>BOLG01001259.1:540000-764912 GCA_016861445.1 Oryzias woworae | reverse complement strand
GCCGCACCACAGATGCTCTGCTACAGGGAAGTGCAGCTCCATAAACTTTGCTCTCTTAATCACAGCCTCCATTTTTTTTTTGTCTTTTGTATAACATGAGTGCCATGGAGACAGGAGGGAGAAATAGCATCTGTAAATCCTAAAGATGCACTCACACCGAATGCGATTTGCGCAGCGGAGGTAAACAATTTCAATGTAAAGCCAATGGTTTAGACACGAATTGGCAGTTCTGTGGCGGAAATTAAGCGGCCGCCACGGCTAGCCAGAGTTTAATAAAATAGGAACTCTGGGGAGGTGGTTGCATCTCCTCAACCAATCAGGGACTCAACTTCGGGCACGCGACGTTTTCAGTGACATTTTCTTAACCTGCTGTATTCCTTTCGGGGCAGCAGGGTTTCTAGATCCCGTCCTGGTTCCTGTGGGTGAGGGCGGGGGGACACTACAGAGTCTGTTGCAGGAACCTATGGAGCTGTAGTGAACATGCTCACGATGCCGGCTCCTGGGAGAGGAGCTCACGGCCAGACAGAGGGCCCCTGCTGGATGGGAAAGCAGTCTGCTCAGGCCTCCTGAACTTTATGAAAAAAAGGTCCCCTCATTTTATTCTTTTTATTTTTGCCCATTGGGTTAATGCGCGACAGTAAGCATTTGAACTCGGTCAGAGAGAGATGGAAACAACTGCAGAAGCGACTGTCAATCAGACACAGCAGCAGGAGAGAAAACTCGCTGTAGCTACCGGGAGTCTATAAATGTTTTCATGAACCCAAACATGGAGACGTGATCACTGATGTTTTGTATAGCCCTTTGAAATAAATAAACGTGATCTCTAAGGATCACCTGGTCTCCCATGCATTGTACATTAGATTAACAGACGCAGCTCCGTGTAGCAATCAGGCTAAAACATTATCTGGTAGCTCCTCCCCCCACGCAGCCAAGGCAGTGACAAGCGAATTGGCTGCGCGAATCGTGTTCAGTGAATGCACTTTTAATGCTCTGCATAACTAAAAAATTCTTTTTTTCTCAATTGGAAAATCAAAATCAACATCCGCTGCTTACTACTCAACCCATAATTTTGTTGGGTGCAACATGCCTGCATATCTGTCCAAAATACTGTCAATCATGTCTCATGCGGAAAAAAAGGCAAGGCACTAGAGTTTTTGTCAAATACTTTGTAAAAAATAGTCTCTGGAAGACTCTGGGGAAAAAAAGCAGAACGTATTGTTCGCAACAATGGCTGAGACCAAGAGCTCGACAGCACGAGTGTTTATAGATCACAGTGATTTGTAGATCATCGTTTCAGCTGACTCACCTTCCCTCCAACTGCCTCACAGGCCAGATCATTGAAGTGTAGGAAGTCTGGTTCAACTTGACCATTTCCCCAGTACTGTCTTTCTCTCAGCCATCCTGAGCTCCTCCTACAGGTTCTGACTTATTCTAACACTTCAAAAGCAATTCTGACAGATTCTGATGACCAAGTAGTGTCAGCTGGAAGAAAATAAACTCAGGTCCCTCACTCTGGAGGACAAAGTTCAGCATCTGTTTGTTCTAATGGCTGACTCTTCATTCACACAGTACTGCTGCCACACAAATAACCAACATCCTCGTTGATTATCAACTGAGAAGGAGGAGCTCAACATGGTACAAAAATTATTTCATTTTCCAAGGTTAATTTTTGAGTTTTTGTTAGCACTTTGAGCTAAAATTTTTTATTTTATTCATTTATTTTTTTATTTTTTTCAGTTAATGACTGAAGTTGTCTCAAAAACTACACAAAATAAAAAAAAAAAAAACATCAGAGCTTCAGTCCTGGTCATTTCAATAAACCAAGATTATCATAATTGTCTGAAAAAAATCGATGTGAGTGATTAAACAAAACAAACTACACAGAAGGGATTTTTATATAAACCTTACTGGGCAAGCAAAAGGTAAAAACTGAGAGACTTTACACCCTAAATGGAGGAAAGGTATAATGCTGTGAGGTGTCCTAACAACATACCAGTGGAAGTATGAGTGTGTTTAGGCAAGGTGGCTGCAGAGTTTCTGGTTGTGCTGTTCAGAAAGATCACTGTGAATGAGACGATGCCTGAGGAATGGAGAAGTCTTCTGGTGCCCATTGGAATGTGCAGAACATGGATTAGAGCTATACGTCAGTGGTGAGATGAGCTGTAGGAGTGACAGAGAAGTTCAAGGTGGAGGTGGGACTGTAACCAAGGATTATTTTCAGCTCCTTCTTGTTTGCTGTGACAGGAATCGCTGTGGATCATGATGTATGCAGATGACATTGTGATCTGTAGTGAGAGCCGGGAGCAGGTGGAGGAACATCTAGAGAGGTAGAGTTTGCTCTGAAAGAAGAGGAATGAAGATCAGCTGCAGCATGACAATATCTGTGTGTAAATGAGAGAAACTCAAGAGGAACAGTGAGGTACAGTAATCAGTGGAAATAAATCAACATTGATAGAAAGGAGCTTGTTGTGAAGATCAAAACTAGCCAACTTTGCTTTTGGACTTTGACATGAGTGCTCTTGGCTCCTCACTTTCTTCTACAAAAAGAAAATTTGGATAAAACATCTTCAAATCTACAGCTGGCACAGAATCGCCTGCACTCTGCGTGTGTGACATACCCTCAGCAGAGATGAGATGAGCTTCTCAAAGCTGAAGCTCATGAAGGCCTACTTAAGGTCATCTATGGCACTTGTCCGCAACCACTGGGCCACAGAACGTGGAGCAATTACCACCGGGCTGCATAAGAAATAATAAATTATTTTTCTTTGAAAAATAACTGGATTCTCTCAGCTACACTTTCGATGACTTGAACTGTAAAGTTTGGTCAGGGGAGCAAAATGACGTCTGAACAATATTTTACTCTACAATGTTCAAATTCTTGCAAAAACTCCATAAAAAAAAAGAAAAAGGAGCAGTGCATGCAGCGAGCGGGGCAGGGGTGGGGAAGAAGTAGAGAAAGGGGGAGCTGTGCTGCGCATGTTTGCTTATTGAGTACAAATAGTGTAGTTTTTGGTTACATTTTCTAACTGTATTTAATTTTTTTAATGAGATGATCTTGTCAGGGTTGGCGTGCGGACACAAATGCAGACGGCAATCTTAAATGAAAAGCGATCATTTATTCACAATAGTACTCGAAAAACAGTTAGAATATTCCTTAAAGGTACAAAAAAAAAAAACCCGACAACCAGTGCAGGGGGAGACGAGACTTATAACCAGGAGGAGAGGATGAGGGTAATTGAAAACAGGTGTGCCAATTAAGGAGGGAGGGAACACACACCAGGAGGGAAGTGTCAAGAGACCTGAAAAAGCAGAGGTGAAACACAGGAAGTACAACCAACAACAAAATAAAACAGGAAGTGAAACCCAACACAACAACAACCAATGTCCTGGGTCCATAACCCCACAGATCTTATAATAATAAAATAAACTCATTTTTAACCACTCCTAACATGACGCTAATTCAAGAGGCCTTAATTATGATTTTGTTTTTTGTTTGTATGTTTATGTTTTTTGTCAATCATCCCAAATGCACACATCAGATGACTGAGTGAAATGATGATCAAATCTATTGTCAGAACTTTTTGTTACGTTTAAAGCACATGTTCTTATTCAAGTATACTGTTTCTTTGTCATTGCACACCACTACATTACCACCACCACCCACCCCCCGGGCCGCAGTAAAAAGCTCTTCTCCACCTTGAACTTCCATAAGTCCAAGTGCAGGATGAAACTTACTGACGATCACTTGAAGCCAAACTGAGGGTTCTCAGCTGCTTCCTCCCTCAAACTAAATGTGGCTCAACTATGGAGAGAAAGTACTGCTAAGTGTCCAGCAGAAGAAGCAAGAGAAGCCATGTTCAGAAGACCCATTGATGGAGTTAAAGAACTGTAAATTGAAGCCTTTTTTTTGTGTTTAACAGTTAATTAGTTCATCCAAAGTAAATTGAACTGTGTTAATAGGACGTTAAATCTGAAAACAGCAAATATAGAAGACTGAAGACACAGAAAAAATGACACTTATTACTGATTTATTAACTTAATAATTTAAGATTTGTATATGTCTATGTATGTTGATTGATTTTATTAATAATTTTCTAAAGAAAAAGTTATTAATACAGTACAGTTATTAGTACAGTACATGCTCCATACAAAATTTACAACCAAAAATTGATCAAACAGAGGAAGTTATAAACTTGTTTAAAAGAGGGTCATTTTTTTATCTTGTTTTTGTTAAAAAATTTATTAAAAACTGAGAAAATTAGAATCTTGTCAGGGTTGATGTGAGGACACAAACGCAGACGGCAATTAGCAAAGAATAGTCTTTCATTTATTTGCTTGAAGGACTAGTATAAACATTCCTAGAAGGAACAGAACCACCCGACAACCCGTGCAAGGGAGACGAGGACTTATAACAGGAAGAGAAGATTAGGTAACTACACACAGGTGTGCCAAGAAGAAGGGAGGGAACACACACTAGGAGGAAGTGTCAAGTGACCTAAAAGGCAATAGTGAACACAGGAAACCAACAAAATAAAACAGGAAGTGATAACAAAATAACAACAACTAGTGTCCTGGATCCAAAACCCCACAAATGTTTATTTCTAAATAAATTAGCATTGGGCCCAGACACCCACGAGCTGTGTGCGCATGGATGCACGCGGAAGTAGCGGCCACCATCAGCCAGACTGTGCCTTCAGTGGCCCCAAGGCAAATTGAGTTTGAGACCCTTGTTCTAGAGGACTTCATGATTCCATCTGCTGAGGATCTGGATGGAGATGAGGTTTTCATCTTCCAGCAGGGACCTGCCCTGTCTGTACTATTAAAGGATTGAAGATGGACAGTATTTAGCCAGTGCGTCCAGTTCTGCTCAGGATGAAGTATCGACCATTCTTGTCAACTCTGAGCACTTTCCTCTCTGCTTTCTCTGTTCTTAGTCCTAAGATCAGTTTCTCATGCTGTCTGTCAGCCGCCTACCTTGACTCCTGCCTGCCCCTGGCCAATGCCTGCTCTATCTTTGACAACAAGCCCATGCCGGTTCTGACCCACGCCTTACCGACCACAGCCTGTTTGAGAATGGCCAAGTCCTGCTTCCCAAATAAATATTGTAAGTGGATCCGACCGCCTCTGACTCTCTGTTACCGAATTACTCTCTCTGTTACAGACATGGATCCAGCAGTGGAAGTTTCCTAGCCTTTCTACCCAGCCGGGTTCACTGCTCTGCTGCTCGAGCATGGACGCCAACTCCAGTGTCTGACTGCCAGCACTGACGCCATTATGACTCACCTGAAAGCTGGTCAGATCACACCGCCACCTGAGACGCTCCTACCCGCCGCCATTGCACATCACCCTGCCAACATGACGCCTCCCACTCCTGCCGCTGGAGCACCGGGTGGTCCCGACTCTTGCCTCTAAACCCTCGTGCTTATTGATCCTAATGCCTCCGCCTCATCATCACAGAAGACATCGCCATAACTGGATTCAGCAATGGGCGTTCCCACACCAACAAATCCAACAGGCTTTGTAGCAACTCCACCGTCTGTCAGTTGCTACCAAGGCCATACCCCCCGCGCCAGCAGGATAAAGGGATTTTTTGTGACATCAAGTTTGTTCGGACCATGTCTCTCTGACGGACAACTTTACTGGAAGGCCCGAGGAATGCAATGGTTTCCTGATGCAGTTTCTGTAGGGTTTTGGATTTGGAACCAGGTCGATTTGTTGTTTTGGTTGTAGTCATTTCCTGTTTTATTTTGTTGTACTTCTGTGCTCACCGTTCTTTGCAGGTCACTTGTCACTTCCTTCCTTGTGTGTTCCCTCCCTCCTGACACACCTGTGTGTCATTGATTAATCCTCTCTCCCCGTTATATACCCTCGTCTCCCTTGCACGGGTTGTCGGGTGGTTTTGGTTACTACTTGGACTGATTACCTCTCTTCGAGAAATTAAATGAATGACTTTTTCCATTTTCGAGTACCGTCTGCGTTTGTGTCCACACGCCAACCTGACAGTTTCTCCATAACAAGCTCATCTTTACCCTAGTGTAAGAGGCCATGATGCCCTTTCTGTGTTCTCTGATGTCTGGGAAAGCTTTGGAGTGACTAGCCGCAGTTTGGTCTGGGGGTTCCCTGCGGTTCCACTCTTATGTGGAATTTACTCAGCTGGGCACTGCTGTGTTCCAACATGCCAGCAACGGAAAAGACCTAGGACAGAAGCTTATGGACATTAAACAGGGTAAAGAGACTCTCGCCGCATATTTTCTGAGATTTCGAACTCTGGCTGCCCAAACATTTTGCTACCCGAGAACTTAAAAATTGATTACCGTCTGGGATTTTCTGTGGCGCTGTCAGGAGTCAACCAGCTACCTCTCCTTCCAGCCACCAGAGGGAGTCTTCTCCTGAATCTTAACTGCCTTCCTCCTTCCTCACTTCATCTCCAGCATGCACTGCATTCGGTCCACGGTCCACCCAGCTGTTCATCATGTAGTCATTACTCACTTCCTACTTAAGCCATGCTCAGTCAATCAGTCTGTTTGTAGTTTGTTTCACTCCATTGTCACTGTATAAGTATTTCTCTTCTTCTTTGCCTATTGTGTTTGACCTTTGCCTGTTTACTCTGTCTCCGTCCTGCCCCTGTGTTTTGAACCTTGCCTAGATTTTGGACTACCGCCATGTCTTGCTCCTGCTCTCAAACATGAAACCTGGTGGCATTGGGATCCACACATTTCCGTGCCTTTGTTACAGGAGCTCCCACGAGAGATCGCCTGCCAAGACTAGGACATTAATGTTGACAATAAATCACCATGACTATTCGTCTGGACAATCTCTTGTGGACCCGGAAACTCAGTGACTATAAACCTGAGACATTCTCCATGTCATCTGGGCTCCTTTATCACAAGCAAGCCACTCCCGAAGACCCCATGCGGCTGGGTCAACATGGGTCAAGCTGGACATGGGCAGATGCATACGGGAAAACCTGTGCCTACTGCATCCAATCTGGGCATCTGCAAGCATCTTGGGCCGGTGAGTCACCTCTGCACCAAACAACAGGAGGACATTCGTCTTTTCGCCTAGACTCCCCTGTTATGCCATCATCTTGGGACTGGCTTGGCTTGAAACCCACGATCCCACCATCGTATGGTCTTCCAAAAAACTCGAGTTGAGTGCACGTCCTGCCAACAACGTCACCATGTTCAACAGTACCAGCTAGCCACCACCGAGTTCACCATGGGCGACGAGACCACCAAACATGACTGCCGTTTCAATAATGGGATTAACAAGAGGCATTCAACAACAAAATGGGTTCCCATCTAGCACTTCATTGGTCTATGACTGTGCTATCTACTGCTGCCTGTGGCCACTCTGGTGAGAGGGAGAGTGGGTAACACTTTATAATGACGCCCAACAAATCATTATTAAACTATTAGTGAGTTATAAATGGACTTGATAAATAACAGTTAACAGTTGTTAAGGAATTATGAATGTGGGTTAGGGTTAAGATTTGGACTGGGTTAGTTGGAAATGTTCCTCATTTACTAAAAATTAATTAAAAAAGGAATAGCTTCAACTTAAAAAAAAAAACGTCCAGTGACATGTATAAAACATTAACTGATTCCTAACAAGTCTTTAGTAAGAAATTTTGTGACAGCTTCTTTGTGATATATTACTAATTATTAAGGTGCAGTTTAAAAATCATTTATATACAGGTAACAGATCATTTATAACTCACTAACTAAAAGCTTGTTAGTTATCTACTGTCCATCTAAGGTACATTTATAAATTCTTAAACTGTAAAACAGGGGTCTCAAACTGGCACCCCACGGCAAAACAATATTTTGCGGTCCCCACTTTAACATGAAAATTTTAGGTTAGTGTGGCCCACAAATTGTTAAGGGTGCGAAGGAGAACCCCGACGCAGAGTGTCAAAGAAGGTGTAACAGATTTATTGTGCAGCAGCCAAAAATCAAAAATGGAGGCAGGGAGTAATCCAACTGGGCAGGAATGGCGCTTGGCAAGAGTAGAATCCACATGGACAACCTGACGGAATCATCTGGCAAACAGTGGTGGTGGGTAGACTGGTTTAAGTGAGGTGCAGCTGATGAGAGGATTGAGTGCAGGTGTCTCTGGAGTGGTTGGACACACCCCCTGCCACTCACATGCTCTGAAACAAAAAAGGAAGTGAGGGGAAAAAACAACACAGAGCCTCCACAGCCATCACAGTACCTCCCCTCAATGGACGCCACCCGGCGGCCTTCCAGGCTTGTGGGGTACCGGACATAAAAGTCGTGCAGAAGAGCCGGGGACAAGATCAGGGAACGAGAAATCCAGGAGCGCTCCTCCGGACCAAACCCCTCCCAATCCACCAAGTACTGCCACCGCGCCCCCGCCGCCGCCGAACATCCAACAGGCGGCGAACGGCATAGGTTGGGTGATCATCAATGAGCAGGGGGGGGGAGGGGGCACGGCCGGAGGGCCGAGAGCACTGTCCGAGACGGGCTTCAGGAGGGAGACGTGGAAGGATGGGTGCACTTTCAAAGAAGCAGGCAGCTTCAATCGGACAGCAGCAGGGTTCAGGACACGGTCAATCTCAAAGGGACCAATATACCTGGGAGACAACTTCCGAGACTCACACTGCAGAGGAAGGTCACGTGTGGAGAGCCAGACCCGTTGTCCAGGCTTGTAGTCAGGGGCTGGAACACGATGACGGTCTGCCAGCCTCCGGTTGCGCTCCGCCGTACGACCCAGCGCAGCCCTGACCCCACGCCAGGACCCGACGAGCTCTTCTCAGGTGCACCTGAATAGAAGGCTGCCACTGCCGTCTCCTGTGTTGGGAAAAGGGGAGGCTGGTAGCCGTTAGATGCCATGAATGGAGACATGCCTGTGGCCGAAGAGACCAAGGTTGTGGGGCATATTCAATCCAAGCCAGGTGAGTAGACCAGGAAGCAGGGTGATCGGCCGCCACACAACGGATGGCAGCCTCCAGGTCCTGGTTCGCCCGTTCCGTCTGACCATTTGATTGCGGGTGATAACCAGATGACAAACTGAGTGTAGCCCCCGATGGCCCTACAGAAAGCCCCCAGACCCGGGAAGTGAACTGGGGACCCTGTCGGAAACAATGTCCTGAGGAAGTCCATGAAGCCTAAAAACATGCTGAACCAGGAGATTAGCGGTCTCGAACGCCGTAGGCAGCTTAGCAAGGGCAATAAAATGGGCAGACTTAGAAAAACGGTCAACAACTGTCAGAATGGCGGTGTTACCCTCTGACGGGGGAAGTCCAGTAACGAAGTCCACAGCAATGTGCGACCAAGGGCGATGAGGGCGTCGGAAGTGGATGAAGCAGTCCGGCAGGGGGACGATGAGACGTGCTTTTGCGGGCACAAATGGAGCAGGCAGAGACAAATTCCCGGGTGTCAGTATCATGGAGACGCCACCAGAAGCACTGTTGCAGCAGGAACAGCGTGCGGTGGACCCCAGGGTGGCATGCAAGTGTAGAGTTGTGACCCCACTGCAGCACAGCAGACCTGGCAGACGGGGGCACGAAATAGGAGACCAGCAGGACACGTAGGTGGGATGGGGAGGTTCTTCTGAGCCTCCTGCACGACCTTCTCTACCGCCCAGCTGGCAGCTCCTACCACACCATGAAAAGGGCACAATGGTGTCCTCCCCAGGCTCAGCACCAGTTAATTGGTCAAACTGACGAGAAGAGGGAGTCGGGCTTTCCCATTCTGGATCCAGGGCGGTAGGTGAGTGTGAAATTGAAGCGGCCCAGGAACAGGGCCCACCGAGCTTGACGAGAGTTGAGCCTGCGAGCAGAACGGATGTAGGACAAGTTCTTGTGATCCGACCATACCAGAAATGGTTGAGAAGCACCCTCCAGCCAGTGTCTCCACTCCTTGAGCGCCAAAACCACCCGCCAACAGTTCCCGGTTCCCCACATCGTAGTTCCTCTCGGCAGGAGTGAGACGCCGAGAGAAGAAGGCGCAGGGGTGCAGCTTCTGGTCAGAGGCAGATCGCTGGGACAGGACGGCTCCAACTCCAGTCTCCGAGGCATCCACCTCCACCACGTATTGAGCTGTAGAACAGGGTGGCACAACACAGGAGCAGAACAGAACAGGTGCTTCAAACTGGACAAAAAGCCTTGTTTGCTTCAGGTGACCAGGAAAACGGGACCTGTACTGAGGTAAGTCTGGTAAGGGGAGAGGCTACTCTGCTGTAGTTCCGAATGAATCTCCGGTAAAAGTTAGCAAAATCCTAAAAACCTCTGAAGTTGCTTCCTGGTAGCAGGTGTCGGCCACTCCGCCACGGCTTTGACCTTGGACGGATCAGGCTCTAGCTGTCCCTCCCCCAACACAAAACCCAAAAAACTAACAGAGGACACGTGAAAAGCACATTTCTCAGCCCTTAACATAAAGTCTATTTTCTAACAACCGCTGCAAAACAAGTCTGACATGCTGAACGTGCTCACTCTCAGTGCGGGAGAAAATCAAAATATCGTCCAAATACACAACACAAATCTATTCAGCATGTCACGTAACACGTCATTAATGAGTGACTGAAAAACAGCGGGAGCATTAGTAAGTCCAAATGGCATAACGAGGTATTCGAAATGTCCCAACGGCGTGTTAAATGCCGTTTTCCACTCATCCCCCTCTTTAATCCTCACCAAGTGATAAGCATTACGGAGGTCCCAACTTGGTGAACACAGTTGCCTGGTTGAAAGAGCTGAATGCCGAGTCAAGGAGAGGCAGGGGATATTTGTTTTTGACAGTAATATCATTTAAGCCCCTAAAGTCAATACAAGGGCGCAGAGACTTGTCCTTCTTGTCCACGAAAAAGAAACCGGCCCCCACAGGAGAAGAGGAGGGGCCGAATGAGTCCGGCAGCCAAACTCTCTGTAATGTACGTCTCCATAGCCTCTCTTTCCGGTATTGACAGTTTGTACAGCTTGCTAGATGGCAGTGGAGCACCGGGGATTAGGTCTATGGAACAGTCATAAGGCCTATGTGGGGGCAAGGAAGAGGCACGGTCCTTGGAAAAAAACCTCCTGGAGGTCATGGTACGCTGGAGGGACTGACGACAAGTCCACTGGCTTGGGAGGAGATGGCATGTCCATCCTGGGAGTGGGAACAGCTGCACGCAAACAGTGAGAGTGGCAAAATAAACTCCAATTAACAATGGATTGACTTGACCAGTCCATGTGAGGGTTGTGGAGGATGAGCCAGGGAAGTCCCAGAACGAGGGGAGCAGAAGGTGAGGGGAATGATGTAGAGTGAAATAAGCTCATGGTGATTCCCAGAAATCAGCAAGGACAGAGGTACTGTACGGTGAGTTATTCGGGACAGCACTCTACCATCTAAGGCCAGGACCTCTTTAGGCTCAGGAAGCAATTCTGATGGGATGTTGGCCCTACACACAAACTCAGAGTCGATAAAATTGTCATCTGCACCAGAGTCCACCAGGGCAAAGACAGGAAAACAGGTTGCATTGAGAGAAATAGTCCCTCTTAATTGGAAGCGCTTGGAGGGCTTGATGGGGGTCTGGCTCACCAGCGCCCCTCCCGAGGCTGGCAGCCTGACCCTTTTGGCCGAACAGGGCAACTGGGCAGCATGTGGCCTGCCTGGCCACAATAAAAACAGAGACCGTGGCGACGACGACGTTGGACGTTCCTCCGGAGGAAGCCGCATACCACCAAGCTGCATGGGCTCCTCAGGTGGTGAAGCGGTGGAGACCAACTCAGGCAGAGGAGGAGCAGGAAGCCCGGGTCGGCTGGGAATCCTGGGCCAGGAACCAGTAACGGGGGAAATGACCCTGTCTGCTCTCTCCCTGAGTCTCTCGCGAAGGCGGTTATCGAGCCTTATCGAGAGGGAAATTAAGTCCTCTAATGAACCCACCTCATCTCTGGCAGCCAGTTGGTCTTTAACCTCTTCACTAAGGCCCCGGAAAAAAATGGTCTGGAGGGCTTTGTCATCCCACTGGCACTCAGCGGCCAGTATACGGAAATCAATAGAGTAGGAGGAAACTGAACCAGAACCCTGGTGCAAGGACAGTAACCTATTACCCGCTTCTTTTCCCTGTAGTGGATGGTCAAAGACCTTCAACATCTCAGCTGTAAATGAGTTAAGGGTGTTACAAACTGGTGAGTGACTGTTGGCTAGCGCTACAGCCCAGGCTGATGCTTTTCCAGAAAGAAGGCTCATGATAAAAGCTACTCTGGACTGATGCGTGGAGTAGGTGAGTGGCTGCTGATCAAAAACTAAAGTACACTGATGTAGAAACTGGTTACATGACCCTATTTCACCTGAATACCGGTTGGGAGTCGGAATAAAAGGTTCACGGGGCTGTGCAGCCTGGAAGGGTGCAGGAGCAGATGCTGAAGGAGCCGGAAGAGGAGCATCAGCGGAGTCTAGGGCCGGAACTGGTCGAGGTGAAGTCAGAGAGGCGAGTTGGGTCGTAACCTCCGTCAGTCGTTTCCCCAGCTGGTTTACGCCTTCTGAGAGATCTTGGATGGTGTTCATCACAGACTGAATGGCTTGGCCCTGCTGTCCCACAACAGCTCCCTGAGAAGCAATCGCCTGCTTAATCCTCTCGGTTTCAGCTAGAGTCCGGTTCAGTTGTTCAGCCTCTGCGGGGTTCATTGTGGCCAGATGATTCTGTTAAGGGTGCGAAGGAGAACCCCGACGCAGAGTGTCAAAGAAGGTGTAACAGATTTATTGTGCAGCAGCCAAAATCAAAAATGGAGGCAGGGAGTAATCCAACTGGGCAGGAATGGCGCTTGGCAAGAGTAGAATCCACATGGACAACCTGACGGAATCATCTGGCAAACAGTGGTGGTGGGTAGACTGGTTTAAGTGAGGTGCAGCTGATGAGAGGATTGAGTGCAGGTGTCTCTGGAGTGGTTGGACACACCCCCTGCCACTCACATGCTCTGAAAACAAGGAAGTGAGGGGAAAAAAACAACACAGAGCCTCCACAGCCATCACACAAATTTTGTATGAATGGCGCTTTTCCAGTGTATTGTGTGGAGCTGACAAACCGACCGGAGGGTAAATAGCTCTTTGGGGCATGACATTGATCGGGCTTGAAGCAGGCCTTAAACTTTAGGGCAGGTGACCTAACACCACTCTCCACCGACCACATTAATAAGTTCCTTTCTTCTATTTTTAGAAAGTGTCTATTCACACGTATTTTCGCTATACGTGCAGCCAGTGCTGAACTTTTTTTTTTCTTGGCTGCATAGGCCGGGAGAGAGGTTAAGGTTAACACACCACATCAACAGAGCGCTCTGTGTCTGCAGTTCACCACGATCCTGCAGGGATAGGTCGACTGTGAAGAATAAATGCGGTTTATACTTCACAGCGATCAGCCGTTGTATCCAGAATCGCATAGTCTATGTTGGCTGGTTTTGATTGCGACTGGTAACTGAGATAAACTTCTTAGTGGTGTATACTTTTCAAGCGATGCGATCGTTTGCAGCATTTATTTTTAACGTGAAGAACATCTTTCTTACATACTCGATGTGAATGCACTGGCACATGAAAGGCAGAGAAGGAAACAATGTGTTCATCCACCAAACAGAGGCAGGCAATACAAAGGTGAAAAACTAAATTAAAAACAAGGGTGGATCGCATTCTCTAGTGCTCCAGTACAGGTTCAGACTGAGGGTCTCAGCTGCTTCTTCCCTCAAAACAAATGTGGCTCAGCTATGGAGAGGAAGCTCTGCCAAGTGTCCAGTAGGAAGTTGACAAGAGAAGCCATGTTTAGAAGAACCCATTGGTTGAGGTTAAAGAATCGTGAAACATAAGTCTTATTTTGCACAAAACAGTTCAAATGTAACAGTGTTAATTGAACTGTCTTAATAGGGACATTTAAATCTGAAAACAGCAGATAAGGAAGACAGAATCAACAGAGAACTGACATTTATTACCATTTTTTTGTTTACTTATTGATTTTAATATTGTTAATGTCTTTGTTGATTGAGAGTTTTATTTGTTAATTTGAACAGAAAAAAGTTAATAATAATAATACAGTACGGTTAATAATAAAGTACATGTTGCATACAAATTTATTACCAAAGAACGGTTCTATCTGAAGAAGTCATAAACTTGTTTATGCCAGGGTCCTTCTTTATCTTATTTTATGTAATAAAACAAAAAGTTGAGAAGATTGAAATGATTTAAATTTCTGATTTAAACAGGCATTGGCTCCCAAACACCCATGAGCTGCATGCGCATTCGAGGTTGCGCCCCAGCTTCAGCCAGACTCTGCCTTCAGTGGCCCCGAGGTAAATTGAATTTGAGACCCCTGCTGTAAACTGTTATTTGACACGTTATTTATAACTCAATAACTAAAAGTTTAAAAATGACTTGTTAACTCGCTATAACGGGTAGTTATTATGAAGTTTTACTGGAGAGTGTTTCCTCTGTCTCAACCAGAGACTGAAGCCATGTAGGCATATATCCAGGATGAGTTACAGAAGGGCTTATCCGGTCTTCTATGTCACCCGCTCCGCAGGATTCTTCTTCGTCATTAAGAAAGATGGCAGTCTTCACCCCTGCATCGTCTTCTTCAGATCTGTAGCCTTAATGACTGTACTGGTAAGTACTGCTGTCCTCTGCCCCTGGTCCCACCTGCTCTGGAACAACTGTGTCAGGCCCAATAATTTTCCAAGTTGGACCTGTGCAGTGCCTACAATCTCATATGCATCAGTGAGGCCGTTGAGTGGAAGATGGCCTTCTCAAACCATGTCTGGACATTACAAATATCTGGTCATGCCCTTCGGACTCTGTAATGCCCCTTCTGTATTCCAAGACTTCATTAACAACATCTTCAAGGACGTGTTCCAACGCTTCGTCATTGTCTACATCGATGATATACTCATCTAATCCACCAGCTTCGAGGAACACGTCTCTCACGTTCGGCAGGTCCTACAGCGGCTCATCAACCACAATCTGTACACCAAGAAAGAAAAGTGCCATTTCCACAAGACATCCATCTCTTTCCTTGGTCACGTGTTAAGTGCGCAGGGAGTCGCCATGGATCAAGGCAAGGTGGAAGCAGTTCTACAGTGGCCACAACCCACCACTGTGAAGAAATTACAGTGCCTGCTTGGTTTTGCCAACTTCTATTGCCGCTTGATCAGTGGTTTCAGTTTGGTGGCGGCTCCTCTCACCTCCCTCCTCAAGGGAGCACCCAAGTGCCTTCAATGGACCCTGGAGGCCACCTCCGCCTTTCAGTTTCATCACCCGGACCCATTGGCTCAACTCAGCGTGGTGGTGGATGCCTTGATTACAGGTGTTGGAGCCATGTTGTCACAGCGTCACAGTCAACCACCCACGACGTTTCCATTTCCCTACATTTTCTAAGAAACTCAACGACGCAGACAAAAACTACAATGTGGGTGATTGGGAGCCACTCGCCATGAAAGAGGCATTGACAGAGTGGAGACACTGGTTGGAGGGAGTGTCTCAGCCATTCTTGGTGTTGATGGACCACAAAAACCTCGAATACATAAAGTCCGGCAAGAGGTTGAACCCTTGCCAAGCTTGATGGCCTTTGTTTTTATCGGTTCAACTCTCAGATCTCATACCAACCAGGCTCCAAGAACAGGAAGGCTGACATGCTTTCCCGCCTGCATGAGACAACAGAGGAAGGACTGAGTGCTGCAGAGACCATAGTGCCCGCCTCGCTAATCTTGGCTCCTGTACAGTCGGACATAATGACTGAACTGGCCGAATATAACCACAACGAGCCAGCTCCTCCATCATGTCCTGCCGATCAAGTTTATGTTCCACCTACTCATCAGCAGCAGGTTCTTCACCTGGTGCATGATATCCAGGTATGGTGGGCACTCAAGCTCTCATTCAGAAATCTTTTTGGTGGCCCACTATGCAGGTAGATGTGGTCACGACAGTTTAGGTCTATCATTTGTTTGTTAGGTCTATCGTTTATCATGGCGTGCAACTCGTGCCAGATAGGACAAACCCCTCGTCAGCTCCCAGCCGGTCTTTTGCAACCATTACCCGTACCTCAACGTCCATGGTCCCACATAGCAGCGGACTTCATCACAGACCTGCCCGTTGTCGAGGTAACACCACCATTCTGTCTGTAATTAATCGTTTCTCCAAAGCCTGTCGTCTCCTTCCTCTGCCCAAGTTATGCATCGCTCTAGAAACCACTGAAAAACTAATTACTCACATCATTGTGGCCTCCCGTAATGTCCAGGATATTGTTTTGGACCGTGGTCCTCAGTTCACATCGCAGGTTTGGCAGGAGCAAGAGAACCCACAGAGTTGCCAGAGGTGGATGACTGGTTTTGCCATTGTGAGGAGATGCTGCACACGTACAGCTGTGAAACTCCCTCCGTTTGTGGATCCCTTCACGATCATGAAACAAATCACATCTGTCTCGTTCCGCCCAGAACTGCCCTCAGAGTACCAGATCTCGCCCTCCTTCCATTTCCCACTGCCAGTGTCCATCAATGCCAATTCACCTCCTCTGGTGGTGGAAAGTGAGGCCTCTCTCGCTAACAAGATCCAGGATTCTTTGCGCCGGAATGGTTGGCTTTAATATCTGGTGGATTGGGAGGGGTACAATCCAGAAGAACGTTCCTGGGTTGCCTCAGATGACATCCTCGACCCCTCCCTAATCTCAAACTTCCATCCAGATCATCCGGACAGACCGGTTCCCCAACCTTGTGGCCAACCCTGACGCCGTCTGCCTTTTCGCTTCTGGAGTCTCTCACAGGGGAGGGGTTCTGTGAGTGTTCAACCCATCCAGCTCAACCTCTAACCACCAGAGGGAGCTCTCGCCGGAGTATTGATCGCCTCTGCTTCCTCACTCCAACTCCCATCAGGTCTTGCTCTCCGACTCATGTCTTCAACGGCTGCTTCCCACCATCATTAGCACCAATCTGTAAATATTACCCCCAGGGTCTCTGCTCCATGCGAAGTCTTTTTTGTCTTACATTCATGACTGAGCATTTTTCTCGTTTGCCTCTCCATGCCAGACCCTTGCCTGTTTCTTCGTCTTTCTTCTTCGCTCTATGTTTTTAAATTCTGCCTGATTTATGACTACTCCTTGTCCATTGTCTGTGTTATTGATCATTAAAATCTTTTATGCTTATTAAAAGGCTTATGGATCCAAATGCCTCCGCCTCATCGTCACACAACTCGTTAACTAGGGACCTTGTTTAGATTGTCACTAGTTCACAAGTGAGCACAAATAGTGCCCACTAGTGCACACTTTTAAACATTACTAGTTAACTACTTCACATTTTTTGCTGTCACTAGTTAACTAGTCATACTTTTGGCATCACCAGTTAGGCTTAAAACAGTTGATAGATTCAATGTTAAAAGGCTTTCCATGTATTGTGGCAGGAAATATTTCTCAAGTAGAAGGAAGAATGGATTCCACAGAATTTCAGCAAATTTTGGACACTAACTTGATGTCATCTTTGAAAAAATTGAAATAAGTGCTATCACACCAATCCTTCTACTCTGGAAGCCATTAAATGTGCCATGTGGATCCATTATCCCATACCCCACAGTTGAGAAAATAAAAGCTCCAAGACAACAATGTGAGCCTCAGACAGAGCTAACTGATCGGGAGAAAAAGTTAAAGAGATGTTTCTAGAAAGAAAAACTAGTTGAAGCTCCTGAACACAAACACTGCAGTGCTGCCACACAACACCTCCCCACCCCCCACCACCACCACCACCTGCAGACAGAAATTTGTACCTTAACAGAAATAAAAACAATTGAGAGGAGCTTTATCATGCAACATTTATGTTTATTTCAGCAAAAAACACGTCACATGACCTCAGCCAACAGCATGCAAACACCAAAATTACTTCATTTTCTTTGAATTAATAACAGTTTTTTCACAAAGGTGAATCCGAATTCTTTCCCTACCCTTACGGCTTCTCTCTACCCCTCCAATTGTAGGGGCTTTTTAAGCTGTAATGGAGTCCAAACTTTTTTTTTTGAGGGGAAGGCTTAGGCCTGACTATCCCACAGCCCGTAGGGTGAGGAGAAACGCATTTCTACACGTGGGTGTGCTCTGATGCACAGAAGTTAACATTTAATCGTAAGGCATGACTTTAAAGTTTTAAAACCAATGACGTTATGTATTTTTCGAGCACTGGCAGCTGTGCGCTTACAAAAATGACTATTAATGATGTCATCAAGGGTGAGTAATGTCTGAAATTGAAGTCTCTTCTTCGGTAGTTCTTGGTTTGTAGGGCTTAAGTAGGGAGGAGGAAGAATTCAGATTCAGCCCAAGACATGAAACAACAGACTTTTACTCTAAATGGACATTCAAAGAAGTCCCCCCCCACACACACATACACAGACACCCCACTTCCTACCGGATTAAACCTGTTCTGATCACAACAGCACATCAAACAGCGAGTTTCTAACAAACTGGTTTTGATACTACTGACCCCCACAGAACGTTTTGGGTGGGGGCAGAGGCTCTCCTTTCTGTAGGTTTATGTCACAACTACATGCTTCAATTACATCTTTGTCCCCCCCCAACCCTGACAAAGGTCGTCCTAACACAAACACAACACATTACTTTGATAAATTGATTAAAGACCGAGGGGGGAGGGGCAGGGGCTCCTGCGCCACCCACACTCCTCATGGCGCCGCTTACAAGATGCTCTCGCGTTCCTCACCAAACGCAATATCAGTGGGCACGGTGCAGATCTCAGGGGGGTCTCCAGGTTTGAGGCCTCTCTTCAGGTGGACTACACGCACATTTTCATTGTTAGGCCCAGGCCGGGGGGCGTTGGTGTTGACATCAGTAGTAGAGAAAGTGGAGCCCCCCGGCAGCAAGCGAGAGCCGGTGCCCTGCTGGCTGTTTGTGTTGTTATTTAGGGTGACGTTACTGGGTGTGCGGTTGAGGTTTCCCGTCTTGGGGGGGGCCCAGCTATCCTCAGGGCTGCTGGCTAGAAGGCTGCACTGGTCTTCAGAGCAGATGGACATGCGAGCCACAGCCGGATCCTGAAGGCCACTCAGGTTGCCGGGGACTCCCTGCTTTCGAGCGCGGTTTTCGGCATCCAACTCAATAAGGTTGTCGCCCCGCAACTGTGGTAGATCCGCCTCTTCATCCTGCAAAGAGTGGTTAGGAGAGCTCTCGATGGAACGGACCCCGGAGTCAGATGAGTCCTTCTTGTCAAGCGTGGCGTCAGACAGGTAATCCTTCCCCTTTAGTGCCAGGGAGGCCCCAGGGGGCTTCGGATCCACCAGCTTCCTGTCATCCCTCAGCAGGGGGGGCATTATCAGACTCTTCCGACTCATCATCACTTGTTAGCTTTTGATAGCACACTCCCCCGGCGGACTTTAGTTTTATGTCAACGGCTCCATGAAACAGCCCCCCTCTCTCAGCAGAGGTCTTGTGGGCCAGCAGGGACTTGGTGGATCCGTGGTCACCTTTCTCATCTTCCTCCCTGATGGGGTCCAGCGCCTCCCCGTTGGGGGCAAAGTCAGCGCCATCTGTTGCCGGCTTGGCACTGCTCTTCTTGCTGACAGACTTGCGGCTGTCCTGCTCGTCTCGGCGCCGGTCCTCAGACATAAACTGCTCCGGCTGCGGCTGCACTGGACGCTCCCGGAGGCTGCAGCCTGTCTCTAGCTGTGCCATCTGTGCGATGTACTCCTGGTAGGCACTGCGGTACTCAGCCTGCTGTTTGTCCGTCAGTTTGGAGATATCATTGGAGGACTCCTGCGAGTTCAGGCTTGTCATGCTGGCAGCTCGGTGAGCGGCTCCCTGAAGACAGAGGAAAGAACACTGAGGCCAATGTCACAGATGAGTGATGCCATGGAAGGTAAAACAAAATGGTGGCTTTCTGCTTCACATCAAATTTTCAAAGTTTTCTTTAGCTAGAATTTCAATCGGCTCTCAATAATAAACAGAGACACGACTAAAAACTTTTGGATTCTTTGACATTACTATTCCAGTCTCTTTAAACAGAATTGGTCTTCAGTGGTGTTTCCATCTAGTATAGAACTCCAACCCCTTACAATACCCGGTTAGAGACTTTCAGGTGAAGTTGATCAGCTTCTGCTGTTGGTAAATGGTGGTTCCTGATAGCAAATTCTGTGGCTGTGATTAAATCATCTATAGATATCTCCTTTCTGTCTTTTTTTTTTGCATTCTGAAGTTCGATTTAGAACCTTGTTATGGCCCAGTTGTGATAAATGTAAATTCTTGCATTTTCTTAACTGGTCTTAAGATTTTGATGAGGAGGGTATGTCAAAAACACTGTCAAAAATAACCAAAGACAAGTAAAAGCACAGTTGAGAAAAGTATTCTGCAAAAAACGTATCAATTAATCCTCTTAAAAATACTAGAAATACTGATTTACTTTTTAAACATCGATTGAGAAGTTTACACAAATAGTTTTCTTTTTTTTTTAATAATTCTTAGCTTTGCCTCTTTTAAAAAAATGATTGATATCTACATCTATATGTAATTAATTTGATAATTTAAAAACTAACCCAAGATTTCAAGACAATAAAAAAAGAGAGTTTACATATAGCAAATAAATGCTAAATATGAATTTGATGGTAAAAAGTCTCAAATTGGTCAAAAATGTAAACTAAAATAGGCTCCAAATGATTAGTTTTGTTTATGCAGTGGTTCAAAAGGCAAATTGACTGACAGTCATACCTCACCTAAACAAGCAGCTAAGTTTGCTTTCATTTGTTTAAACTATGCAGAAACATTCAGACTAGACTGACTCAAACTTACAAAGTTTAGTTTTGTCACAATAAATATGTACCTATTATTACTAAGCTAGACAAATGACAGACAGCTATTGAAGTGAGAGAAGGTTTTTCTAATCACAAATTCAAACCATGAAACATCTTGGAATTCTCTTTCAGAAAATGGCAGATTGTCAACAGCAAGAAGAGGGCTCACTGATAATTGCAGTCAACAACACAGTGACTGGCAGTGATTACTATAGTGAAGTCTATTTAGGAGATTACTGAAATGAGTCTTTGCACTGATATGATGAATGCTTTGAACACAACAAATTCCTTCTGACCTCAGTGATGGCTACAGCAAACCTACCCAGTAAAGAAAGGCGGTACAAAAGCAACTAAGTCAGTTTATTTTGTATGCAAGTATGAATAAAAGTAACGACTTGCAACTTAAGGTGTATTCCGACTGGACACATTTGTGTTTCTCCTGATAACCCGGAAACACATTTTCAGTCTGAAAAACCCAAGCGGATCCTGATGCGAGACCAGGAACTGCTCTTGCTCTTTGATGCTGTTTCACATCACATCACATTTTGGGTGGTTCATTTCCAATTGAACTAAACTTTGGTTTACTCTGAAATTTCTAAGTCAGAATACACTCCCGGCTCAGAGCGGAACAACTAGACCAAAGTGGCCACCGTAGTCGGGCATTACAGGATGTAATTGTAATTGTGGAGCAGCGATGCAAGAGTAACTCATGAAAATGTGGTTGGATGAATTCAGGCTCATTAAAACAACTTCTAACGTGATATAAATTGCTTCTCACACTGTTTTCTTAACAATCTCTTTCTCATAAACACTTATTAGCATACTTTCTTAACCCTACCAAAATAGCAGTAGAAGTGTTGTACCTGACGTCGATATAAACGTTCAAAAGGGGGCAATGAAATATAAAGTTTGAATAAGTGAACTCTCACGAGAAGGATTGCAAAGCACAGGACTGGTAGGACTTCCATAATCTTTGTTTTATGAAGCTGAGCCATGAATCAATGTAAATCAGCTGATTTACATTGATTCACGGCAATGAATGAACCATAGCAGCTTTGTGCTGTTATGCAACACTTTACTGTCATAAAATGTTATATAGCAGCACCAAGACCAAATGAAAAGCTGCTTTTCTCCGCATCAGAATCAGCTGATGTGAAGAATCAACAGTCAAAGATTTACAGTATATCAAAGAGCGTGTGTTATTTCGGTGTTTCCAGTAACAACTCTGGTGTAAAAAGGATTATGCCTGACCACCATCACATGGATGTAGGTTTTTACCCTTCACCTGATGTTAATATAGAGCAAAAACAAAAGGGTTTTTGTGAGCTTGGAGCTTCTCTACCATCCAGGACGGGTTTCCGGGTCGTGATGGCTCTTCCAGACCTGCTCCGCTCAGCTCCTCGAAGCTCATGTTGAAGCTGTACATCGGTGAAGCATCCATGTTACCAGTGCCAGTGCTGGGTGGAGCCTTCACCCTCCTTCCCACCTCTGTAGGAACCCCCACTACGCTTCCTTGTTCACTGACAGCTTCCTCGTTCATCTGGCTCTCCATGTGGCGCATCTCAAGAACCTGCGTGGAAAGAGGAGGTGGTCAAACCTGCTGTCGCTGTGCTGCACATGTGCACAGTGTACACACCGTGGCTCTAAAGAGCTGCCAGTCTCCAAAGTTCATGTTCATCTCTTTCTTCAGCTCGTCGATATTACACTGGAACAGAACCCGGCCGTTCACGTTTGCCTGAAACCAGAACAACAGAGTGAGCTGGTCTGACCTGCAGCAGCAGCAGCAGCAGGTGGCACAGAGGGACACCCACCTTCCTGATGGTGGCAGTGTACTGTCCAACCATGCTCTGGTCGATGCCCTCCATCTGCCGCACGCGCTCACACACTGCATCTGTCGTCATGGAGCTGAGGGGGGTGGGCGTGACCCCTGACACGATGGATGCAGAGCCCTAAATACAGAGTATTATGAAGATGCAAAGTGTCTGTGACAAAGAGGAGCATCAAAAGCTCACTGGAGACTGGGTCCAGGTAATGGTCTGTTCTGGTCTACACTCAAGCTGAAAACCTGTAGACTGAGAAGAACAATGTCTTCATCTAACCCTCATGTGTCTACACTAAGGAAAGGCTTCCCCCCTCCCCCAACTCTCTGCTCCAATCACATTTGTTAGCTTTAAAGGTTGGGCTCTGCTTCTTCTCCTTCTTGTTTGCTTGAGAAAGATCAACCAAAAACGACAGGAGAAAAGCATGAGAGCCAGCTGCACTCCCACTGACTAAAGTATACGGCATCAGCTGTGGCAGCTATGCCTCCCACATATAGCTTCTTACAGGACAGAGAACTAAAAGTGAGTTGATGGGTTTCTCCTTTACTCAGTGTAAAGCGGGACAAAAAGATGGATCTGCTGCTCTGAAAACAAAACCTGTGATGAACAGAAGACATAGATGAGGCATGCAGGCATCAGCAGAGGGTTCCGAGAGGAGCTCCCTCCTCACTGCTGAAGACACAGATGCCAACACAAGCCCCCTCTGCTGCTTAGTTTGAGAAGAGGCTGCAGTTCCTGGATCTCCTGCAGAGTTCCTGCAACTGCCAGTTTGCTAAGAAAAGCTTAAGCAGTAGACAACACTTTTATCCACGATCAGTGAAAGCTGCTGCTATGCAGAAGAACACCAGACCCCACAGGAAGTAGGTGGGGTCTAACATTTTTAGGGTCAGACTGACCCCGCCCACAGTCCTGCTGCAAGCATACTTACAGGTAGGGTGGCGTCTCTGCTGCAGGTGTGTTTAGGAGGCAGGCGCTGATGGAAGTGGAGCGGGAAGGGTGCCACAAAGGGACGTGGCACCTGGTAAAGGTGAGGGAAATATGGCTGTGGGAAGGAGTGGTGGGGTAAGAAGATCCAAATTAAAAACTGAAATGACGGAATCCCCTCTGCTGCAGCACAGTGCAGCAGCAGAGGTTCACCCACATGAAAAACAAACAGAAAAAACACAAGACTCAAAGATGAATGGAACTGAAATGAGAGGCGGGGTTACATGACATCACAGCATTTACCTGCAGCATCACCCCTTGAGCTGCCAAGTTGCTGAGGGGTGGGCCTTTACTCACCCGGTTGTAGAAGGGGTGCTGTGGGCCAACCATGCCACTATAGTAACTGCTGTGGGGAGGGGAGAGAATGCCCCCTGGGGGCTGGTTGAAGGGTCCACAGAAGGAGGCAGAGGGTGAGCAGCTGGAGGACACCTGACTGTAGACAGAGGTGGGGCGGGGCTGAGACTCGGTCAGGGCACCGGCTGGAAATGAGACCCCACCTATGTTGATCTGCTCACGTGCTGCACGAACATCTAGACAGACAGAACCCCGCCCCCCACTCAGGTGAGCAAGAACATCCGGGTCATGGAACAGGAGATCATTGCAGGCGAGCCTCACCTGCAATGATCTCCCGCAGTTTGGGGTCCAGGTTGACGGTGCAGGGCAGGAAGGTGCGGATGTCTCTAGCTGTCAGAAAGGGGGTCCGCGAGGACAAGAAGACCTCAAAGCTGCGGATGTCTCCGTCAATTTCCAGCAGAGGCTCTACATCTTTGGTAGTGGGGATGTTCTTCGAGACCCTACAAACAGAGACGAATTAAGTTGGCGAAGTCTGGTTGGACAGAAGACAGTGCAACCTCTGACCTCTCGTAGATGGTCTTGAGTGTTGCCTGGTCGGGAACCCCATCAGTGTCCTCCAAGAACAGGATGAGCCAGGACGTCCTGTAAGGCCACTGCTCTGTCATGTTGATCCATGACGCCAGCCGGTCCCAGTTAAAACTGATCTGATTGGCTCGTAGAAGACGGCCTGGACACACAGGCAGGAAGACACAGGTTCATCTTCTGTTGCAAAGGGATATCCAGGACTGAACAGAGGTTCACCTGTGACAGAGACAATGTTGAGTAGCCGCCGCATGGTCTGTGGGCTGATGTCGCTGAACCAGTCCTCCGTCACCATCAGCTTCGTCAGGTCAAAGGACATCTGACGGGTCACAGAACGCTGCACCTGTCGACGCCGATACGTGTCCTGTACCACATACAGGAACACATGCAGCGGGTCACAGAAACAACTCATCTATGAGACATCAGGCCTGTGGAGCTCAGGTGCTGATGCTCCATCATGTTAAGTCTGTCAGCTCTGTGGGGGGTGGAGAGGTGGGTGGTCCATGAGTTCTGTTAGTTGCTTCTTACCCGGCGGTTCAGAGCCGTCTTGCTCCCAAACTTCAGCTCTCCCAAGCTGTGCTGGGACAGTTTCCTGTCCAGCTCCTCATGCCAACCTGCAGACATGCACATCACTTCAGGCTTCAGTGCCAGCCCCCCCCCCCCCCAGTGTTGTGGCTACCTTCAGAGTTGTTGGTGTCTCCATTGACAGGAGCAGCAGCGCTAAACTTCCTTGCACTGGACAGTCCCCTGCTGTTCAGGAAGACGGGCAGATGAACGATGTTCCTCATGTAGTCGTGTCCATTGATGTTGGAATCTCTCAGGACGGTGTTCAGGTTCTGATTGATAGCTTTGATGATGATATGAGGGTCGCTGGCAAAGATGGAGATGAAGGGACCCTTGGAGAACAACACGCGCACCTGTAGGAGTCAAACCCACAGATATTGGTTTGTCTTCCCCTCACAGCCCTAAAACTGCACACACACACACACCACACCCTCGAGTGAGATCTGCAGATGACCATCGCAGCTTTATTGTATAAGGCCCTCAAGTTCCTTTTCCTGCACAGCTTTGAGAAAAAAAGGCCTGAAACAGAAGAGCCAATTTTTTTTCTTCTCTGAATTACACTCAATGAATCCTGTCAATCCTCTTCAAGCTTATCTAATAGTCTAAACGTTTTTTAAAAAAGGGAACCAGCTTCAGCTACTGTCAACCTGCCAATGAGCTATTAAGATCTTCTCCATGACTTTTTCTGTTTCAGAAAAATGCTGATCTTCTCCTGAAGTGAACATGACTCCTGTCTCCGAGATGGAAAAGTCCTCACCGTGTCCAGCATCTGTAGGACTTTGTCCTGCTCACAGGAGTCCAAGCCGTCAATCACCACCACCAACCTGGTCTGGTGTTGGGTAAAGCTGTCTATTGTTTTGGCCATCTTTGCCATCAGTTCTACTTCATTTTTCAAGACCTGCAGGAGGAGAAGTTCAGAGAAAGAAGAAGCTCAGCAGTCGTAAGGTGAAAAGAAAGCTTTAAGCCCCCACCTTCATGAAGCCTTCGCTCTTCAGCTTGTGCATCTTGTTGGCTGCACTGTGCAGCCTCTTCCTCTGGGAGTTTAGGACAGAGTCTGTGACCTGCCACCACGTCTTACAGTTCAGCAACACAGCCAGGCCCACCACACTACCCACGCCCACCAGCAAGGCATTGACTGTTTGATTCTCCCCATCCACCTTGAAGAC
This sequence comes from Oryzias woworae, assembly GCA_016861445.1. NCBI lineage: Eukaryota > Metazoa > Chordata > Actinopteri > Beloniformes > Adrianichthyidae > Oryzias > Oryzias woworae. The sequence goes on along the minus strand of BOLG01001259.1, from coordinate 738,761 downwards.
GGCCAGCAGGGCCAAGCCGCTGACCAGACAGAGCAGCACAAAGAGGAAGAGGATGAAGGATGGCAGGCAACACGTCTTCTTCCACTTCCTGTTCTTTCCTGAAGACACAGTGGGGTGCAGATTTCAACTCATTAGCACAGGTCAGACAGACTGCTGACTCAGTAAGTGAAAGTTGACCGATAAATGCATCCAAACCCTTCCTCATCAATTCTCCCACAATACCTTGCGTGTCTTCTGCCTTAAAGACTCGGAAAAGACGTGTAGCAAGGAAGCCGAACTCTCGCTCGCATGCATCTGACAGCGTTGCGATCATTTCTGCCATAGACGTCTCTCCCCCCACGCTGGACAGACGGTTGTAGTCTGTGAACAGGAACCTGCAGGAGGTACAGCTTTCAGCATTCTGTGGAGCTTCTCAAGCCTGAAAGGTGGGTATGGCGTTACCTGACAGGCAGCGCTCTGGTGCTCTGCTCCGGCAGCTCCGGTGGGTTAACAAACATCAGCTTCAGAAGCAGCTCCAGATACCCAATGTGACGGGCCAGGCGGGTGCTAAGGAGCCAGGCCCAGGTCCAACTGTCACCCTCCCTCCGCCCGCCAAAGTACACCACCACTGCAGAACACAGGAGTGTCATCAAAGCGGCACTGAAACTGAGTCTTTTGGAACGTTGGCACTCCACTGACCAAAAAACAGATAAAACAGAGCAAGCAGGCTCAGGGACACCGCCATGGCCAGTTTGGGGTCAGCAGTGAAGCCCAGGACAATGGCGACTGAGCCGCAGAGCAACAGGGACAGGAAGACCACCAGCCAGGAAAACTGGAAGAGCGGCTCAATCTGCTGCCCAGCAAATGTCTTCATCTCATCTGAGGAGGAGAGAGAAGGGCTGTCAACTGTGCCTGAGCTGAGCATGCTCAGTGCGCCAACGTTTGAACACCCACCCTCCAGCTTCTTCAGCAGGAAGGACTTGCCGCTGCCCCACTGGGCATAAAGGCCCACGCAGATGGGGGGCTGCATGGTGGGCTCACTCAGAATATCAGCAAGAGCAGAGCTGTACAGGTCGTAGCCCAACATGTCACCATCAGTCTCAGTGGGGGACAGGTGACCTGGGGGGAGGCAAAGCAGAACTTAACTGTAAACAAGGAGGTTTTTAGTGTTTTATTGCATGCAGCTATTATGCAACTGATTTTATACCACAGACCGGGTGACTAGCTGTTGGATGTGGAATTAAGAAGTGTGATACTACAAGGATATATACCACACCTAAAAAAGAAGTTCTGGTCAAGTATCACTGCGCTAGCAGAAAACTCAAACATAAGTTGAGATGTGTTATTCCACAGTTTGTAACAACAGCAAGACAGCAGAAAAAGACACGAGTTCTTTTATTGTTTCCTTTAACTTGTTCAGTGAATTTGATCATTTTGAGATTTGGATGCAGCAGAAGAGAAAGAGGGAAGAGAAAATAAAAACGGGGAGATGAGACACAAGAATTAACCTACTTAGAGGATGACAAGAAAAAGCTAAACACAAAGTTATTGTAAATCATTTTATTATTTATCAATAAAAATGTTTTTTTCTCTCTTAACTGATGTTTTGTTTAGCTCAGTGGTCAAAATAATGAATTATTTAGTTTTGAATGCTGAAATCTTTTACTTTGAAAATTCACACTGCACTTTCGATCACTTGGCTTTTTCAAGTATACTGTTTCTTTGTCATTGCACACACACACACACACACGCACACACACGCTCGCACACACACTGTAACAAACCGCCCCGCACACTGGCAGGAGATCGTCACAACGCCCCTTTTTAAGGCATAGGAGCATCAAATGTTGAATCCCTCTGCGTGCTAATAACAACAATAATTATAATCATAATAGTAATAATAAATGCGCATACTCTTTGTTTGGACAACCCGTGTATTGTTGGTCCGATACAACTTAGAAAGCCCCACCCAAGACACTTGAAACATAAAAAAAAACCAACTCGCAATCCCCAAAGTTTATAATACACGGACAAAAAACACAGATCAACACTGACCCCGGTCTGGTAAACAAATATGCATAAACGAACAATACTCCTGAGGCGAAAATAGAAGAAAGAAAAAAAAAGAAGGTCCGACCAGTTCACGCGTCCGGTGGGAGGCCGCTCCGTCAGGCTACAGAAACGCGTCCCACCGGCTGTCAAGGCTGCGGCAGTTCCTCATACGGGATGTCCCAGGCGCTCCAAAGTTATTCCATCCAAAAAGAAAAAACGTGGAATGCAGTGTGGAGGGTAATCCCAAACAGCAAAGGAAAAGTAATCCCCAATCCGCGAAATCCCGCTCCGCCACGCTCCTGGTCGGCAGACAGCTGTCCATTCATTCAAACCAAAAACCAAACTCCGCCCGCGCACCTGATTCTTGATTTAAAAAAAAAAAAACAAGGTGTGTCACAGTCACCTGACCTGGCAGGACCCGTTGGCCCAATAGGGTAATGACAAATAATCACATGACCATTAGAACCTGCAAATTCCACCTGTTAAACACATTACAAGTTACAAGTTCTTTTTTCTTGGTCATGGTTGAACTGCACTGTAGGCAACCATTACATCCCCCCCCCCCCAGCCAGCGGCTTATCGGGACCATAGAAGGGTTTCATGTTCACTACATTCACAGTATCTGTCTTTATTTTGTCAGTCAACCACCGCACCTGGTAATTGACGGGTCCCAGTTTCTTCTCTATCCTTGCAGGCCCTTCCCATTTGGGCGCTAATTTGGCAGAGAACCTAGTAGAGGCTTTGGACAGTGGGTGTGACCGCACCCAGACCAGGTCGCCAACCACAAACTGTACATCTTTGCGGCGGGCATTGTAGTACCTGGCTTGTCTAGCTTTGGCCACACCAACATGCCTTTCCACCTCTTTCATGAATTGTGTATGAGTGAGTAGTGTGCTGTATGGAGGTGTGTCAGGAGTAGGTGTCTTATGAATGAGGCGTTCTAAGGGTCCTGCGATACCACGTCCAAGAGCCAACACAGCAGGGGTCACACCAGTGGTTTCGTGAACAGCTGTGTTGATGGCAAGACGGAATTCAGGCAACCACCGGTCCCAGTCTTGATGGTGGTCCTCCACGTAAGACGCCAGCATAGTCTTGAGAGTCCTGTTCACCCGTTCTGTTAGATTTGTCTGTGGGTGATACGCGGTGGTGAGTTTCTGGGTTACGCCCCAAGAGGTGCATAACTGGCTTAAGAGTTGACTAGTGAATTGAGGGCCACGGTCAGAAACCAGGTAAGCTGGTACACCCCAGCGTGTGAAGATTTCATCCTTAAGGATGCGGCATACTTTCGGTGTTTTAGCATCTCTGAGCGCAAACAGTTCGACCCATTTACTGTAATAATCAACGACTACCATGAGTATGGAGTTCTGGGATTTACTGGATGGAAAAGGTCCCATAAAATCCACCCCAATCATCTCCCCAGGTGTCTTGACATCAGTAGCTTGAAGCAGTCCAGTAGGCTTTTCGTTTGGTGATTTATACTGTTGACATTTTTGACAACAACGCACATGAGTCCAGACGTCCTTCCTTATGTCTGGCCACCAGGCTACATCCAATATTTTGAGGAGGGTTTTCATGCGACCCAAATGACCGCCAAACGGACTGTCATGATAGTAGGACAGGAACTCTGGAATGAGAACTGCTGGAACGACCATCTGATAATTGTATCCACTATATTTGGATGGCACACCCCGGTAGAGCACACCCTGTTGGAGTTTATAATGAATACAACCGTGAGTAGGTTCATTGATAGTGAGGAGGAGTTGTTGGCACACAGGATCCTTTTCTTGAGTTTTCTCTACCTCCTGCAATGAGGTTGGCAGGTCCGCCCAGTAGGCTTTTGCAGAGGTGACGGCCACGTAAGCTTCTGATGATGACTGGTTTTCCTGGACGGTAGCGCGAGAAAGTGCATCTGGGACAATGTTGGAGCATCCCTTTCTGTAGTGTACTCTAAAGGAAAAAGCCTGAAGCCGCAGTGTCCACCTGGTCAGCCGAGATGATGTCTTTGGGCAGTTAAAGGCCCAAGCTAGAGCGCTGTGATCAGTGTAGACGTCGAAGGTGTCTCCCTCCAGATAGTGTCTCCATTTCTCCACAGCCCACACCACTGCCAGGCACTCTTTTTCAGATGTGGAATAGCGGAGTTCTGGTCCCCGGAGAGCCCTTGAAGCGTAGGCGATGACGCCCTCCGTACCCTCCACGGACTGTGTCAGGACAGCACCCAAGCCGACATCACTTGCGTCACAGCTGATCTGGAAGCCTAGGTGTAGTTGAGGTTGTGCGAGAACAGGTGGTGAACGTAGCAGGTCCTTAAGATGTTCAAAAGCTGTCTGACATTCCGTGGACCACACCCATGGGACATCTTTCTTCTTGAGGTGATTGAGGGGTGCTGCAATGTCGGCCAACCGAGGTATAAATTTATGGTACCAACCTACCAGCCCCAAAAACCTCTGGAGACCTTTAAGGTCAGTGGGAACTGGATAGGTTGTGATGGCATGGACTTTGTCTTGGTCCACCTCCACACCCCGTGCAGACACTACATGACCCAGGAATGTGAGCTTGGTCTTGAAAAAGTGGCACTTCTTGACATTGAGGGTCAGACGAGCGTGGTGGAGCTTTTGGAATACTGCATTAAGGTCTCTGAGATGTTGTTCTTGGGTCTTCGAAAAAACAACGATGTCGTCTATATATACGAAACAGATGTTTCCCTTCAGGTTCCCCAATACACGCTCCATCAGTCGTTGGAAAGTGGCCCCAGCATTGCGCAAACCAAAAGGCATGACTCTGAACTGGAAAAGTCCTCGGTGGGTTATCATGGCTGTCTTGTACTTGCTATCTTCTCCCATGGCAACCTGCCAATAACCACTTTGCAGGTCGAGCGAACTGAAGTACTTTGCCCCCTGCATAGATTCAAGTATTTCATGCACCAGTGGCATTGGGTAGGCGTCATGGTGCGTCTTGGCATTGAGCCCCCTGTAGTCCACGCAGAACCGGAGTGACCCGCATTTCTTTGGGACTAAGACCACTGGAGAAGCCCATGCTGATGACGATGGTTCAATGATGCCGTTAGATAGCATCTTGTCGAGATGTTCATCAATGACTGCTTGTTTTTGGGGAGACACTCTGTAGGCTCTTTTCCGCACAGGAAGCTCATCTGTCGTCGGGATATGATGTTTGATGATGTTGGTATTCCCGGTGGTGGCAGTCCAGACTGTAGGCCACTTCTGCAGCAGTGGCCAGACCACCTCAGGTTGAGCCTCCAAGAGCAGAGAAAAAGGTTGGTTGTCACTCGAGTCTTCGACAGCTAAATAAAAACACGCTGATGGATCGACACGGTCCCACTCAAGAGTCTCTCTGGTTTTCCGCAGAAATGTATACTCTTTGCCGCCAGTCATTATATATTTTCCAAGATGCGGTTTTAAAGTAAGCTGACTTGTGCACAGAAAGTCCAGGCCAAGAAGCAGAGGCATACATAACTGGGTTTCTTCAAGAATGTAGACACAGACATGGTAGTGGATGTTGTTCAGGGTGAGAAGAAGGTTAGCTCTCCCCAGGGCTTTATTCTCTTGTCCATTGGCCATGACAAACTTGAGATTGTTATTCACACCCAAGGCTTCACCTGCCTTCTTGATGTCATTCCAGAGGGAGATGCTCATTAAAGAATACGTGCATCCTGTATCCAGCACAGCATCACCTCTGTGTCCCCGTACTTCCACTGGCACCACCAAGAGAGTTGGGGTCCCTTGTACTGAAGCCACATCTGCTCCCTGTCCATGGTCAGTCCCCTGGGGTGGCCTCTGAGGTGTCCTCCTTGATGATCGTTCCGCCGGGTTGGCCTGCTGAACACGACTCCAGTAGTCTCGTGTGTGACTCCAGTCTTTCTCTATCAGAGAGCCCACTCTGACTAACTGCTCAACGGTGGAGACTATGCCCCGCAGCCCACTGGCTAGCCTTGGGTTGCATGCATCCAGGATGCGACGTACTATTTCTGCTTCTGGCATGTCCGGCCGCCATCTTAGGCAGAGTGCTCGGTGATCGTATGCAAAGTCTCTTAGGACTTGGGTTGGAGTTTGAACACTCTGGTGTAGCTGGGCTTCGATTTCAGATGAATAATCAGAAGGCAGAAAGGCGTCAAGGAAGGCTGTCTTGAAATCATTCCAATTATGGATTTTTCCACGGGCAGCCATCCACCAGCTCCGAGCCGGCCCCTTCAGGACAGTGTTTAGGGTGCCAATGAACTCGGTGGTACTTAACGGGCGGAGGGTGAGGAAATTTTCACATTGTTCGATGAACTCCGTAACATCAGTGGAATTACGAGACTCCCCGAACTGCGGGAATTCCATCCTGATGGGTGGTCTGGGTGAGGCGGCTGGAAAAGCCGTAATGGTAACCTCCCCATCAGGTAAACGAGGATTCAACAGTGTATGAGCGGGTGTGGAAAAACCAGCGGGCCCCCAGAAGGAACGTGGTGGCCTGACAGCCTTTTTCAATTTTTCTTCCCACTGTTTATCTCTCCGTTCCAAACATGCTACCACGGTCTCATCCAGTTTCTGGAGCTTGCTGTCGATGTACTCCTTTGCTTGCTGGCCCACTGTGTCAATCGCGGCTCTCAGTCCGTCCTCTCTGTTCAACGTACTGTCCACTGTCTCCCTTAAGCGGATTTCTAGGGCATCCATTTTCACATGAATCTCCCGGAGGAGATCTGCAACGCTTTCACCCACTTCCTCTGCCTCCTGGGGTTCTTTATCAACATCACCCTCATCCTCCTCATCTTCAAGGTACATGGATTCCAGCCGACTGGTCAACTCTGCCACCTCAATGCGTGGGACTCTGATAGTGACAAAACGTTGTAAACTGGGACCATCCACTGGACTGGAATCTGGTGTTAGGTCGACGAGGGGAGATGGTCCTGCTTCATCAGCCCCGTCCTCACTGGGTGGACCCTGCTGGTCACTCCTGGACATAGTTATTGTAGTTTGAGCGTAAGTTAATTGTGAAAATTGAGCTATGTAAATGTATGTATAGCGGTGCAAGCTGAAATTTAATATAGAATATATATGAATATAGATTCTAAAACATGTTCCCCTAAGAGGTGCTGTAACAGGAAATATCACAAAAAACCCCAACAATAATAAATGGCTGTGAAACCCCACGTTTGCTGTACTAAAGAGCAACAATAATTCTTTTAAGGAATATATATACACCTCCACCATAAATCACAAATCAGAAGGCTCTTAGCCAAACCAGAAAACAACAACATACCTACTCTTAATAATGGGAATGAAAACAGATTCTATAATTACAAACATTCAATGCGGTCCCCATACTGGCCACCACTCTGTAACAAACCGCCCCGCACACTGGCAGGAGATCGTCACAACGCCCCTTTTTAAGGCATAGGAGCATCAAATGTTGAATCCCTCTGCGTGCTAATAACAACAATAATCATAATCATAATAGTAATAATAAATGCGCATACTCTTTGTTTGGACAACCCGTGTATTGTTGGTCCGATACAACTTAGAAAGCCCCACCCAAGACACTTGAAACATAAAAAAAAACCAACTCGCAATCCCCAAAGTTTATAATACACGGACAAAAAACACAGATCAACACTGACCCCGGTCTGGTAAACAAATATGCATAAACGAACAATACTCCTGAGGCGAAAATAGAAGAAAGAAAAAAAAAGAAGGTCCGACCAGTTCACGCGTCCGGTGGGAGGCCGCTCCGTCAGGCTACAGAAACGCGTCCCACCGGCTGTCAAGGCTGCGGCAGTTCCTCATACGGGATGTCCCAGGCGCTCCAAAGTTATTCCATCCAAAAAGAAAAAAACGTGGAATGCAGTGTGGAGGGTAATCCCAAACAGCAAAGGAAAAGTAATCCCCAATCCGCGAAATCCCGCTCCGCCACGCTCCTGGTCGGCAGACAGCTGTCCATTCATTCAAAACCAAAAACCAAACTCCGCCCGCGCACCTGATTCTTGATTTAAAAAAAAAAAAACAAGGTGTGTCACAGTCACCTGACCTGGCAGGACCCGTTGGCCCAATAGGGTAATGACAAATAATCACATGACCATTAGAACCTGCAAATTCCACCTGTTAAACACATTACAAGTTACAAGTTCTTTTTTCTTGGTCATGGTTGAACTGCACTGTAGGCAACCATTACAACACACACACATACACACACACACACACACACACACACGCTCGCACACACACACACACATACACACACACACACACACACACACACACCGGCCGTGGTAAAAATCCTCATGGGTTGACCGTTCAAAAAAAGGGCAAAGCCAAAAAACGGTTGGGGACCTCTGGTTAAAGGAGGACAATCACCATCCAACAAAAAACATCCCATCAAACACTGACTAGTAGTAGCTCAGAAAATGCCATTATTTTGTCGATTCATTCATGAGATTTGCTATAATAATTTATTATTCAATTATTAATATTTATTCAAATAATTTTGAATTCCCTGTGACAATCATTTTTCTGCAATTTTGCCAAATGAGACATGCAGCCCCTCTAGTGACAGAAATTAAAGTAGCCGATGACATAGTACAGATGCGCCATTCAGGGACAGCAGTCGGAACTCTTCCCGCTTTACTGTGTACGATCTACGAGGATCGCTGCCGGTTGTGTTGGATTTGAAAGGTAATTGTTTATTTAGAGTTTCGTCAGCCTTATTTGACATCAAATATAATTTAATAGTGTTACCAGGAAGTATACCAAGCCGCTGTGGAAAGAACAATATCATGTTTTGAGCTTGTTTATTACGGTCCAAAGAAGGTCCAAGACGACACACTGATTCTAACACATTTAAAGAGATATCGATAACAGCTGATAATTGAGATTGTCGTGCTTTCTAAGTAAACTGCAACAGTTTGTATGAATTCTCACATCTTTTGTATTTTTCTTTTGGTTGGTGATGGATGCTATGAAGATTCTTACCCCGTTTTCTCTTTTTTCTTCTAAAACATCCAACTCTCTTCAACAATGGCTCTAGCGACCGGTCAGCATTGGTCCACACATGCTGCACGAGCACCATTCAGTCTGTCCGAAACTCCAGGCATCATCATCACTTTTGATAGTCACTTTCTTCGCCCTCTGAATATTCCTGTTCATACATATATGGTTGAACCCCAAACGCTTCAATATCATCCGAAAACTCCTCTTCTTTTTCAAAAAGTTGACTCCTGTCTCCTTCTGTGGCAGCCATTGTTGCTGATGCTTTGTTCCAGAGTGACGTCACACATCAATGACACAAATTTGCGCACTCTGACCGCTAGGTGTACTGAACGCGAACATGGCGGCCTCCATGATTGTCGGGGGAAATTTTAAATTATTTTTTATGTTTTTATAATGCTAATGTCATGAATGAATTGACAAAATAATGGCATTTTCTTAGCTAGTACTAGTCAATGCTTAAGGGGATTTTTTTTGCTGGATGGTGATGGTCCTCCTTTAACCTATCATGACAATCCGCATATATTTCGCTTTCCTTTGCCACTGCAGTTGAGAGGTCGGTGTCAGCGGTGTGTTGTCATGTTACCATGACAATAGGGTGAACCTCACATCACATAGTCCAATTGTTTGTGAAAGAGCCATCGAAACCGAAAAAATAACTAAATAATAAAAGTATTAAAAACTGATTGAATATTTATTTCTTTCATAAGTGACCATGGTATAAGTGGAATAATGCCCATCAAAGTGTGCATTATAAAAAATTAACGCACGACACGGAAGCCTAAAGCGCCGTGCTGCGCTCTGCATCCAATAATGGACACTTTGAAGGGCATTATCCCTAACTTATGAATTATAGTTCTGCATGCAACACTTCGCTTTACATAGTTCTGTCAGCAAACCACCACAATCTGCTAAAAGTTGCTGCTACTTAGAGCAGCTATCCTCCTGGAGTTAAAAAATGTCAGACAAGTCTTGAAGAGATCAGTTCTAGAGGAAATAAAAAACCAAAGTTAGAAGTTTTACAGTTTTTTCTGTGAGTTTCAACCCTGTTCTGTCAAGTTGATCATGAAAGGGAAAGTGTAAACATGACTGGCTTGGTGGGTGGAAAGTTACTCGTGTGGATAACTGTAGTAGAGGTCAAATGTGACATACGTGCTCCAAATATCTGTGTTAGGATGCTCTTTTGGTGGCTGCAGTCTATGTTGTAAGGCGTCTCTCCAGCTTTGTTTGGTCGGTAAAGTAGCCGGCCATCTTTAGGGTTTCTTAGAAGGAGTTCAGCCAGGCGGCGGCTTCGACCACGGATTGCTATGTGGAGTGGAGTGTCTCCTTTCTGAAAAATATAGAGGAATGGGAAGATGCATGTGATGAAAATTGGAAGGTAAGGTTGAAGCAAGAGTGGACGCAAGCTCAGCCCCACCTTATCCACGGCAGACACTTTGGCTCCTTTGTCAAGTAGCAGTTCCACAATCTCAATGCTCCTCATCTTGGTGGCTTTGATCAGAGGGGTATCTCCATCCTGCCAAACACACACGGACGCACGTGCACACACACACACACACACAATAATATTTTACTTCTTTGGTTTTACTTTCTTAGCTGTGTTGGCAGATTTTTGCTGCACCGACTCTTCCTGCAAACGAACAAATTTCTGCATAATAATCTACCATGAAGAAAAAGTTGGTACTAATTTTAGATGCTAAAATCACTCGTTATAAAAACTGTTAGCCCCAACCCGCCGAGAGCTCAAGCGAAAGTGTCACAGCCCAAAACAGATGAAACGCTTGTGAATCAAATAATGAAGCTTTAGAACAGGGAGGCGATGATAGCAAAAGAAAATATTCACCTTCAGGACATTTTCATGCTAGTGCTACAAGAGGGGCGCTCAGAGCCTCAAACAGTTAGAGATTCTGGTCCATACTCAACCACTACAGCAGCCTCACCTTGGTGCACGTCTCTGTGTCGGGGTTACACTGCAGGATGTCTCTCACCATGGAGGCGTTCCCCTTCTCCACAGCCCAGTAGAGAGCCGTCTTGTTCTCCTGTAGACACACAACACAGCGCTGACAGAACTAGCAGCAACAAGGGAAGACATGAGGGGTTCTGGTTAGAAAAGTTCCTTCCTCCTCTGAGAGGAGGAGCAGTACTCAGGGATTGGCATGATCTGGTTATACCAGATTTAAGAGAACAAGAATCTCAAATGATATCACCAACCTCATTCATCCAGGTTCACATGACAACCAGACCAAGCAGGTCCAGTTTTGCCTTTACTGTATACATTTTCAGGTGCCATGTTTGAGTTACCTAACAACGTTGTCCCCCTTTGTTGATCTCACCTGCCCACAGATATCAATGTCAGCGTATTTGTGCAGCAGAGCTCGGACAATCTCCACGTGTCCCCCCCGCACTGCTCCGATCAGTACAGTGTCCCCGCTCTGAAAAAGGGAGCTGCCTTCAATCTTCGCAGCAACATCAGCAACCTCTGCTGGATGAAGGGAGGTGTCACTGTGGGGTCACTCACCCGGTCAGGGATGTTAACGTAAGTGCCAGCATCTAGCAGGTCCTGGACGATCTCAGTGTAGCCCTCCTTGGCAGCAATCATCAGTGCCGTGTTTCCATCCTTGTCGGTCATGTTGACGTTGGGGTTTCTCTTCAGCAGCTCCTTCACCACATCTGTGTACCCTCCCTTCACAGCCACGATCAGCGCTGTCATGGAGTTCTAGGCAGAGTACACAGACATCTGAGTACCCCTGACCTCCACGGTTGGGCATGTAACCATGTAATTGTTGGCTTCAGATGCTAACTGCAGCTACCACTGTCCTGTTAATTCTTTTTTATTTGACCTTTATTTGACAGGTGTTTTGCTAACTTGAAATTAACACTTTAAAGTATGTGTAGCCTTATCACCCTGGCCTGTCAGACTGTTTTCCTTTACATCTGAGAAGTAAGGACACTGTGATATAGTCCTTCATCGCGGAACCAGAACTGCTCTAACCCATTTCTGTCCTTTCAAGCTCTCTGAACTCGAATCACTATCTCCTTGTACATTTAACTTGTCCCCTGAATCTGATTCTAAGACCATTGTTTAATGAGATTTCTCTGAAATCAATACTGTTTTATTACGTTTGATTGTTTTTATGCGTCACCTTCACACATGTTGTCTTGGTGTAGTGCCTACAGCCCACCTTGTACATGAATCAGCCCTTTGTAAAATTAACAGAAATGTGCTTAAGTACATGCTTGAATGTTTGGCATCATTTGAGATTCCTTGAAATCACATGACCTCAGCCTGTGATTTAATAGAAACAACAGCTGCATGTGTGCATGTGTGCATGTGTGCATGTGTGCATGTGTGCATGTGTGCATGTGTGCATGTGTGCATGTGTGCATGTGTGGGCGTACCGCCCCCTCCTGGTCCACATCAGCGCCCTTCTCCAGCAGGTGCATCACACAATCGTAGTGTCCCTTTCTGGCTGCCCAGATCAGAGGAGTGGTCCCATACTGTAACACAAACGAGCACGGGGGAGAAGGTTTGTGTCAGTGTGTCTGTGTCAGAAAATATCAATGCTGAAGAAAAAACTGGTCTGTGGGGGCTGCCTTGAAGCTCAGAAAAAATTGGGTTTTTTTCTGGAACATTCATATTAAGAAAACTGGTACTTGAATTTATCCAGCTCTCTACCATTGGAGGTGGCTGTGACAGCATGACATAATGCCCCCCCCACACACACAGTGCAGCAAGTTGTGTGTATTTGTTTTGCTCCCCTCACCTTGTCCGAACAGTTGACCTTAGCTCCGTACTGAAGCAGCAGCTTTACAATATCAGCATGTCCTCGCCCCGCAGCCCAGATGATGGGGTACACGCTGTATTGCTGTAAGGAGAGGGGAGGGGGGGTGAGAGTAAAGAACCCAGAAAGAAGCACACAAATATCAGAGTGACCATCACCTGTCCAGTGGTGTTTGGGTTGGCTCCGTGCTCCAGCAACACCTCAGCCACCTCCACGCGCCCTTTGTAGGACGCCCAGGTGAGAGCAGTCCAGCCCCCCTGACAAAGAACACAGCTTTATTCACACATCAAGGGGGAAGCCATAAACTGCATTTCCCATGAGTCTTTGCTCCAACCATGTCTCTGTGCTCAATGTATGCACTGTTCTCCAGCAGCTCCTTCACCACTTCCACATGGCCTTCCTTTGCTGCAGAGATTAAAGCCGACCAGCAGTCCTGACAACACACATAGAGACCGTATTACCATGGAAACAAAGCTTGACCTCCAGTCTCCTGGCAACAGCAGAAACCATGGAGAGAGATAACTATAAATGCAGGGCTACACTTGCAGCTAGCACTCACAACATCATCCAGGTTAACGTTGGCTCCTCTTCGAAGAAGCTCCTGAATGATTTCTATACTGCCCTGCTCGGCTGCCAGCATAAGGGGGGTCTGGCCGTTCTGTATGTGTTTAATCAAACAAAACGGGTTTAAAGCAATCACAGCATTTGAAAAAGCATTAACAGTGCACAAAATAATACAATTCACACAAAACAATCACAGCACAGATGAATGCAATCACAGTAAATGCAAAAACAACCACAGCATTGATGGAAGCAATCACCGCAAATGTAAAAGCAATCACAGCACATGTAAAACAAACACAACATAGACAAAAACAATCACAGCACATGTAAAACAAACACAACATAGACAAAAACAATCACAACACATGTAAAAACAAACACAACATAGACAAAAACAATCACAGCACATGTAAAACAAACACAACATGGACAAAAACAATCACAGCACATGTAAAAACAAACACAACATAAACAAAAACAATCACAGCAAATGTAAAAACAATCACAGCAAATGTAAAAACAAACACAACATAGACAAAAACAATCACAACACATGTAAAAACAAATACAACATAAACAAAAACAATCACAACACATGTAAAAACAAACACAACATAAACAAAAACAATCACAGAACATGTAAAAACAAACACAACATAGACAAAAACAATCACAACACATGTAAAAACAAATACAACATAAACAAAAACAATCACAACACATGTAAAAACAAACACAACATAAACAAAAACAATCACAGAACATGTAACAACAAACACAACATAAACAAAAACAATCACAGCAAATGTAAAAACAAACACAACATAAACAAAAACAATCACAGCACATGTAAAAACAATCACAGCACATGTAAAAACAATCACAGCACATGTAAAAACAATCACAGCTTGGGTACTCAATAGCATGGGCTCACAACAACCACAGTGCAGGTGACAGCAATCACAATGTGACAAACAGTGATATTTAATAAACCAATCAAGTTAATGAGGAAGGTACTTAGGAGGACATACATCACTGCGTCCATCAACCTCCTTAAAGCGATCAAGGTGAGTTTTAAGAGCCTCCAGGTTCTCTTCCTCTACATAGCTGAACAGGTTCTGGATGGCCAAAGTGGTCATCTTGATGGAGGTGGTGGTGTCCATGTCTGCAATTATGATGACGCCTCCCGTTGGTTACTGCAGAATATGACAAAAAAAAGCCTAAAAATAAAATTAAATACTGACATTTAGATAATCAGATTATTTTTCTGGATGTTAATTGCTTCTTTAAATTCCTTTATGCTTCTGTCTAAAAGCATTCAGCACTTTTAGGAGATTTCTGCTTCACCTTTTAATTTTCCTACTTTTTTTATTCTGAAAAACAAAAATATTCTTTATGCAATATATAAAAAAATAAAAAAAGGTTGAATTCCTTAAATACTTGAAAAATAAGAAGTTCCAACAGCCCTGCTGCATAGTTATTATGAATGTCCAGAAGAGACCATTTAAAATAAATATATATGCCATTAAATCGGTAAATAAAAGTGTCATTAATTATTATGGCCCGCAGCAGCAGTCCATGACTGCAAGGACCATGTTGTTTTTGCAGTAGTAAACATTTCTAGCCTTTGAGACAAAATTTGACCCCTGCCACATACGCAAAAAGTAATCAAAATTTGCACATACCTAGTAAAAATTGAAAATTGAAAATTCAGAGTGAACGACACGATTTCCGCGCTTCCCACAATATGGGAAAACGACACTTTGGTTCTTCCGATTTTCACGAAACTTCACAAACATGCTGCCTGCCGGATTCTACAACCACCACAGAAGTTTCTTTTTTTTTGACCTTTTAAAGTAGCTGCCATCTTGAATTTATTTTTTTTTAAAAAGTACCTTTAGTACCAGTTACAAACGAAAACTTGTCTATTTTTCATCAATTGTCTTGTAACTTCTCAAGCATCATTGGTTAGGTACTGTAGAAAGATTTTTGGAATTAGAAGTTGTAGATTTTAAACAGCGTGTGCATGGCAAGTTCACAACTGTTGCTATTTTAGCTAGCTCACAAATGTTTTATCGGAATGTTGTAAAAGAGTATTCATGAGTTTTGAGCTAGCAAAAGTGGTGTACTCCTATTACTCACACATTTTTGACGGAATATTGTGAAAATGTAATATGTTGAGCCCTGAATACAGCTGGTCATGTTTTTATAAGATAGGATACAAACATATTACAAATATGGGTGTTGCTAGCAAAAAACCCTGGTTGCTAAGGAAATTCAAAAGTTTAATTTTGCTGAATTTTCTGAAACTTGCTATGGAGATAAAACCAACATAATAGGCGCCATTTTGAAAAAAGTGGTGTTTACATTGATTTCTCACATACAGCTAAGACCAACCTTAAAGAAAAAGAAGGGAGGGGGTCAGCGGTGCGTTGCAACTAATTTCGGGTCAAAGTATAGCGGTGAGGGTGACAGTGTCGCATAAAGGCAGGCGACAAGGGCGTGGGATGGTAGTGGCGAGGCCGGTTAGCGCTTGTGGGCCATCTAACGCCACTTGCGGCTTTAATTTTAAATTGAATTTCAATGAAATATTGACATATTTCATGACACTTTCATTATTTATTTCCAATTTTAAATAATTAATGACACATTTATTTTTAAAAATCATATTACATTTATTTATTTCAATTTGTCTCTTCCAGCCCACACTGGGACCATGAAATATTTAAATATGTCAGGATCCTGCCCCGCCTTCTCCTGCAGCGATTAGCTAATGCCGAGAACCTTCCTTATTTAAGACTCTGTCTCACCGCCACACCAGATTGTGGTGAATTTTCTCTATGTCATCCACTGCACCTGCCACACCTGATAGCTGCCTTGTCTCGACCTCGCTCTCGTCTTGGGCCTTGGTACCTGCCTCGCCCTCCAGTGCTTCTGCTTTGGAGCTGTTCGACCTCCGTGCTTCCGACCTTCGCATTCGTCTTCATTGCTGATTCTGCCTGCCTCTCTGGATACCTCTGCCTTCTTGGTGAGACTGTTCCTATTTTGGGATTATATAACTTTCTGAATTATTGGATCTAGCATTGAGTTGCCCTCCGCTACCTTTTCCTGGATTTACTCTGCGTTTTTTGACTCTGACTCTTTTCCCAGAGAACTCCTGGACACCCCCTACGGTTTGTAGGACTACACTAACATTCATAATAAATAACTTCAAACTCTCCTGAGTCGTTGCCTTTGGGATCCACCTTCACCTACCCACCCTGACAAAATATGTCATTAAATATTTAAATATGCTTCTTAGTGGCAATTTTAATATCTCATATGTTTATTGCTTTTCAATTTTATTTATTTAATGCCCCTTTAATATAATTAATGACACTTTTATTTAATCATTTAATGGGGTATATGTATTTTCTTTTGTCTTTTCTGGACCTCCATAAATAATGTGTAACTGTGGCATTTCTGAATGAGTAAATGTTTCTGCACGAAGTTTGACTAAAGAAATAACAGAAGAGTGATTCTGGTTCAGCTCTGTCCAAAATCTAAAGCCATTCAGAGCTTGTTTTGCTATGAACCTTGGGAAGATTTTATATTTTTCCCTTTTCACAAATGTTTAAAGAACCACTCTAATGAAAATTTGGTTTTATGGTGTCTTTTACATGTTCTTGTTGCATTTTTCTCATGATGGAGCACAATCAGTAAAAAGAAATGCTGTTTGGAAAAGCTTGTAGTGGCTATGTGAGTTAGTAAGTAAATGTGTACTTCTATGCCACATTTCTTAGATACATTTCTCAAACTGTTTCACAAGGTAAAAAATTACAACTTGTCATCCCACATATCACAGTCTCAACCAATTTCTATTCCTAAGTGTCATTTCTATTCCTATTTCTTATGGAAACCTGCATCATGCTGACATGTTAAGCTGCAATCCATACATAATTTAGTGGTCCTTGACTGGTCCTTAACTATGTGAAAACCTGTCAATTTGTTTTAAAATCTGTTCTTAAAATCAGATTATTTCCATAAAAACTGTAAAAAAGATGAACTGCTTCATAGCATTGCAAACATGTCTGTAAGTCATAAAATACATTTTTTAAATGAATATCGTTGTAGTATTCCTGCATGTTCTGCTGCTTGTTCTTGTTTCCACAGGTAATTTTCAAAACACCGGTCTCGACTCTGACAAGAACCAAAGACCACCGGGCAGCCTTTTATTTGGAGAGCACAGATTAACACGTGACTAGAATATCAGACGTGGATTTTTTATCCAAAAGAGAGTGCTGCATGGCAACGACTGGAGGAGGGAGGACGTCTGTTACCATGACAACAGTCTCCAGGTAGAACGGACCCTGACAGTGGTGGTACTCTGAATCAGAGGTGCAGCTCTCACATGGACGCGCATAGCGCAGGACCGAGCATTGCGCGTCTGTCAGTCACTGCTTTGGCTTTTCCTGTGAAATGAGGTTCCTGATAAGGCTCTTATCTGTGACGTGACTTCAACTCGAACTCGAGATAATTCAAGTGTTCTTTAAGGCCCACGCGCGGGCCTGACAATCAGGCTCCACCCCCTCCACCCCCCACCCCCCACCCCGAAAAAACAACAACCTTCACAATGCGCGTCCGCAGTAAGGTCATTCGTGTTCACGCTATAGCCCTCATATACGCCCGCACGCCCGCAGATGAAAGTCAAATGAAGGGAAGCCGATGAACTCGGACTCTGGATCGAACTGATCCTTCATCGACGACAATCAAAGGTGGTGACGAGGCCGACCGGAACACACCTTCAGCGAGCGCCTGCTCTCCTCCGGGTCGTGGAGTGTCGTCGGGTTTGGGTCTGTGTTCTGACGACAGCCCGCTGTCACTCCGTTTCCCGCACGGCAGAAGCCATCTTTCCTCGTTCCAGCGACACTACTGTCTGAGCAGCGAACAAAGCAGCAGCCAATCACAGCGCGCTCTGGACGCAGCAGCGCTTCCGTCATCGAGCTATCCGACTGAAAGGTTGACGACGAAAGTCCCTAAACAACAACATAGAGCCTGGAATTTGGGGACTCGGCACTGATGTTAACTGTGGGTTGGTAGCATAGATAGTTTATCTCTGTTTACAGTCCATGGTTGGCAGAGATGCTTGGGTTCTGTGTTGGGGCAGCTGCAATTAGTGTGGTCATATTTATTAATCTCATTTGAAAGATGTTTTTTTTATTGCCTTTTGTTTCTAGTTGCCTTTCTTTTGTTTCCGTGCTGACTAAGCTGCAAAGCTCTGCACACCACCGTGACCAAAGGGTAACCATGCTCTCTTCAGCAGGACAAAAAAGAAACTCTGAAGAATCCACATGCATAAATGTACAGAAGAATTTCATCCTCTCTCTGTCATCACAATGATGTTCTCTGATGTGCAGCTAAAACAGGCCAAAGGGCAAGGTGGCTTTGTCAGTTGTTTTTATTTCAGAAGACTGCTTCATGGTGCAGACCATATCTGATAGTGATATTCAATTCAAGTCAATTCAACTTTATTTCTATAGCCCAATATCACAGCCATAGGCGTCTCATTGGACTGATATCACAATATTGCAAGAAACAACAAATAAATCAAACATGTAAAAGAAACCAAGAGCTGGTTGTTAAACAGACTAAGCTGAACAAACATCTCTATCCTTAAACCCTCCTTCTCGGTGAGAAAAAACTCATTTTTGTGTTTGTGTGTGTGTGGTGGGGGGTGGGGGGGGGGGTGCCAACATAAAGTACAGATCCTCGACCCCAGATACACAAGTGATGTACTAAAACTATTAAAGAAAAGTGTCTAATAAACAAACACGTCTAGATAAACAGCTACAAGTTAAGATAACAGCTGAATATTTAAGTAAACAACAACATGTTTGAATAGTCTATCAGATGAGCTTCATCCAGTAGGAGTTGTGGAAACAGCTGGGTTTGCTGGAGGAGCCAGAGGCGAGGTCACGGCCAAATATATAGGATATGATATGGGACCAGCTCACTCTCCTTGAACTGACTGGAGGCTGTTGTGAGGTCTCTGTGAGCAGCCCCTCTCTCGGACACAGATGGTGGTATCCAGCGTAAGGTTCTGAAATAGGATTTGAGTTACTCAAGGTATGAGTTAATATGAAATTTCAATTATAACATTTTAAAAAGTATGAAGTCCATTTCTTTTTATAGTTTTTAAAATGTTATAATTTTAAAAACTATAATTATAATTTGGTTGCTTGTGCAACCAAAGAAACAGTCTCCGTTGTTTTAGAGGAACTGTCTTTATTAGTCTTTCTGCATTCAAAACCAACTGCCCGCTATGGCGCTCCGCCTCTCTCTTCTTTTACGCGGCGCGCGCCACCTTCCTCATGCACATGAACACAAGCTCTTACTGTATGGCACAAGCTAAGACACAGGGTGCAGCACATACACTCATCCCACAACACCAGAGGCCGGTATCGCTGGCATCTGTGTCGAGGATCATCTACCATTATCTAGCGGATAACCCAAGACAGGAGCTGTGGTCAATCTGTGTTTGAGTGTTTCAAATGCAGCTTGGTGCTCAGCCAATGCGGCCAATGAAAACATGGTTTTTCTTTGTCAGGCTGTGTAATGGCTCAGCGATAGAAGCAAAATCTTTCATGAACCTGCAAAAGTATGAGGCAAGGCCAATAAAACATCTCACGTCACAAATATATACATTAAAATTTGGTGGGTCTAAGTTTTAGGTTTGCTGGCTGGAGTCTGTGAAACACTTGACCCAGCCACTGTAGCATCTCAGGGACATCCCTGGCTAGCACAATGACATCATCAAGATAAACAAGGCAGGTCTACCACTGCATACCAGAAAGGACACGGTCCATTACACGCTGGAAAGTCGTGGGTGTGTTGCACAACCCAAGAGGCATTCCATTTCATTCAAAAAGACCATTTATAGTGCAAAAGGCAGCGGCACGGCTGGCTTGGGGTGAGAGTTCAACTTGCCAGTATCCTGAGGCAAGATCCAAGGTGCTGAACCACTTTGCAACGGCAATTGTGTCCAGGGTGTCTTGAATGCGAGGCAGTAGGTATGCATCTTTGATGGTGTGGTCATTGAGTCTTCTGTAATCAACACACAAACGATAGCTTCCATCGTTCTTACGCACTATTACAAATGGAGACACCCAGCTGCCACTTTGTGCTTTTCCACAAAGCCTTTGGTGGGGCTGAGCATCATGACCCCTTTTTCAACTTCTCAAAATTTTACAGTTCCCTTCATCAAGTACTCTTGGCCGCCATCTTATGTCGTCGTTTGCAGTAATATTTAGTGTTCCGCTGTGGTTATTTTGCTTTAAAAGTTTATGATCCTCTTTTTTTTTCATTCTTAATGCTCACCGCAACGCTAACAACTGAGGGTCCCATCGTGGTCACCAGTGTTGAACCTTTCCTGCCCTGTTCTCCAACCGTGGTCGTAAGACGCAGGGAAGATCCTCTCCAGGGCCAAAGTCTGCTCTTCCTCCGGGGTTCAATCCCCTTATTTGAACCCTCGGAACCTCTGGAGCATGTTCAGCCAAAGAAACAGTCTCTGCTCTTTTAGAGGAACTGGCTTTATTAGTCTTTCTGCATTCAAAACCAACAACTGACTGCCCGCTATGGAGCTCTCTCTCTTTGCGGGGTATTGGACCTTGGACGGTGGTTGCGTTTCCTGTTTTATTTTGTTGTTGGTGCCTGTTTCCTGTATTCTCACGTCTTCTCGTTTCAGGTCTCTTGACTCTCCCCTCCTATTGTGCTCTATCCTTCCCTCCTCCTCCCTAATATGACACACCTGTTGGTACTGGTCTCATCCTCGCCTCCTGTTTATAAGTCCTTGTCTTCCTTGCACTTGTTGTCGGGTGGTTTTGGTTGCCGCACTAGTTCATGAACTGCTACTATTGTTTGACTGAAATAAATCAGCGCTACTTCTGTTTGAATCGCTGTTTGTATTTTGTGTCCTCACGACAACCCTGACATGCCACCTTCCTCATGTACACGCACACACGCCCCCTACTGCACCTCACAAGCTAAGACACACGGTGCAGCACATACACTCATCCCACAAGACTGTACATGTGTAGGTTTGCTCTGGGAACTTGGCTTCATCCCACAGTCTAAAGATATGTTTTGTATGTTACTAGAATGTTCTAAGTTGTCCCAAGGCGTGATTGTGTCACCTTGCGACACACTGATGATCTGTTTAGGGTGCACCTTGCCTTCACCCAACAGTAGCTCAGATTGGCTCTAGCAACTCCATGTCCCTGAAAGGGTTTCGGTGTGTTTAGAAAATGGATGGATGTGTTTCTACATCCAGTTACTGACAGACATTTTCATCCACAGAACAAAAATCAATTTCAGTTCACAAAACAACTCAGGTGAACAAATGTCAGTAGATGTTTTCAAGCTGGATGTCAGTCTTGACAATTTCTGACTTTTGTTTGTGAGGCAACAAAGCTTCACAACCAGAACTGACTTTACTGTCTTTGTTTTGCCACAAAGACATTTGAACCGCTGCTCCTTAAGGCAGTACTCATTTAAAAGGTCACAAGTATACAGTCGTACACATTTATAAAACAATGAGGTGCAAATTAAGTATCATCAAACAGTGATCTTGTGAAGAAGAGCAGCCATGACAGATTTATCATTTTTATTTTTGCATATGCAAAATAGTGTTGTACTTACATACATAGCAGTATGACTTATGGTTACTCAAGGATGTTTAATGACCTGTATTACTGTCAGAACAGTATAAATACCTGATTATTAGTTACGAACTGGTTGATATCTAATGTAAAGTAAATGGTATGGTCGAGTCGGGGTGGGATTATATAAGTTCGCTTCCTCCCACTCCTTTTCAAACAGTCTATCTTCTGATGCCTAGTTATCCAGGTTGCTGGTATTAGGTCCTCTCTCACACAATGTTCCACTTATTCTCCTCCCACTCCACAGAAACCAGTTCCTAAGCTTGATTCTTTTTCATTGGTGCCTCTGATTGAGTTAGAAAGGGTGGGATCAAGGCTAAAGCCCACTGGGTCCTCCTGTGATGTTCTGCCGGCTTGGTTTTTTAAGAAAGTCTTTGCAGTGTTAGGACCAGCAGTTTTAGCTATTAGAAACACAAGTCTTACGTCCACTCAAGTGCCACTCAATTTTAAACAGGCGGTTGTAAGGCCACTGCTGAAAAAACCAGGGCTGGATGCTGCTTTACTGTCAAACTACAGGCCAATATCCAACCTGCCTCTTTGTGCAAAAATCTTGGAGAACATTGTTTACAAACAGTTGATCTCGTTCTTAAAGGCACATGACATACTGGAACCTCTGCAGTCAGGGTTCAGGTCTGGACACAGCACAGAGACCGCTCTTTTAAACATTTTTAATGATGTTTTAATGGCAACAGATGCAGGTGAACAGGTCGTTCTTTATTACTTGATCTATCAGCAGCTTTTGACACAGTTGATCATGAGGTCCTGATTGGTCGACTGGAACAATGGGTGGGGCTTTCTGGGGAGGCACTACAGTGGTTGAGGTCCTACCTTTCAGACAGGTCTTTCTGTGTTAACATGGACCCTTACTCGTTTAAGTGTTACCCTCTTAATTGGGGGGTCTCTCAGGGATCAGTTCTGGGCCCATTACTATTTTCTATTTATTTGTTGCCACTGGGAATGATATTGCGGAAGCATAAGGTGGATTTCCACCTTTACGCTGATGATTGCCAAATTTATGTCCCTATATGCAAGGGACCTGACCGCACGATTAAAAGAATAATTGATTGCCTTGCTGAAGTTAGGTTGTGGATGTCAGATAACTTTCTCGACCTAAATGAAAACAAATCCGAGGTAATTGTCTTTACCCCTAGTGGTCAAAAGGATCATGATGTCGATCTTCTCTCTCTTGCCCCTTTTGAACAGTCTGTGGTCACTAACTTTGGGGTGAAACTTGATGCTGCTTTGAAACTGGACCTCCAGATAAATGCTGTGACCAGATCCTGCTTTTTTCAAATGCAACGTCTGGCTAGGATTAAGTCTTTTATTTAAAAAAAGAACCTGGAAATAGTCACCAATGCCTTTGTGCTGTCCAGACTAAATGATTGTAGTTCTTTGTGTGCTGGGTTACCCAAGGCTTCAATAGCCAGACTGCAGCTGGTCCAAAATGCAGCAGCCAGATTTATTTGTGGGGCAAAAAAGTTTGACCACATTACTCCAATCTTGGCCTCTTTGAACTGGCTGCCGGTGCAGTACCTGATTTTTATGAAAATTCTTGTTTTTACTTTTAAGGCCCTGGCAGGTACTGCACCTTCTTACCTCTCCAGCCTGCTTGTAAAATATTCCCCCCCACAGTCCTTACGCTCTGCAGACAAGTGCGTGTTACTGGTTCCTAGAACTAAACGGAAATTTCGGGGGGGACCGTGCTTTTGCCGTGCTGGCTCCTAAACTTTGGAATCAGTTGCCACCAGCAATTAGAGAGGTCAAGCATTTGGAGAGTTTTAAAAAACAGTTATTCCTGCACTACAGCGTTTTAGCATCAACCAAGTCCTTTTATTATCCTGGTTTTAGTTTTACATTGTTTTACATTGGTTTTATTCTTTTAATGCTTTTATTCTCTTTGTTTAATTATTTTAAATCTGTTTTCCCTGTGTACAGCACTTTGGGCTTCCTTGGCTGGTGGTGGAAGGTGCTCAATAAATAAATAAATAAATAAATGAAATTAAATCCTATGTTTGACATGACTACTGATGCAAATCTCTGTTGTTGTTGTTGATTGTGTTACACATGTCTTATATGTCTTATCTTGTCTGCTTGAAATAAACCATTTCATTCATTCATTCATTCATTTAATCTATCCTATATGATTTGTTGTTTTTTTTATTTTCCATCCATTCTCCTAACCAGCTTGGCCCCTTTCAGGGCCACAGGGATGCTGGGTCAGCACTTTTTTTTTGGAAGGGGGGGTACACACCCATGACAGTTGTAAACTCATTCCAGTGCAGCACAGGGATATTTAACCACACACTGGCATTGGGAGAGCATGCAAACTCCATGCAGATGGAAGCCTGTTGGAATTTAAACCAGGTCCTTTTTGCTGTGAGGGGAGGGAGCTAACCACTAGTCCCCAGTACAGCCCCTCTGTGAACATTTTTGAATTGTTCAATGTTGGTATTGCTTTAACATCTTAAGACCTGACGTACATATATGTGGACAACACATTTTGGGTTATATTACCATAGTAGTTAAGATAAATAAATGTGTGGACACTTGTACAACCATTTAGTGGTGTCAGAAGAGTACAGCACACTACAGAAAAAGTTCTTGATGGCAGAAGAGAACAAATGTGAGAAAATTCAGTTGACTGCTCCAAACCCAAAGCTCGATAAGGTAAGATTCCCAAACATATTTCATATATTATTCTTGTTTAGAAATGTGTAATAGTATCGTAATGTTGTCATGAAATGCCAGTTTGATAAAAAAAAAAAGTAAATGTAAAAATCTATCTAGCTGATGTACACATCATGATGTACACATATGTGTGCAACGGGACTTAGTTTTGTTGAAAAATGCCATTATGCTAGCACCAATGGACCCAGGAGAGGCAGGTTTAAATCAGTTTCCAGCTAATTCTGGTGCAGCTAAAATGCTAATGCAACATTTTGATAAAGACTTGATGAAAATGATTTCTCATTGCTCTAATGCTATGTCACTGTGGCATCAACACCTCAGCAGATGAGGTTTACTATATTTTACTGCCTGTATTTTGGTGTCCTGTTTCTGATTACCAAAAATGAGGATGGACCGGTCCAAAGCCCTGAGATGCACTGGTATCACTGACAGATTCACAAACTTTCCAAACTGAGGCAACCAGGAAAGAACGTTGTTGTGTTCAGTGTGGAAATAAACTGTTTTTTTCTTTTTTAATATGGTAAATGTATTGTGTTTCATATAAATTCAGACTTGGTGTACACATATGTATACATCTTTTTCTCTAAAATTACATAATTTCAAAAGATGATATGCTACTTAGTTTTTATACTAAACAGGTTTCAATAAGTCCAAATAACTAAGTGAATTTAAAAAAGCATTTCAAATTAGAGCTCGGGTCCTAAGAGGTTAAATGGTGTTTAAGGAACTGCAGCCCCACATTCTGGCCACAAATTCTCCTCTTGCTTTCAACTGGGCAACGATTTAATCCTGTGGATCTTGGATTTCCTAAAACACAGACGTGTGGAGATCTTTAGCATGAGTTGGCTGATTCTCAGGATTCTGAAAAGAGTAAAAACTGTTCCTCTTTCTTTCATCTGGAGGTATAAAAACAAAGAAGATTTGTCTGTCTTCATACCAGGCATTGATTTTGCAATTTTTGGGAGAAGGATGCAGACCCGGGTTAAGCAGTCCTGCATTTTGTGAGTGAAGTGTTCTGTTTGGTTGGTAAGGCTCTATGTGTCAGGGTTGGCGTGTGGACACAAATGCAGACGGCACTCAAAATGGAATAGTTATTCATTTAATTTCTCGAATGAGTAGAAATACATCCAAGAAGGAACCAGAACCACCCGACAACCCGTGCAAGGGAGACGAGGGTATATATAACAGGGAGAGAGGATTAGGTAACAACACACAGGTGTGCCAGGAGGGAGGGAACACACAAGGAGGGAAGTGTCAAGTGACCTGAGAAGAAATGGTGAGCACAGGAAATACAACAAAATAAAACAGGAAGTGATGACAACGAACAACAACTAATCGACCTGGTTCCAAAACCCTACACTATGAGATCTTTAATATAGGATGGGTTCATACCATTCAAGGCCTTATAGGTTAGCAGGAGGATTTTGAACTTGATTCTAGATTCAACTGGGAGCCAGTGAAGTGAAGCTAACACAGGAGTAATGTGTTCTCTTCTGCTGGTTCCTGCTAACAATCTAGCTGCTGCATTTTGAACAAGCTGAAGACTTTTTAAAGAACTTTTAGGACACGCTGCTAGCAAATTAAATATTAAACTACTTGTCTCAGTCTTCCTGGTGGGATTTTCCTGCCCTAATCTGTCTTTAGTTTTCTGGTGGCTTGCTCGCCACAACGTTGGCAAGCTGCACTAGCCGCCTCTCCATTAAACACAGCACAGAAAAGATTGATTGACAAGCTGAACAGCAACGAAGCACTGAAAATAAAATCAACCAAACAGCAAGAACGCGAAAGGTAAACAGCGATATGGTGAGGGAGAACCATACAGTGGTAATGCTCTCCCAAAGTGTTGTGAGGAGTCCTGTCTGTGACCCCTTGGGAAATGTCCCAGTAGCCAATGAGCTCAAAGCCCCGCCCACACGTAAAATAGGATCAGCTCGTCAGTGAAAACTTGAAAACTGAATTGAGACTGAAAACCAAGAACTGAAACAAAAAACCAAAAAAAAAAGTTAAAAATGCAATTTTTTAAAATTTTGTAACAGTTTTAGGTTTGAATATTTATATTTATTCAAGTTTTAAAATTGAATTTTGTTTTTACATTTTCAATATTTCTTTAAAGTTTACAATATTTTTTTTTCAAATTTACAATTTCATTTGAAAATTAAAAAAAATTCCTTCAAGTTTACAATTTGTACTTTTGAGTTTAAAGATGTTTTCAAATTTTCAAATAGAAAAAAAGCTCAAACTTACAATTTTTTGTTTTCAAATAAAGAAAAAATTCGAATTTGCAATTACATTTTATTCACTTTAAGATTATCCCAATTTGGCCCCATACACTAGCTTTGCTTAGCTTTAGCTTAGGGACCTGTTTTAGCGGGAGGCGCAACTTCTTCTTCTCTTCTTAGTTGCGGCTCAGCTTTGATAGTCTGCTGCCTTATTAGTAAATTGATTCTTCATCTTTTGTCTTGCAAAGCAAAATAAAGAAAAATACCTAATTCCAACTCTTTTTAAAAACATTATTATAACAATTATTTTATTTCTTCAAAAATGCAATAAAACACCAAAACTCATAGAACCTTAGTTGACTTCTGCCAATTATTTAGATAATTAGAATGTTTTTTCTCATTTGCATTTCAGTTATTTTCATTCATTTTTTGTTTGCCAGAAATTGTACTTATATATATATATATATTATATATATATTATATATATATATATATTATATTATATATATATTATATATATATATATATATATATATATATAAATGTTTCTTGTTTGAAATTTTTTTTTTTTTTTTATTCTTCCCACAATGAAATGATTTGATTCAATTTTCACTTGTTGTTTTGCTGGCATGAATAAATTAGACGTGAGAGTTGAATGAAGTCTGAATGAACATGTCTTATTTTACACTCTGAGTAAGTGACTGAGATCACTCGATTCACTTTGGTGAATGACTCATTAAAATTCCAGTCAGTAAGAGGAATTTATTGGCTCAAGATAAGGAACACTATAAAACACTTAAAAGGGAACACTGTACATTCCTCTTGGTCGTGTTATCCCCCTTAAAGTCTGAGGTGGGGCGAGACGGCATGAAGCCACTTGCTCTCTGATTGGACAGTTCGATTTGTGGCCATCCAATCACAAAGACGTGTAAAGACGGACAGAATTCCCAACCGCAACTCCAGGAGCTCACGCGCCGGTTTCGGTTCGCGTCTGCACAAAAAAAAAAAAAAAAAGCTCGAATAAAAACTTTCTTCACAAATGCTAATCTTTTAAATGGGCATGCAGGTCCCTTTTTACACATTTGCAAACCTAAATCTATTTGGACAGATTTGTTTTGCGGTATGATGAAACTTAATTCATGTGCGAACATGCCGTTGCAGTTTCGAATCCATTTATTTGCCATTTGAATATTTAAGTCCGTATTTTGAGCCCATAGCGAGTTTACCATCACTAGTTCTACTCACTCCAGGACGACAGGGGGCGCTGACAGTCAAAGCGGGGAAGAAGCTTTTTTCAGCGGTTTCCGGTTTGCTGTTAGCATAACTTCATGTGAACATGTCTGCGGTGGAAGATGACACGGAGTTGCGGGACCTGGTGATCCAGAACTTGGAGAATAGCGGAGTCCTGAACAAGATGAAGGTACTAGGATGAAGCCCAAACGGAACCGTTGTCCGGTTCGGCAGCGCTCTCTACCGGACAGCCTTGACAGACAGCGGATTATGATCAATGAAACTCCGTTCCTGTTCTGTCTGTTTGCTACAGGGAAACAAAAGCAGCAGGTCTTTCTCCTTGATACGCGAAACAGTCCTAATATAGTTGCATGAGTCAGACGTCATGTCTGCCTCATATCATTCTAATAAGATTGTTTCACGGATCAAGAAGAAAGACCTGCTGCATTGTAGCAAACAGAACAGGAAGTGTGTATGAGTTCCATTCATCATGGGACGGACGGACGGACGGACGGACGGACGGACGCTGCAAACTGCATAAATATCATTGTGAAGAAGACCTGACGGACTGGAGATGAAGCGCGGCTCTCATGCTGGTGTTGTGTTTGCCCCTGCAGGCAGAGATGAGGGCAGCCGTGTTTCTGGCCATGGAGGACCAAGATAGACTGGAGGTGGGCCTTGGTTCCAGTTGGAGCCTCCAATCTTGGCTCATCTGTAATCTGCTTTTTCTTTTCATCTTCAGAATAAAGTCCCACCTGTCAATGAAAGGCTGAAGAGGTGTCTGAACAGCAGAGATGGTGAGTTTTAATGTTGTGGGGTCTGAAACGGTTGGATACAGCAGGATCACATAAATACAGTTTATAGTTACTGTAAAATAGCTGGTTTCTGGATTAGATTCTGTGTACGGAGCAGAAACACCAGGTTCAACAGCTGTGGGAACGGAAGTAAAATGTTTATTTCAGTTCAGTCATTTAAAAGTGTTGAGCTGGTTGCTCAAACATTCTGTATCAGAGGAGCTCATCACTAGAAAATGATCCAATAAAAAACACAGAACACCAGATTTAAAGGAGAAGAAGGGGCTGAAATTCAGGGCATTTTCATACTTGCTTTTCATGGGGGGATATTACTTGTGAACTTGGCCATAGATCTTACATTGCCCAACTCATACCACAGAATAATCCATATTTTAAATTGTTTACATTTAATTTTGATTTTTAAAATGTTTTTTTTTCTTCTTCGTTGTTTCAGTCCTACTCTTCGTTTCTGGTTTCGTAGTTGCGATGCAAACGTGCGGATTATTCCACAAGGGCCTCAAAGGTTTTCAGAGTGAGAGGCTACTTCTACCAAGGAGAGTGCCAAAGGCCCCCCTTAGAAGAGAGTTAAAAAACATTTTCTCGATTCAGTAATATTTGATCATTTGGATGAAAGGTAGTTATTGTGACTTTAGGATAGAAAGTAAGTATTCGCGTGTCATTTTCTACATACGTGTAGACAGTGCTGAACGTTTTTCATGGTTGCACAGACCCAGAGACAGAATTAGGGTTCCTCAGCACACCTGTTTGAAGCTCAACGTTCCCCCGGGTGAAATGCGGAGAACAAATGTCACACACATAGGTGCATGACAGTTAATGGGAATTTAACTTTACATGCGATCAACAATATTCAGCCATGGATGCATTTAATTTATATGTGGGCAATGCAGTAATGTGCATCTTGGCTGCACGTATTACGTGTCACCAACATAAATTTCCATCCCTTTTTGTGCTGATTGGACATAAATATGTGCGAATAACATAATCCTGTAGGATATGTACGCTCTTGCTTTAATAATTCTTTTTAATGGCTACAGGCATAAGAAAGGCAGACTGAACAAAACTACTGATTGTAATAGTAGTTACCTCATGGAAATACAGTTCACCTTTTCAAATGTACCTTTCATTTATTGATCAAAGCTTTACTGGTATTATATGTTAAATCAAAACAAGATAACATATATCCTGTACTATACCAGGTTCCACCAAGATATCGCGTATCTAATTATTGCTGTGGCTTACAAACTGTATCTCAGTTCAGTTTACATTTAACTCAAGGAGTGCATGGTCTCAGGTCAGTTAAAAGTGGCAAATAAATCCCTTACCCCATGCAAGACATCTACCCCATGCAAGACATCTAACCGTGGTCCCACAGGCACAATTTATAGGCTCTTTTAAGGCTTTTAAAAAACTTTCTTTAAATCTTATTTTAAGGATCACATCTTTACTATTTGCATTCTGAATTAACTTTGTACATAAAATATTCTACACAAACTTGCCTTGCCTAGAGGCTAAGAGATTGAAATGACTCTGTAATGCAACACACAGAATTTTTTTTTATCAAAAGACATAAATGGCAAACATTGGGTTTATTGCTCGTAAAAACACACAGTTCTTCATATCCATTATTTGTGCACAAAATGTTTCAGTCACTTCTCAACTGAAAGGAGAAAATGAAAGGCTCCCTCAGCTCCATGGCTCTCTCTTCCCCTTAATTCATGAAGTCACAGAGAATGAAAATGAAAGTAGAACGTTTCACTAGAAATGATCTTCCCACCTGTTAAACCTTTATGGTAAAAACCATACTGTATATCTTCTTATAGTGATCGTTCTCAAAGGGACCCCTGTCTCTAATAAACACTGGGTCGACTGCCACATTTTTGGAATAAACGATTAATAAATGCTACAATTAGAAGATATATGATATATTCTATTTGAAGGGGCATCTCAGGTCGCCCACGGTAATCTAAGACCATAAAAGCATGCAGGGAAAAACAATTTTTGTATGTGTGTACAAAAACTCTACCTTTCAATAGTACCTGATAAGATGGCTTTGGAATGCATCTTTTTTTAGTGGAGCATCTTTTACATGCGGAAATTTAGACGGATTCATAATAGTCTTTAAAGGAGTGCTTAAATACACACGTGGACAAAATAGTTGGTACCCCTCAGTTAAAGAAGGAAAAATCCACAATTCTCACTGAAATCACTTGAAACTTACAAAAGTAACAATAAATAAAAATGTATTGAAAATTAAATCATCAAAATCAGCCATCACTTTTGAATTGCTGATTAACATAATTATTTAAAAAAACAAACTAATGAAACAGGCGTGGACAAAAATGATGGTACCCATAACTTCATATTTTGTTGCACAACCTTTTGAGGCAATCACTGCAATGAAGCGATTTCTGTATTTGTCAATGAGCGTTCTGCAGCTGTCAACAGGTATTTTGGCCCACTCCTCACATGGGGACAGCAGAACAGCATGAAAACGATTCACCAAAAGAAGCGACATTTTCCTTAAAGTGAACATGAATTTATGATAACACACGGATGTTTTGCTGTGAGGTAGTAAATGACATTTTTGTTCGTCATCAGAAGTACTTTGATTTTTTTTCTCTCGTATGCGGTGAATTTTCACCAGCTATCGACTACTTTTGAGGCCCCTGTTTACACATTAATTTATGTGGGAATTTCCCTCATTATAACAGCTCTGTTTGCAGGAATTAATTTTAATATGCGCAATACCCACAATCCCACAGCAAAATTCAGACCCTTAGAATGTTAAAAAAAACTTGAAATAAGAATCCAATAAAATTGTTTCTGGAAATAAAGCAACTCCTGGTCTAAGATCCTTGGGCTATTAGCTAGCAGAAGATGCGATGCGGGTTTATTAAAGAAAATACCAGAGGAATTTGCAAACCATTCGAGGTAGATATGTTGCCCTTGAATGTTCTTGAAAGTGAAGCGTTGATTTTTGAATGGAACCAGTCTACCAGTACCAGTGGTTTTGCTGCAAGACAGACAGTAGCATGGTTTGCAGTGTTCTTCTCAACAAAAGTAGGAAAATGTGTTTTATTTTTTGGGGTTTTTTTGTTTTTTAAGCGGCTGCACGGGGGAGCCGTGGTTAGCGCTTTTGCCTCACAGCAAGAAGTTTCCTGGTTCAAGTCTCGACTGGGGGACGTGAAACCGTGTCACTCATGGGACCTTTCTGTGTGGAGTGTGCATGTTCTTCCCGTGCATCTGTAGGTTTCCTCTGGGGACTCCGGCTTCCTCCCACCGTCCAAAAACAGACTTCATAGGTTCATTGGTCACTCTAAATTGTCCCTAGGTGTGGATGTGAGTGTGCATGGGTGTGTGATTGTGGCCCCTGTGACAGATTGTCCCCTGCCTTTGCCCATGAGAGGATGGGTTAGGCTCCAGCAGCCCTGTGACCCCGAAAGGGATAAAACGTTTAGAAAAGATGAATGAATGTGGTTAACTAGAAAGTGGTGCTATGGTGAGATGCTTTTAAAAAGGCCTGTACGTGACTGGTGTGGTCTTTGTGGGTGACCTGGTTCTTGCAATCATTATGTTGGTGACCTCTGCTCCCCATTTTTACTCAAATCTCAGTCTTTTGGTTCCATGTGTGGAGAGTGTCTAATCCCCTCTAAACCTCCCTCGTGTTCTTGCAGGTCGCCTGGCCGTGGCTTTTATTGTGGACTTTCTGCAGGTCTTCAGCTTGGACTTCAGCCTGGCGGTGTTCCTGCCAGAGATCAACTCTGTGAGTTTCTGAGCATGTTCTCTGACCGCAGCTTGGGTGACTATGACACAGTGCTGAGCTGTGTGACTGTGAAACAGGAACTCTTACAGCACTGGTCCGTTCTGGGCATGCACATATGATGCTTGCTTGTGTGATTTGCTGTAGCCAAACGGGGTTGACAGCAGAGAGGTGGTCTGCAGAGAGCTAGGTCTTCAAGACTCGGAGCTGGACGAGAGCTCTCCTTTGCTGTTGGAGCTCCTCGGAAAAGCACGAACCCCCCCCCAACAGGTAAGATAGCTTCCAACTTGAATCAGAACCAGAACTGTTCTTGGTCTGCACTCACGTTTTCAACCTTTTTAAACCTTTATCCGTTTCTGTGGAAAAAATAAATAACCCCATTCTAAGCAGGAATTGAAAGACTACTAATTCTATAAGATGATTAAAAATATTGTACTAATATTTCTTTTGTTTAATGAAAATGTAATCCATGGAAAGCTGTATCAGTTTCAGTCATTGCAGCTTTTCTTCTAACAGGAACTTCCTCAATACCAAATCCAAAATGTTCAGAAGACCTTCAATCTTTACAAGGTGGGTTCAGTGAAATCTTTCAGCCTGTGAGCGGCTGACAGTGCTTCAGGAATTTTTTTGTGTGCAGAATCAGAGGGGCTTGCTGCAAAGACGAGATCTGAAGAGCATTTTCACAGATTTATTCCCAAGTTTGAATGAGTAAGTACCTTTTTCTCTCTATGTGAGGTTTATTGTCATACTGTCATGTGAAAAAAATTAGGACACACTCATAAATAATCACATCTGTTTTTAAAAATGTTCATATATCAATGTCCAGTCTTATTTTATTTTTATTTTTTTTAAGAAAGGGATTTAATAAAAAATGAACCAAAACATTACTATTATTCTACTCATGTAAAATATGATCTGAACAAAAATTCATATTTTAATCTAGGTCAAAGTTTGGACTTCCCACCTCCTATTTGCTATTCTTGCTCCTTTGGCTGAAAGTTCATCAGTGAGACACTTTTTTTGTGGTATCTACCAATCCCTTAAATGTGCCTTAAGTGTAAAGTGCCTGAACTTTAGCAAAAGCAGAAATTACTTTCTTTTGAAAGTACTTTTCATAAAAGTTTCAAATAAGCTTACGTATATTTTTAATGTCAAGTTATATCACTTAGATCACTCAGTGATGTTCAAATTATTATTAAATGTGTATGTATCCAGATATGTGGGAAATTATACAGGCTTTCATAGGCTGTCCAATTTTTTCACACACCTTTGTGTATGAAAAGTATTCAGACCCCTCAAATTTTTCACTCTTCTTTTATATTGCAGCCATTTGCTAAAATCATTTAAATTCATTTTTTCCTTCATTAATTTACACACAGCACCAATTGACAAAAAACACAGAATTAATGCAGATTTATTAAAAAAGAAAAACTGAAAAATCACATGATCTTAAGTATTCACTCATATATTTAACTCAGGTTCTGTCCATTTCTTCTGACCATCGTTGAGATGGTTCTACACCTTCATTTGAGTCCAGCTGTGTTTGATTCTACTGATTGGATTTGATTAGGAAAGTCACACACCTGTCTATATAAGACCTTCCAGCTCACAGTGATGTCAGAGCAAATGAGAATCATGAGGTCAAAGGAACTGCCTGAAGAGCTCAGAGACAGAATGGTGGAAAGGCACAGATCTGACCAAGGTTACAAAAGATATCTGATATTAAAATGCTGAAAAAGAAGTTAAAGGACTACTGTGAGCCTAGAACAAACATACGGCACATGTTCTTCACAAAAGCACAAAAACAGGCGGAAACCATTGATGCATATATCACAGATCCAAGAAATAAAGCCAAGGACTGTGAATTCAAAAATGTACACAATTTACTGGTATTAGAATAGTGTGTGGCTTTACAAATGACCAAGTGAGAGGCAGATTAAGCAGAGAAGCAGAAGTGAACAGATTGATAAAAGAAAACAAAGGAACACTTAAACCAGTGAAAACAGAGCTGAAAGAAATAAACTGCAACAGATGTGGAGTCAAGCATGCAGCTAAAAACTGTCCTGAATTTGGACAAACATGCAACATGTGCAAGAAAAATAATCTGTTTGACAAGATGTGCAGATCTCATGTCAAAAGGAAGCAGCAAAGGAAAGAGAGTGCAAACAGTAAAAACAGAGAAAAAGTCATTGCCATGATGGATTTTGGAGATGCAAACACTGAGATTTGGACAGAAAACTTCAAGATCAACAAAAGCAGGTGACATAAAAGCTGGACACAGGAGCACATTTGAATGTCATGTCTTTGAAAACTCTCACTGCAATTGAAGTTGCAAGTTCAATGAAAGCAAGTTAAAAAAAACTAGTTCCCTGTTTTGGTCACAAGGTGGAAGCAGTAGGTAAGAAGCTACGGATCTGAGTACAAAGGAAAAAAGCACACGATTGAGTTTGAAATCACTTAGGAAGATGTGAGCACTGTGGTTGGAGGTGCTACGTCCTTGAAACTAGGCTTAGTTCAGAAAGTATATGATGTTGGAGGAGAGCGACGATAATGATTTGTTTGATGGTCTTGGTTGTTTGCCAGGTCAGCATCACGTCCACATAGACCATGCAGTGTCACCAGTCGTTCATTCACACACTGATGTGAATCAGTGTCTCAAATCAGTGCTCTACTGTCTAACACTGGCACCAACCTATAACCACTAGGAACAATTTGGGGTTCAGTCTTGCCTAAGGACACCTTTAAAAGATGGGCAGGCACCAAAGCTGCAGTCTTCTGATCAGAGGTCGACCACTCTGCTTCTGTACCATGGCTTCTCCATAGAGGCCAGTGTGGCTGAAAAAGTCTCTTTCACACTGTCCTTCAACGTTTGTGTTGGAGAGCAAAGTCAACGATTGATGAGAACTTCTAAACCACAAAACCCCTGTCTGTGTAAATATATCATTATAAGTGATATTACAGTGATTGTAGTGTTCAGGCTCTTTAGGTGAAATATGGGCTCTTCAAATGTTATCAGATACCATAGATAGGGGAAGTTTTTTTATGCCCCAACCCAACTCAACTGGACAGAAGACCTAATGATCTGGTGATTTAAGAAAAACATGGAAACAAAAGCACTAAATGTACATTTAAACAATTATAATGCATTCTAAAGGTTTTATCAACAGACAGATACAAGTGATCTTTCTAACTGCAACAGCTGTTTTCTAATAGTGTCTGTGCTGATGATGAATTCCATTTTAGGCTAAAAGAACTTTTGGGGAAAATGGAAGATAGCATTAAATAGTAGTGATAACAAATTAAAAGAAACTGAATTAAGGCTGAGTGACAAACAGACACAATTAGCTCAAAACTAAACTGAAGCAGATATTATCTCCTGAGAATAAATAAAACACTTCTTGTGAGTTACATTTTAAATTAAAACTAATAAAGTCGCATCTTTTATTTCTCTTGTTAAATTTATCAACATAAACATGTGGTTTAATTATTCAAGTTTTACAGTTGCACTAACATGAAAAAAAGTTTTCTTTATTTTAAAATAAATCGATGTTTATTACGGAATTTCATAGTGAGGCTACATAAAATTACACTTTTTAATACTGGTATTTGAATGGGTTTATTTTAAGAACTGCTTGAAAGGTTGTGGGAGGAAGCAATTTTATATACCAGTACAATAATCCCACCCCTCAAACTGGGGGAAAAGCAACCTTTTTACAGTTCTGAGGCTAATTGAGCTGTAGCAACCATATAAAGTCCCTGCAAGATCCTGCGGGGAGTAATTACCACTGTCCAAGAAACGTCAGTGATGGAACCTGTGAACAAGAGTTCCTTTTACTGTGAACGAAGCATCAAATGTGACTTTTCTGTTGAGCCGTTCACCTGTAACATTTTTCAATCTAATACAGTAAAGTAGAAACAAAAAGTCCCATAGAAATGGTATTTTTTCCAAAGTGCACATTCCTTTTTAACATTTTTTTCTGCGTACAGCAGTAACTTTAATGTAAAAAGGTATGTTAATCACTGGCCTTTTTTGTTGGTAATTTAGATACTGAAAACATGTCTGCTTTTGTTATTTATGTGTGTGTGTGGTCCTTATATTGTAACCATAACATTACGGAAGCCGAAAACGGCCTACCCAACTTTTTTTTCGATAGTTTTCTCGTGATATTGATATCCACTATCTGATTATCACAAGAATTCGTTTTCTTGTGATAATCAGATAGGGGATCTTGTTATCGCTGGTTAAGTATGTTGTTTTCAACTTCCGTATAAAATAATTCTGAGAGGAGCATAACTGCATACCAGTGCTCCTGCAGGTCAGGAGAATCCAGAACCTTAATTTGAGATGCTGGATTGCAGGCACGACCTGGACAAGTTCTTTGCTGACGAGCTCCAGGCTGCAGACCAAGGTAGGTATCACCATCATCTTCATCACAAAGTTCTCAACAACTAAAGCCCCACTGTGCAACTATAAAGACTTTGTTTGTATGCAGAGATAGACTTCCAGTTCTTCTTGCTGCTGTTCAAGCGTCTCCTCCCTCGCTGTAGCCATGCGGTGAGCATCCGTTCTTTGATAGCTTTACCGTTCCTCAGTTTACCTCAGCAGGTCTTGCTGAAGTGCAAGAAGTTCATCACTTTGCACAGTCTGATGATCAGCTGTTAGAGATGAGGATGATGATCATGAGGAAAGGCTGCTGTCAGGAAGATGATTCAGACTGAGCTGCACATGTGTATAACATGGAGACCAGGGCTCACTGCTTTGTGTTGGTGTGGATGGATCCCTGGCTTTGATTTCATTGACTTATCCATTCAAAGTAATAGTGTTAGCTGTACACTCTCTGTAAACTGAAGAGAAACTGATGATTCAGTGAAATGACAGTAGTTC
Source organism: Oryzias woworae (assembly GCA_016861445.1). NCBI lineage: Eukaryota > Metazoa > Chordata > Actinopteri > Beloniformes > Adrianichthyidae > Oryzias > Oryzias woworae. The sequence goes on along the minus strand of BOLG01001259.1, from coordinate 701,114 downwards.
ACCTCTGCTGGCTCCACAGCACACACACGTTTGCACCCTGAACAAAAGTAAAGAAAATGTGGCTGAAGCGCTTCCTGTTATTGCAAGTGTTTTTAGCTAATGCTAAGACTGTGTTTCATCGGAACTACATATTCTATCAGGACTGCTTTTGCACAGACCTCTACTTTATCACATTATTTTACAACAAATGCTTTTTTTCTCACAGAAGTTACTTTTTTCCATTGAAGTTTCAAATTTTAGACAGAAGTTACATTACCCCCACAACAGTGACATTTATATTATTGAGTACAAGTCACTTTTTTCTCATAGTTCATTGTATACCCAAAGAAATGATCTTTTTTTTTTTTTTTTTTCAAAAGAAGTCGCATTTTTCCACAAAAATGACACATTTTCTCCACATGTTATTTTTTTTTCTTCAGAAGTTAGTTTTTTTTTCCCACAAAAGTTGGATTTTTTTCCCCTAAACAATGACAGTTTCCCACAGAACTTCTGCTGGTTTTTTTCATCCCATGAGTTACTTTTTTTCCCACTAAAGTTACCTGTTGCCACACATTAACCCACTAAGTCCTCCTCCAGATTTGGCTCCATACTGTAAGTTGGTACCAGTTGGATGGTTGACCTGACGCTGAGGTTCTGTCTCAGGCCTCAGAGCCAGTGTTCCCTGCAGACAAAGAAGATGTGCAGCAGCTGATGACCTCCTCAGCCCCGAGGCAGGAGCACTTAGACTTGGACTTGAATGTAGTGGTAGATCTTGAAGAAGGAGACTCGTTCTTTGATGACCCTCTTCCAAAGCCTCAGAAGACGTATGGCTGGTGAGAACCTTTTGCTTTTGTTTTAAGTGGAGATGCTGTAACCTGCAGGCAAGACCTTCAAACATTCTTCTTGTTTACATCTGGATATTAAGCCTGAATTCTGATCAGATCATTACAGAGATCCTCCAGACATTACATTTGGACATAAAGAGAATATGTGAAAAAATATTTTGTAGATTAAAGCCATTGACCAACAATTAGAAGCAGATCGCACAGAGAATCGAGTCTCATCCAGCAGATCCAGAGCTCAGACCCAGACTTAAAAATTGCCAGTAAGGTTCAGAAATCCACAGTAAGTGGAGGCTTCAGGTTTGGGGAGAAGGTTGACCTGGAACTTTGTTGTTTTCCCACTTTGTCTCTGAAGTCCAACATCTTCAGCTGGAGAGCAGGACTTCCCAGAAGGGACCAAGTCACAGCAGTGAGTATAAAACTGGAATGCTGTCAAAATAAGAGTTTATACTGGAACCACACTACACTCAGACAATTCTGCTGAGTCATGTGTGGAGCTTAAAAAAATGCTGACTTACGTGCTGCACTGCTGTTTTAAGCCTTTTTAAGGTTGTGTGGGTTACGGGAGAATGGAGGAAACTGGCGCTGCAGAGATAGTTTTTTTTCTGTTTGTACAGCAGAAGAAACGATACACAATATTATTTCTTTGTTTTTCTTTGCACAAAGACCTCAGTTTGTGTTGTCAAAATGGACTGAAATCTTTCGATGTTTCTCCATGTATATGAATTAATTTATTTGAAAAAATCTAATATTTGTTTCACTTTTGTACTTAATGTGTTGTAAAAGAGCCTAAAGAAATATGTTATTTGTATCACCACTGTCAAATACTGATCTGTCATAGTTTTGACTAACATTAGGAGTCAGCGCTATGACACAGCAGCAGCAACACCTCTCTGCAGGTTATTTCATGCTCAGTCATTCTGCTGCAGGTGGAGGGACCCCGCTGGGTCCCAGGGGAGTCATGCAGAGTCACTGTCTACGGATCTAAGGCCAGGAGGAAGAGGAGGAGGTGGCAGCAGAAAGGGTGGGTTGGATTTCCATCATTGTTGCATTTGCAACATGCGTGTTTGTAAAGGGTTGTCGGTTCTACAGGAGCCTCAGACTCCAGGGACAGAAGCTTCAAGGCCCCCAGTGACAGAACATCGTCTCTGCATTTAGGTATAGCAGCTTGCATGACGGGGAAGAAAAATCAGCTGCTGAAGACACTAATGCGCTGGTCTTTTTCTCCACAGACGAGGATTTTGAATATGACGATGACTTCCACAGGTATGTGGGTAGAGACTGTAGAAGGCTCCTGCTGGAACACCTTCATCACCATGAACCACGCTCTGCTACTCTTGCAGCCATCGTTCCGAGCTCTCCAAGAGTGAGCAAAGCATTGATGAGGAGATCCAGGAAGTTTCCATTGAGGGCCCCAGTGACAGCAGTAACAAGGTGAGGCTGGTATGATCCTGGGGGGGCTTCGGGGGGGCGGCTCTAAGCCTGCCTTAAACTGTTGTGTTGTTGCAGCTTGAAGAAACTACGCTGGACATGAGCGTGTCACAGCTCAGCCAGGTTCACGCCGCAGACTTCATAGAGGATGTGTCTTGAGGATGTAGGTGTGGATGTCTCTGCACGCCTGATGAGGGGCCGTCTCTCTCCAGGATCTGCAGTGGTCCATTAGACAAATGCTCTTCTGAAGATCTGAAACCTGTCCTCCTTTTCTCATACTTTCCCTTTCCACACTCCACATGAATTCAGTCTGAAAGCGCTGTACATGCTGACCTGATGGGAGGGGCCTGGACTCCTGTTCTCCAGTGTAACCCCCACCCCCTCTCCCTTTTGACGTTGAGGCTGCTGCTTTGTGGTGGTTTTGGTTCTGAGGCAGCTCAATCACTGCAAAGAGAGATGCTCTTCATCTGTGATGTGGAGAAGCTGCAGTGTTCATGCTGACGTGCACACTGCAGCTGAAAGAGGAAGGCAGAGTTGAGTTTCATTTGCTTTTCTCTGAACTACTGGCAGACTGATCAAAGCACCTCACCACCAGCAGCTCCTGCTCATCCAGACCACCCAGCTGAGTCCTGCACTCCGACAGTCCGGCCACTCCTGCACAGGTCCGTCCAGCTCATTTCCTTTCTCTGTCCTGTTTCTTAGCTGCAGATTAAATCCCTGACTGAAAGTGTTTTTCTCTGGAGTTTTTTTGATGATACTAAGCTTCTCAGAAGACTGCAGGTCTTCTCACAAGACTCTGCTTCTTCTTTTCAAACAAGTTTACTTAAAAAGCAGCTTCAAAAAGTTCAGGCTCCAACTTTCCAGTTCCACTACGGTTTGTTTGAGAGGAACAACTTAAAGAGAGGATGAAGAAAGCTAAAGAAAACAAGTTCCTTCTTTTTCTGGTGGTTCTCAGGAGCCCAGTTTTGCAACAGTTCTTAGGCTGATTGAGGTTCCATTGAGGAGCCTTCCAGGTCTGAGCCGGGAGGGAGCAGCTCAGAACAGAGGTCAGAGGTTCACTTTACACAATTCTTTGAATTCGATTATAACAGATATTCTTTATTTGTCCCACAAGGGAAAATGTGATTGGCTTTAGAGCATTATACATGAATCCCACTCTGAGCCTGAATGACTGAGCTACTGAAACTCACAGCCACCTTTCAGGTACTATTTTTGATGGGGAGAAAGGGGAAATGCATAAAAGATTTGAAAGATCCCAGCAAAGAAGTCCTGGATCAAGAATCCTGTCGCTGGTTCTGAAATCCAGTCTGAGTTCTGCTCATGCACAATAGATTGAAGGCAGCAGAGATGTTGCAGAAGGAAAACCTGGGTCTATCCAATCCATTTGCTTCATACGCATATGATATTTGAGAAAACGATTACATTAAAAAAGGAGGATTTAAGCTCTGAAGGAAATGCTTTGCTTCTTTCAATTTTATTATCAAAACCCACTGCACTCATGCTGCAGGTTTCAGAGTTTAAGGACCACAGGTAGCTGTTGAAAGAACTCTGATCTCGTTTGGCTCAAAGAACAGCAAAATGAGGCAGAATGTCCAGAATGCAAAAATGTTGGTCATTTTCACTGATAAAAAGGTTTTAGATGAACATAAGAAGGAAACATTGGAGAAGCTGCTCTTCCTCAGTGTCTAAACAGGAACATCAGAAAGAGGAAGAGATCTGAAAAAGATCTTTCACTAAGACACGTTTGTAAACCACTGCTGAAACGCACCGGTTAACCTTCAAGAAAACAAGGTCATGTATGAAGATGCTGCATTTCTGCTGCTGAGCACAGTTGGAGGAAAACACCTTCCATATCTGTGTGTAAAAGTGTGATTTGCATGCTGGACATTGTCATGAGGAAGCAGAGATATATAGGATTTTTTTGTAGGGAGGTGGCCTTATGAAAATGAGACAATCTTGTGTGCTGACAGCCTTTATCTTAATCTCAAATAAAAGCTTCTGATCTGGTTGGACTTGTGTCCACGCTGAGATGCATGTGAGTTTATGTTGTCTTTTTGATAAATGAAAACAGTCTGCTCCATCACTAACAATTAAAGCAGAAATAAAGAGTCAACTTCCTCCAGAGTTTTATGTCTCTGGTCTGAACCTTTTTGGATTCCTCTCTACTGCAGGCCTACACTTCCTTTCTCAAAGGTCACCAGCAGCATCCTCTATCCAGCCGATTGCTCTCTGACGTCCAACCTCACAGGTTCCTCCTCAGCTTTTTGCAGGAGTTCCTGTGAGAACCAGCTGAGCTCTGAGCTTCAAGCTATGACATTTAAAAAAGCTCTGAACCTTACATCTCCTGTTTGTGAGAATGCTTAATAGTGCTCACAATATCTCTTTCCACTTCCATATAGTTGTTGGCTCATTTGAAGCCCTTCATGTGGAAGTCAAAGGAGCAGAATTTTCAGGACCCAGACGTCGTTCTAAGCTGTCAAAGCTCCGACTCTGTTTGTTACAGAGTTGTGATTTGTATTTATTTGTTTATTTAAGCAAACGGTAGAAAAACGCTTCTAGTTTCATAGGATTTTGCTCCCTGAAGTTGTGGGGCACACTTCTTTTTTCCTCTGGTGCCCCATATCTGAGACACTTCACTCCACTCTTCCATACGTTCCATTTGAAATAAAATTACATTTTTCTTCCAAAATATCATCTTTAACTTAGAGACACAACACCAGCACACACCGTAGCTCAAAAAGTTGGGATTCTTGCACAGGTTCAAAGATTTTGATAAATGAAGTGATTTTGAAGATATTAACTTTTTTCAAAAGAGGGAAAATTCCCACTTTGCCAAAAATCATGGACATTGGTGATTTCAAAGTTTAAAGAATGATTTTGATGGGAGTTACGGACTACAAACTGTCCAGTTGTTGGGGGCAAAGGTGGGTGATGCTCAAACTTCAGCCTCACAAAAACAATGATGAACACTTAGGCAGCTTTCTTACTCGTTCTTTGACCTGTAATGGAATCTTAATAGATCTTTCTATAAAATAGATGCATCATTACTACAAACTGATTGGAAATATTTTATGATACATGTGCATATTTTTGAACATTTGCATTGACAGATGTTAGGCCTATCTTTATGTTACTCATGTCCACAAATCACTGTTCATACAGTGGGTACGGAAAGTATTCAGACCCCTTCAATTTTTCACTCTATTATACAGCAGCTACTTGCTAAAATCATTTAAGTTCATGTTTTCCTCATTTATGTACACACAACCACATATTGACAAAACAAAACAGAATTTTTGACATTTTTGCAGATTTCTTTATCTATGCGTTAGTGTTTTTAATTTTGAGACTCAACATTTCGATAGCTCAGAAATTTGATGGGAAATACTACGCTTCTTCTGTCTCACTAGAACAACTTGCTGATCTGAGAACACATCAATATCCTGCCAATCAAATTATGACACCGATGTAACGTCAGCGTTTGCTACATTTTATTGGAGCACAAGATGGCAGCAAACCCGCCCGGTGGCTCATCGCTGAGAAATTAACTCTTTATATCTCCCTATTATCTTCTAATTTACATAGCTCAATAGAGCACAAAACTGTGCAGCTTTAGTTGGGATTTTATTTTTAATTTTGTGCGTCCTGTTCAACCATTACAACTTTGTTAGCTTTTCTGATAACAGGATGAGAGCGAACATGGATGGGCAGACAACTATATTACGCGTTAACACATTTTGTAGTCATACCATTGTTTTAGTGTGGCGAATATGTGAACAGTAGAAATTCAATCTCACATGAAAAACAAAATCAAGAATGCTGGGTAATATAGTTGACATTCATTTAATATCAATTTGCTGGCTTCATGGTAAACGTCAAACTGACATCAAATTTAATATCAAATTGGCTTTCCTGCTCCTTGTATTTCTGAAGTATTTAGACTTAACTAAATTAATTTAGGCTTAATTTAATCACAGCATGTTGCTGTTTTCTTTACATTTCAAACTTAATTAAAAAAAGACCCTAAGATTCAACGCTGCTGCATATCCCAGCAGTCGCAGCAGTGATGTGCCCAGTGGACAATTGATGTTGAAATGATGTCAAATCAACATCAAATTCATGTCAAAAACAAGCTGAATGTGCAAATCAAACTGACGTCAGAACTTTAATATCAATTTGACATCATAATATTTACCCCTTTTTTGATGTCATGGGAATTTAAAATCTGGACCAATAAATTAATAAAACTCATAACAGCAGGGTCAGGTCATCTGCTGCAATCATCATGTTACAGTAACATTAATACATTCTGTTGCACCAACATAAATGCATTTAGATCTCCAACACAAATGTTTATTGTTATATTTAACACATTGGATTTAGATGGAAATACTTTCCAAATTTTACTATGTTCATCCAACAATTGATTCATTTTTAGTATATAAATTTCAATGAATTATTTATTGTACGTTTTATACCTGTGTTATTAGTTTTATTAATTTATTGGTGCAAATTTAAAAATCACATGACATCAAAAAGGGTCAATTTCAAGTTGATTTTGAAGGTTTTACATCAGTTTGATTTGCACATTCAGCTTGTTTTTGACATCAATTTGATGTCGAACTTTGATATTGATTTGAAGTCTGTGAGGGATCGAGCGGTCCAAAGAGGACAACAGAAGAGTTATCAAAAATGAAAGTTTTTATTATTTAATGAAATTATTTACAAACTGGGCCCTTGAAAGAGGTCAACAGCACAGGCTGGCTCAAGCATTTAAGAGCTGTGGTGGCTTCCTTTCCCCCTTTGGCCAGGTCCACAGCACAGCTCCAGGAGCAGAACCTCAACCACACCCACAGCGACCCGCACACCCTCTGCACTGGCAACTCAAAACAGGTGAAATTAGTAAGTAAACCAAACAAAATAGGTGTTACAAATAAGCACAGAATAAATGCATATTTTAACGCAAAGAAATGTGTGTTCATTTATGAATGAAACTGCAAATGTATTAAATATGTGGAAAAAAATATAAAATGTGTTGTGCAGAGGGGTTACCACCATTTAGTTGTGGGTGTGGCAGAGTATGCTGCCATCACACCATCATTTCAACATCAATTGCCCAATGGGCACCAGTCCACTTCTCCTTCAAGGTATGAAAAGCCTCATGAGATGGAAGAAGCACAGTTTTCCCATCAAATTTTGGTGCCATCAAAATGTCAAATCTCAAAAATAAAAACACTTGAATATTTAGGATAGAAAATAATATTTCAAGGCAAAAACTTTTGCTGTTTGTAAATTAAGGGTTCAAAAAAAATTCAAAGGTTTAAAAAATGTGGAAAAATTTTAAATGTTAAAAAAAATGAAATATAATTGTGTGGTTTAAAAAAATTATAAAGACAATTCTCAGTTTTAAAAAAATAATTATAAAGAAAATTCTAAGGTTTAAGAAATTCAGAAAAGAAAATGTAAAGCTTTAAAACATTTGGAATCTGATGGAACAAAAAAACTTCCTTAAGCAGCAGAGTAACCGGTCGTGAAACCGGCGACTCTTAAGAAACGATGAGAATCAGTCAGAGCAGCTCCCTGAAAGCCCCACTGCGCTATCCAGAGGTAGCTGCACCGCCGCACACACAAACCGTAGCAGGATGAATTGGCTCAGGTGTAGGGAGAGAAACAATTGCAGGCAGTGGCCTCTCGGATCGCTCTAAAAAGGCCGAGGCGCCCGCTGGCCATCATGGGCATTGTTTGGTCACTAGAACGGCCCACTTCCTGTTTGCACACTTCTGGGTAGCCTCTCAGGTAACTTAGTGGTGGTAACCTGTTTTCAGGTGTTTGGTAGCTGGCGTTATGACTTTAGACTTTTGTTTAGCTCCGCATAACCGCACAGGCATTCAACCAAATTTACATCTAACCCCTGCATTTGAGCACGGCCCGATCTCTTCCTTTCCAGGTGATGAACAGTCTGTCTGGGACTTTCTGACGCTCCCAGTTTTGGCAGAACAACTGCTGTAACTGACAATTAGACGTGCCTGTCCCCTCTCTGTGTGTGTGCTTGAGCGATTCAGGATTTCTGGACCAAAGTTCTACTAGGGTGCTCCCTTGCTGCTTTTGTCAAGGGAGGTGTGAGGAGGACTGATCAGACGATTCACGCCAGGATTTGCTCCTCCTCCACCGCAAAAAAGATCAGCAGCACCCACATCATGAACATTATCAGACTTGCTGGCTAAATCTGTGTTTGTATAACGAATCTAGTTTTAATGAGTGGATCAGTGCGTGTATGTGGTGTGTTAATTTTCTTGAGTGTGTTGCAGAATGTTATTGTTGGTTGAGTTGTTAATTGCAGGGAGTCAGAGACTCGTTCCGTTTCATTGTTTCTTTTTTTTCTTCTTTTGTGTCTTTTCGTTGTGTGGGAATTCCATTAATCCCTTCTTTGTTTTTCCCCTTCCCTCAGTGCTGAGGACAGGTCTTAACCCGCTGTTTATGGTGGAGGCCTCCCCAGTTTGAAGTGATGTGTTTGTGGTGAAAGGGTCTCACAAGTGTGATCTTGATGTTCATCACGTGAGTGGGGTGATTAACATTCTTTTGGGAGCCTCCACTACCCCCTGAGATGTTCAACATACTGAATTCTTTACAGTTCCTTTTTGGTGTGAATGTTTTAACAGACTCTTCTTATGGATAATAATAATAATAAATAATTTCTAATGATAAAGTAATCTGAGTGATGCTGATTTCAATGATCACAGCCATTTGTATAAATACAAATCAGTGATTCACTGTTTGCAAAAAGGGTTACAAAATACACAGATGTCCTTCATTAAGCTCCAGCTATTCTGATCAGCATCACTTAGAAAAAAAACAACTGTCAGGACACTGTTTCCCACAATGCATTGTTTTGTAGTCATTTAGCTGTGTTGCCTGAGTGGACGCCTTGCACCCGCCCCTTTCTCATGATATTCTTATGATGATTGACATGTGATGTTGGAGCAAAAACTGACTAGCATACACCGCACAGCAGTGGATCTCCACGACGTCCGCCTGGGTCATCTCAAACACGCCTAATGTATTGTAGCAAAGGTCACAAAAACATTGGGTCTGCTATCAGATCTGGCAGAGCAAGGAATTGTGGGATACCATTCATTTTGTTTGTCTAGGTGGATTGGGGTTTAAATGTGTGTTTTTGTCTTTGTTTTTTTATGTCTGTTTGGTCGTTGGATATTTTATCTTGTTATGTGTATTTCTGTCTGCATCGTGAATGCGAGGGAGGGAGAGGATGATGACCCCCTCATGGTGTTGAAAAGCATTGTGTTTAAAAGTTTACAGCACGTATGCACACAAGCTAATTGTTATAGTGAGACATATCAAAGGTTGATGCTGTTTGCTGTTTGCTAGTGGATGGAGGATAGTTTGCTGTTATACTATCAGTGTTGGGGAGGTCACTTCTAAAATGTAATTGAAAATCAAAATTGTAATGAAATTAATGTACTCATAACTCATTTGAAAAAGTAATTCACTACTCGTTACTTTACATTTTTTCCACTCATATACAAATTATCAAAGGAAAAACAGCTTTGCACAAACAAGATCCTCTTGTCTTTCATTTAACAGGGCTCCTTTGAAAAATAGGCTTCTAATCTCGACAAAACATATCTAGTTAAACAAAGGTACATAAATAAAATAAGACTAAATAATAATAAAAACTACATTTTTAAAGCTATAACCTTGTGCAAGGTATGAACATGGTTCAATACATAACCTGGCTTCATGTGAAAAATGAAAAAGGAGCTACTGTTACAACACGTGGTCTTTGCTACAACTCAAAGTCAGATGTGGAAAATAATATCATATTAATCTCTATCAAATCTGCAACCAAACCAATAAAAAAAAACACAAAGAACTATTAAATGCCTCCATGTTCATTCTTTCTGGACAACTTTATGTATTCCATGATAATGAGTTGCACCAAATGCATCAGTCTCTCTCTCTCTCTTTACATCTGTCTTTTGTGCACAGATCTACCAAACTATGCACCCGCCCCCGCAGGGCGCATTGAGCGCAAACTCATATTGATCAGTGGCGTGCAGCTTAGAGAGAAAAAGAAATAAAGAAAGGATGAGTTAGTATAGAAATAATCGTTCGTAAGGAGCGGACTTTTGTCTTTCACACTGAAGAGCAGCTTTAGAGTCATTTTATTCGTAACACACACATCACTTCATGGGGCGAATCTCATCTGCTGCTCTGCGGAGATGACAGGACTCCTTTCAGGACAGCCCCTCTTTCCGTCTCATCTTTGAGCCAGTTTGGAAAGAACCGTGACTGCAGCGATGAGTCCATGTCTGTACTTTGACTGATCCCCGTCTGCACACACATGCGTGCGAGCATGAGCCAATTACTCCGTTTTGTTGTAAAATGATTTGCATTTTCGTTACATCTAACAGAGATAAAATGTCAGAGCCAACAAAACCTAAGTAACGAAGTATCTATAGTCAAGTAACTGTAATTAATTACCAACATTTGAACTGTAATTCATTACGTTACTCCTTTACTGATAAAAGCAATTAAATCACAGTAATTTGTTACTTTGTAATCTGTTACTCCCAACACTGTATACTATGGATAGAGATGGCATTTATGGCTCTTTTCAGGGATCCAAATCTTTTGGATCAGCTCATTTCAAAGCTCCAAAGACTGGCTCTTTTGACTCTTCTTGTATTTATTCCCTTTTAAAAAGCCATCCTGGAGTTTATTTGTTTTATCCTTCAAATAATCATAGGGAGGTTGATGGGCTGATGTCTGGATCAGAATCATTCAGTTTACCCACCAATAACTGAGTTTGAATTGTTTTTTAAATATCAATTACAGCTTAATTTGACATGTGTAGACAAGATGTTAAAGTCTTATATGGATTCATTGTAAGTATTTCTCTGCCAGCATACACAGCATGTTTATGCATAAAGAGTGTGTATGTGTACTTTGAATGATGTTATTAATGGAACAGCTAAACCAGGGCTCATTTGGTCCGGTTTCTACTGAAAAAAATCGAACAAGAGCTGAAAAATCTCATTACAGTTTTTATAAAAAATTCACTTCTTTTGGGGCCATTTGGCGATTTATTTATAACATGTACCTTTTAAATATTTACAATAATTAAACTATAACAGTGTTATATTTTCTATATAACAATTTTGATTTATTTAAATCTGACATCCGCAGATTCAAGTTCCTTTCAAAATAAAATTCTGTGTCAAAAAAGATCCTCTTAAATCAGTAAATTTACTTGTACTTATTGTTATGCAATTCTCTCATTAAAAAAGTTTGGTTCTGAACATAAACTATAGGTACTGCTGTGCAGCAGAAGATAAGAATGTATGCATTAAACACTTCTGGCAATGGATGTAATCATTTTATTCAGTCACATGACGTGAGCATTTTGGAGGATTGATAAAACACACCAGAACTCTTCATTTAGTGTCATGTGAGGAGTGTTTAAAAAAAGTTCATTTCATTATTGTAAGATCATCTCATTAAAACATAAACCTAAATGACAAAATGGAACAAACAAACTCATTATTGGTACACAATAAGGAAGAAATCCATACAAATGCTTCTGGTGAAACATTCTAGTAAAAGAACATTTTTCTAAACAGAAAAATAAAACTCATGACTACAACTGTGTGCCCCCCCAGCACTGCTCATGTGCCCCCCCAGCACTGCTCATGTGCCCCCCCAGCACTGCTCATGTGCCCCCCCAGCACTGCTCGGTGCGCGTGCAGCGACTCTCTCACCTCTTCTCTTTTTTCATGGAGGTTCTCTCGTGAATCAGGTGTTCACAACTCTGATATTTGCATCTGAAGTTACAGGGAAGAACTTGTTTGAGCATTTATGGGAACGTGTAAAACTCAGGGGAGGAAGGAAAAAATGAACGTCACATCTCTGGTGTCAGTACTGAGGACTGGCAGTACCAGCCATACCTGCTGACGTGGAGAGGTGGCGGTTCCCTAAAGAGCTATTTTTAGAAGTCCCGGTACTGAGTACAAGCCCACTTAAAGCACTAGTCTGATCTGACTTTGAACTTTAGTTTTCTCAGAAGGCCACCTTTACTTATTGTTTGTCTGAGCATTTGGAGGGTTAAATCTTGTTTTGTTGTCCAAATTGCTTTTAAGCTTTGTTCAGATATTAGCAGGCATTACACAATGTTTACTTCTGCTTCCACTGAGTCATAGGAAAAATGTTCAGGAAGATATGCTCTGCTTAAAATGTCAGCCAATGACAAATGTTTTCCTGGTATATACACCCCATCATGCTTCTGGATCAGTACCTTGTCATTCACGTATGAATTGATGAAATTTCTCTATGCTGGAAACAAGAGCTGAGAACTCTTTCTATTTGTGCACAGCCTCATTCTGGTAATGTAAGTGCTCGACCTGCAAAAACGCTTGGGTCTAAAAGGCAGGCAATAAATGATACAAATTCATAGTAGAATCATGCAGAATGGTAATGAGCTTTTAAATATTGTAAATTACTCTCTTCAGACAGGTGACTTCCCCACTGTCTTTAAAATGGCAGTGCTGAAAAAGAGTCATTTAGATCCTAATAACTTAGATAATTATCGACCAGTATCCAACTTACCATTTTTAAGTAAAATGATTGGAAAAAAAACAGTTGTAATCCAATTAAACAAGTTTTAAACAGAAATAACATTTTTGAAAAGTATCAATCTGGTTTTAGGACAAACCACAGCACAGAGACAACTCTTACTAAAATAGTAAATGACATTAGATCTAACTTGGGCTGTCAGAAATTCTCAGTGCTGGTACTACTGGATCTGATTGCAGCATCTGATACAGTAGATCACAATATTTTACTACACAGGCTGAAAGGTTTGGGCCTCTCTGGTACTGTTCTGAAGTGGTTTTGTTCCTACCTCACAGATCGAAGATTTTATGTAAGTATGGATACATGCTCTTCAACACTACCTTTTAACTTATATATGCTGCCATTTGGGGACGTCATCAGGAGGCATGGCTTTTGTTTTCATAGCTATGCTGATGACACACTACTCTACATTGCTGTGTTTCCTGATGACAGAGAGTCAGTCAACATTCTTTTAAATTGTATTCTAGACATTAAGTCATGGATGGCAGAGAACTTCTTACAGCTCAACCAGGATAAAACAGAGGTATTAGTGATTGGTTGAAGACCAGAGAGAGATTGTTTTATCAAAACTAAACATTGTCAAACTTCTCAGTGTGTGAGGAACCTGGGTGTTATTTTTGAGAATAACTTTATTACACAAATTAGTAATATAACAAAGATAGGATCTTATCTCAGCAACATTGCCAGAATCCGCTCATTTCTCTCTCTTGCCTGGTCTACCCAGAAGAAGGATGTCAAACCTTCAACTATTACAGAACTTAGCCACACGTGTGCTGACGAGGACCGGGGGGCGGGAACACATTACACCCATTTTATAATCTCTGAATTGGCTATTGATATATATGCCAAATTGATTTTAAAGTTCATTTACTAGTTCAGAAATATTTTTAAGGGCTTGGGCAGTCATATCTAATATGATTTTTAGGTATGAGCCCTTGTGAACGCTGAGGTCCTCTGGTACAGGCCTTTTGGTTATTCCAAAAGTTAGAACTAAACATACTTCAATTTTTCGATTGTTTGGGTTTTATACATATTTTTTGTGCAATGTATTGGTCATTTTGTTTGTTGCTGTTGTTGTTTTTGAATTCATTTAAGTTCTTATGCAAAGCCCTTGGAGTTGCATGCATTGAAAAGTGCTATACAAATAAAGTCTGATTTGATTAATGTATTGTTAATTCCACACACAATATGGTCATGGATCAGAGAGTCTCTGATCCTGAAATTGTATGATTTGTTTAACAGGTTCAACTTAATGACTTAACTGTTGATTGACTCACCAGCACTTTAGGTCCTTGAGAAATAACTTGTAGCGTTCTACGGTCTCGTTAGTGCCTTAACTGTTGTGATCATCCATTTTTTTTTATTTTGTCCACAATCCTCCATCAATTCACCCATCAGTGTTTCCTGAAGCTCTCGTCCACTTTCTCCGATCAGGTAGCAAAAGAGTCCAACTTTTGTTTTTTCATCTTAAGCAGGAACAGTTAAATCCACAAATAGAATGAATTCATTTCTCCAGTTCTTTCAAACATGACAGATTACTGGAATTAAAACAGAGCAGCTGGGGAGGTTGCAGATTTCCATTGTCTCAGATTTTCTCACAAGTCAAGACATGCTGCAAAGACTTCGTCGCTGGTTTTCAAACAAAGTTCTCAGCCGCTGCCACCATGTTATATTCTGGTCTGATCAATTTTTAAAAAAACAACACAGAATAATTTTACTCTACCCAACAGGGCAGGACTTCTATTTAACTCAGTCAGGTTCAATCATACAGTGCAGCGCAGATGCATATTCTCGTTCATTTTGAGTGCGCACCATCTGACAGAAAACATATACCACAATTGTTGTAATTTTCAGCCTTCAAACAGCCAACAAAGATTAATGTAACTCTGGCAAACTCCACCTGCTGCGTTTTTCTACAGAAGACTCTGTACACAAGAGCAACAGCTTCAAGACGCAGTGCACAATGCTATGTTTAAAAAAAGAAAACATTAAAAAGCATGCAAAGTTGCACAGAAAAAATCCTCAAAACAGTGAGACTGTAAAAAGTAAACTGCGATATAGTGAAGCATCACTGTTTAGGCCGACTAATTTCCTACCCTGCTGCAGAGCAAGGTCGGTGCAGGACTTATAGTCATTACCATTACAATGAGTCACATCATAAATCAACTATATCCGCTAATCCGCTTTTTGTGAAAAATGACTTTAACTCAAAATATAACTTTATTAAAATACTAATAATGGATATTAAATGCATTTCTTTCATGACTGGTGTAAGTGGAATAATGCTCTTGAGGTATCCATTATCAGCAAAGAATGGACGTCACAGAAGCAATTATTCAACGCTATCAGGCCTTTGTCATATAATTTATGTTAAACAAACACCTCGTCGAGCATTCTCCCTTATAAATAGATAATAGTTCTACTTTAAAAATAAGATTAATATGATTTTTAAAAAATATCAATTATTTGACTGTAATAAATCAATTGTGATGAACACAATTATTGCGGTCATGTTGCAGTGGCAGAGTGGTCGTCCTCTAATCAGAAGATTGCAGGTTCGATTCTCACCTTGCCTGCCCATGTGTTGAAGTGCCCTTGGGCAAGACACTGTACCCCACATGGCCTCTGATGGAACGTTGACGCCAGTGTTTGACAGTGGAGCTGCCGTGTGTGTAAATGAGACTGTGATTGTAAAGCGCTTTGGGCCTTCAATGAAGGTAGAAAAGCACTATGTAAGTATACACCATTTAGCATTTACAAAAATTAGACACTCCTACTTACAATACATTCCTCATACTTGCATCTACATCTATATAACATTCTCACCATGAACAAATACAATTTTTTTTGGGGTTATTCAAAATCAAATCAAACATAACACAAAGTGCTTTACATTCAAATAAAACAGATTAAAAGACATAAAAATTTAGACCGCCCCCATCCCCCCCCTCAACACACACATGCAATCCACCCAACCCCTTTCACAACTCCCACCCCCTTAACTGATGGAACCCATTGGGAAACAGGCTGAGCACGGAGAGAGTTGGTAGTTCAACCAATTACAGTTGGGTCCTCTTCCTCCGAGAACAACCACATAGCCAGTCTAATGCAGCATCACAGGTGAGGACCCAGCCCCACCACAACAAGATGGCGAGGCAGGTCCCCACCTAGAGCCGCAGCAGCTGAACCATAGCTGACCCAGAGGGAGAGGACTCAGCCGAGGAGGCACTGGATTTAAAAATGATAAAATATAAATCTAAATTTAAAATGGAGCATTTGATAAAAGCAATAAAACATGAGAATAAAAAATATTCAAATAAGCTATAAATAATCCAGTGTAAAATCATAAAACATGATAAAAATAATAAAAACAAGATAAATTAATATGATTAAAAACTAACTAAAAGCTAATTTAAAAAGATAGGTCTTGAGCCTTTTCTTAAAAACCTCTATGTTCTCTGCGGTCCTAAGGTCCTCCGGCAGACTGTTCCATAGACGGGGGCCATAGTATTGAAAAGATGCCTCTCCATCATTTTTGGTTTTCACAGTTGGAATGATCAATAGACCACTGCCCGATGATCTCAGGGTCCGCGAGGGTTCATATTTAACTAAAAGATCAGATAAATAAGAAGGCGCAAGACCGTTAAGACATTTAAAAACCATTAAAAGTATCTTAAAATCAATCCTGAAGCAGATGGGGAGCCAATGCAGGGATTTTAAAATCGGGGTGATGTGAGCTCGCCTTCTGGTCTTGGTGAGAACTCTGGCAGCAGAATTTTGGAGAAGCTGAAGGTTCTTAATGCTATTTTTTGGAAGACCTGCTAGAAGGGCGTTACAATAATCAACTCTACTGATTATAAAAGCATGCATCAGCGTCTCCATATTAGCAAGAGAGAGAATTGGGCGGACCCTAGCTAAATTTCTAAGATGATAAAAAACAGTTTTAATTACCTGCTTGATATGAGGGATAAATGTTAGCTTGGAGTCAAAAATAACGCCCAGGTTTCTGACTGTTTCAGAAAAATTGAATGAAAGTTCTTTAAGTTTCAGAAACTGTTTCTCTCTCTTGGCTTCAGGACCAATAATCAAAATTTCTGTTTTCTCCTGGTTGAGCTGCAGAAAATTATTTGCCATCCATGATTTTACATCTAAGATACAGTTAAAAAGTGCTTCAATTGGTCTTGTGTTATTGTTGAGGAAAAAAGTGGACTCTGTTTGCTCAGAGGGTCTGTTTATTCCAGAATAAACTCAGAAGATCTTCAGCATCTCACAACCCAATCATCTATAGAAGCCCCCGAATTCTTTCCCGTCCCATCTCTTATAGTTCAAAGCATAGCTATGAAAGCTGATGTTGTGCTTCCTGATGACATTCCCCAGAGGAAGCATGTAGATGTTAAAAAGCAAGGGGCCAAGTATGGAACCTTGAGGCACACCACATTCAATTTTGTGGACCCCAGAAAAGTAAGTGTCCATGCTTACCATAAAGTTTCTCTACGTGAGATAGGAAGTGAACCACTGGATAACACTCCCTGAAAGGCCAAGACTTCTAAGTCTGTTTAACAGGATCAGGTGATCAACAGTGTCAAAAGCAGCACTTAGATCCAGTAGTACTAATACTGTGGTCTGACTTGAATCCGAGGCACATCTAACATCATTAACAATCTTTAACAGGGCTGTATCAGTGATGTGGTTCGTTCTAAAACCAGACCGGTTCACCTCAAAATGTTATTGTGTAAGAGGAACTCTTACACAACTCTCACACTGCCTTTTTCCAGAATCTTGCTTAAAAATGGCAAGTTGGACACTGGTCTGTAGTTATTAAAAACCGTAGAATCTATATTGCTTTTCTTTAGTAACGGTTTCACCACTGCAGTTTTAAAAGCAGTGGGAAAAATACCCATTTGTTGAGAGTTTATGATTTTTAAAATCTCGCTCTCAAAAGATCCATAAAATGATTTAAAAAGTGATGTGGGGATGGGATCTAAAAAACAGGTTGCCTCTATCTTGTTTAGATCATCCCCATACTCCTACATTCCAATCATACACATCCAACTCCACTGTACTGTGACCAAATCATTTGAATGAAGTGTTTTGAAAATGTGAATATTTTGATTGTTCTTGTGTTCATTTCTCACATCGTTAAATATTTTCACCCCCCCCCACACACGGACATGCAAAAACTTTTTGGAGTAGTTTGCACCAGAGGCAGTTTAAAATGACTGTCTTCTCTGGTTTAAGGGAGACCGTAAATTTCTTTTAAATATTTGTTGGTAAAAGAGTACATAATCCTTTGAAAAGAATTTGTGCTGTTTTATATTTGACTATGCCATGGAGATTTAATCATTTATATTGTGGGGGGAAAAAAAGTTGTATTTTTATGCTCTAAAAATGCAGTTTTGTGTATGATAGACTGCTCTTTTTGCTGTTTAAAGAATATAGGGACATTTTTCGAAATTATTCCCTCATATTTTACCATAGTAGGTGAAGTAGGGGAGTACTAGCGAGCACTAGGCTACAAAACATGCAGTGTTTTTCAATCACGAAATTGCTTTATTCACTTATTTATTGTTTAGAGACTTTTGGCAATGTTTAATTCTATTTGTCTGATGTGGGGATTTCAATATTTGGAAGTTTTTTTGGCGATTAAACCAGTCATACAGGATTGTTTTCGGACTTCCTCAATAATTTATGTATTGGTTCACAAAAAAATCCTAAAAGTAAAGAGAAAGGAGAAAGGTTGAATGAAGTCCTGAAGAAGTGTGCATTTCTGAGACAGAAACTTGAACCAAGAAAAACCCTGAAGGCGGAAAAGTAAGAAGGCACCTCTGAGCTTGCGAGGCAGAGAAGTAGAGCGCCCACATATAAGGTCTCTCCGATTTACCTGACCTCTTTTTCTGCAAACTTCCTCCCCATGTTCAAACACCTGAGAGCACAGAACAGCGCAGCACCAATTTCTGATGGACCACAACTGGAGCACATTTGTGAGCAGAACCTCACCACCAAACCCCCGCGCCGCCTTGCTTCTTTCACTTTGTCTGAATATCTAATGTCAGGGGGTTGGAGGATGAAGATCAGATCAACTGATACAGGGAGACAGTCATACAGAGACAAAAAAACTGGGTCAGTGACAGAGACCTTGAAGATGTTTGACATCATTTAGTCTTTAACAACAAATAATTTACAAGTAATAACAATGCTCAATTATTTGTAAATATTGATATGAGAGTAAATATACCTAAAAACATTTCATCTCCATGCGCACTATCAATGCGCAAATATTACCAACATTCAAAATTGGTTAAAAACTATTCGTATTTCTGCCCTTGCTTTGCGGAACTCACAGTATCAGGCCAGCAAGTCTGATGACCCGTTGGTCATCAGAGCTTCAGCTGCTGAGCCTAATGCATTTACAGTATGTTGACATACCTTCCATGTGGGCGCAGTAGGTCACCAGCAGACTCTGAGTGATGTTATTCTTGCTGAGTATCCTCAGGAATTACAGTCTCTGCTGAGCCTAATGCAGTTCAGTGATTTTCATGTTCTAGCTTAAGCTCTCATCTTTATGGACTCCCTGGAAGCAGAAGTATGCCACCTCTTTCATGATGAAGACCATGCTGATCAATAGTGGAGAAATAACTTTTTTCCCTTCAGCATTCTCTTATTAGTTATCTCTTTGCATCAGCCTTCATCACCGTCTTCCATCTTGTTACAGAAAAAGAAGATGGATCTCTCCGAGGAACAGGTGGCCACCAACTCTTCTGACAATTTCACTTTTGATTATGAAGAGCCATGTTTCTACAGTCTGAACAGCAGTATGGACAGAAAGGTATTCCCGTTTGTTCACTCCATCATCTGTGCTCTGGGCCTGGTGGGGAACAGCCTCGTCATCATCACCTACGCTCTCTACAAAAGGACCAAGTCCATGACTGACCTCTACCTGCTCAATGTTGCCATTGCTGACCTACTGTTTGTGCTTTCGCTGCCACTGATTGTCTACAACGAGATAACATCCTGGTCCATGGGCTGGGTTTCCTGCAAGCTGCTGCGCGGTTCCTACAGTGTAAACCTTTACAGTGGCATGCTGCTGCTGGGTTGCATTAGCATAGATCGTTACTTTGCCATCGTCCAGGCCCGCCGCAGCTTCAAGCTGCGTTCATTGACCTACAGTCGCCTAATCTGCGCCGTCATCTGGGTGTTCGCTGTCCTTGTGTCCATCCCAACCTTTTACTTCTATCACAGGTATGAGCCGTTTCACAACAGCACTTTCTTTCTTCCAAACGAAGAGGATGATGAGCCCAATGAGCATCCTTATGTGTGCGACTTCAAATATGACAACAGAGATCTGGCTCCCATTTTTAAAATGCTGATCCCAAGCATCCAGCTTGGAGTTGGATTTTTCCTGCCGTTGTTTATCATGATGTTCTGCTACACTTCCATCATCATCACACTGATGAAAGCTAAGAACTTCCAGAGACACAAGGCAGTGCGAGTAGTGTTTGCTGTAGTTGTGGTGTTTGTCATCTGCCACCTTCCCTATAACATCTCGCTGCTGTACCACACCATCAGCATGTCCTACGAGGTTAACTGCCAGCTTGCAGATGCTTTGAAAGTGACCCAAACTGCTCTGCAAGCTGTTGCCTACCTACATTGCTGCCTGAACCCGGTTCTTTATGCTTTTGTTGGGGTTAAGTTCAGGAACCATTTCAGGAGGATCTTTAGAGATCTGTTCTGCCTCAGTAAAAAGTACATGACCCAGCGCCGCTTCTCCAGGGTCACCTCTGAGATGTACATGTCCTCTGTGCGCCGCTCTGTGGAGGGATCTGGTGACACCAACTCATCTTTCACCATGTAGGGTCATCCAACAAGAGCTTCAGCCTTTAGGGGTCTAAACCCTTGTTTCCACTGAGCGGTACAGCAAGGTACGGTCCAGTATTTTCAGTGTTTCCATTGTAAAATGGGCCTATTAAACAGTACCAAACTGTACCTCTTGGGAGCCCCCATCGGTTGTAGGCCCGTAGAAAAGTGATAGCGCTTGTTTAAGCTAACGTTTCCAACATTTCTTTACGGCGGTATTGATCTTAGCCACCCGCAATCTTCACATAAACAACATTCTATTCCTGTTAAACACGATGTACCAGAAGTAAAGGAATAGGACGAGCTACTGGACGACCTCCATTGTTGTTGCTTTTCTAGTCGTTGCAGTACAATGACGCAATGACACGCTAGCGGTCCACACCATGCATGCGCTGTGAAAAAAAAAAAAAGCCAAGTGGAAGCGAGGCTTAACCGAGTGGAAACGCTCGCCAGAATTCACTGGACCGTACCACTCCTTACCGTACCACACTGCTCAGTGAAAACAAGGCTTTAGAGTCTAAAGTGGACCTTTGCTGAGGTGGCCACGAAACAACAAAAGTCCAAGAAAACTATCAAATAGGGAACTGCATCTGCATGTTTATTTTATGATCTAACTGGGACTAAAACATGTCAACTGCCTTCTTTCTATTGCTAATAATACTCCATCAGCTGTGCCATTGAAACTGTATGTATTTAATAAAAGTGCATTGTAGAAGGCAAATATTTGCATCAAACCCCTCAGCGGAACATTTTCCACAAGGTCTCAGAGGTTTTACAGACTGAGTGTTTATACTGTCTATATGAGACATGAACTGCGTGAATCAGAGACTCAGTTCTTTGCTCAAACCTGCACAACTTGTTCAGACGTGAATTTAAGAAGGTAAATAATTTCTGGAAAACAGATTCAACTAGAAAAAAAGAGAAATTCCTGTGTGAAGTTTGATGTTTTCTATTGAATCATTCCTGTTTGATTTGCTAAAGTCCCCTTGTGGTTGCGAGGGGACGCACACATTCACAAAACTCTGTCCGAGTGGATCCACCAGCCCATACAGCAAACTCACTGATTAAATGCAC
Source organism: Oryzias woworae (assembly GCA_016861445.1). Lineage (NCBI taxonomy): Eukaryota > Metazoa > Chordata > Actinopteri > Beloniformes > Adrianichthyidae > Oryzias > Oryzias woworae. The sequence continues at coordinate 679,284 of BOLG01001259.1, read as the reverse complement.
AGTTAGAGCTCTATTTGTACTTTTATTCATTTTAATAAAAGCTTTTTTCTAATACATATGTGTTTTGTTATTTCCAGCAGCTAACTATGAAACTAAGTTTTATGTTAGAGAATAGAGTTTATGTCCCACTCCAACCACATTTCTTTCTTCTGTAAAATCATTCGCTGTAGTATTTTCATTATGATTTTAGCCAAAATTTAAAAAGACTATTGGTTTCTAACCCATATTTTATGCCGAGCAGCAGTAGCTCATTAGACGTACAATTCTGGTTTGTTGGTGGCACGTTGGCTTGGAGCAACCCTGCCCTCTTCCCGTCGCTGAGAGCTCTGTATGCGCGCTCACACAAGAGCTTCTAGCCCCAAGCTAGCATTAGCGCCACAAAAATAATAGTGAGCAATTGTCACTACATTATCTGTATTTTTCATATGTTTGCGACGGGAAAAGGTAGAAGCGAGCGCATTTTACGCTGAGGAGATGTCACGGACTGCTGCAGCCATTTTAGCCGTTAATAATGTGTCTGTGCTAATGGAGTTAATGAAGTGTCAGTAAGTGGAGCTGTATACTCTTAACCTGGGGAGTAAACTGCCGTCAAAACAAAACAGAAGAAGAAAACGTTTGTAGTTCAGTGCAAGATCGAGCGCATCTGTTTTCTCTTTCGTTTTTTGAAGCATTAAAGTAAACTTTTTCATTATTATGAGCATTTTTGTTGTTATAAACATTTTAAGAAGTTTTTATTGTTGTTAACAATAGCAGAAGTGACGCAAACCGATTACCACATAAAAGTTTATTTTACTTACGTTCTTGTCTTCAACAGTAGTTTAAAATTTAAGAATAATTGCGACTTACATTTAGAACGGGGTTGTTTTCTTACACTGTGTTTTTATGATGTTTTATTCTTGTATTGTATTACTCAAATGTTCAATAAAAAAAAAGCGTAAAATGTTTTAATAGAAGTGACGTATGGCTCGTGCATGCAGGGTGAGTGGTGAAACATATAGAGTTTTGAATACAGATAATGTAGTGATGGCGATTTTGGATCAATCTGGGTTCGGTGTTGGCTATGCAGAGGGCCAGGTGTCCGAAATGAGGGAGTTCAAAGACACACGTCTTGGGGTCGTGTCCTGACAATGGCCGCTATTGCAGACCTTCAATTCAAAACTATCACATTTGAAAATCTGACAAATGCATAAGATGCTTTTGCCAGAGTAACGACAGAATTTTCCAGGAGCCTGAAAATGGGGGGGCCCACAGGTACAAACTTCTTGTTTTCTAAACCAGTCAAAAAAGTACAATACATTAATCTATGGTTCTACATTTTTCATCAGACAATCACAGAAGCCCCCTGCGACAGACTGGCGACCAGTCCAGGGGTGTCCCTTGCCTTCGCCCATGAGTAGCGGGTTAGGCTCCAGCAGCCCCGTGACCCCGAAAGGGATAAAGCGGATCAGAAAATGAATGAATGAATGAATGACAGAAGCAGCTACACCAGTCACAACACTGGACCAAGACAACTTATGAGAGCTTCTGGATAGCCAAATTAGTCTGTATTTCTTTAATTATCGGTATTTGCCGCCAAACAATTGTGATTTTTTTTTTCAGGTGCAGTCCAGAAGCCACACAGTAGTGCAGCGATGGAGGTCCAGTTTGATGTTTCTAAGCCCTACCTCTATTTTCAGAGAAGAGCTTAAAAATAGGAAACATGGGTCGTTGTTTACCCTGACTGTAGAAGAGAATTGGACTGAGCGGGTGTGACGTCACTCTAGCTCCAGCAAAATGAAGTCAATTCAGTCGCTATTTTAAAACAGATGCTGCCATGTCGAAGCCAGACTAGGTTAGTAAGCAGGGATTGGTCTCAGTCACTGACTGGATAGGAGAACTGGATGGAATGACCCCCCTCCCACTTCGCAGTCCAAATAGGAGGTCAAAATCCCATAGACTTCTACAGAGAAATAAACAGCTATTGCTCAGTCATTCTATTTGTGAGAACAACCATTGTTGCCCTGAAATATTTTCTTAACATCTTTTTGAAAATCCTAGTTTCATAAAAATATTCTTTCTCGCAAGTTGTTTAAGTAAGATACTAATCAATCAGATGTCTCAGTAAAAGCATGTGGTGTCTGCTGGCCCCACCTAGAATGTTTGATTGACAGATTCTCCTAAGCCGCTTTCAGTGGAAAGGATGTGGACTTCCAACAAGCTCACTCATGACTGGTGCCAGTAGTGGCCCTAGAAATGTTGACTCAGACCGACACATGCTGTTGTCTGGCTTATAGCTGTTACAGCTGTTCCCATTTAGAATGCCAGAGGGAGGGGTCACTCAGTCCAGTTCTATTATACAGTCAACTGTTTACCCAAATCTTTACAACCTGGCTGAACAGGTCTTCTCCAAAGATGGAGAGGTAGTGTCCCATAGGAGCAGAATAAAACCCCAACTTATTGAAACATTTTGTTTTTAAATAAAGATCTTTAGACAATACACAAATACACATGTATTAAAAATGTGATTATCGTTACTCTTGCACAAGCATCCTTGTTTTTCTTTTCTCTTGTTCTTGTTTTTTTATAGATGTGAAGTTAATCTCACGAGGTGTTTCTTTTATTTTACGTTTCACTACAAGTTTATATTACACAACTGAATGTTATCTAGTTGATCATTTATCTCAGCTAAGCAAAACATAACAAAAAAAAAACAAATGAAATGACCCCAGTTTGATCAATTATGTTTTGTTGATTATCAAAGTATTTTATATTTAATCATTTAATAATGATTTAATATGTATTATTTATTTGTCCTCTTTATAAACATATGTTTAAAAAGCAGGGCCACATTTCATCTCACTTGATGTGTCTGCATTCTCACATGAATACAGTTGGATTAGGAAAAAATGTCCTTTCATACCAGCCTTACTATATAAACCAACCTATGAAAAAAATGAGTCCAAACTCAAGAAACATTCTGTTTTAGTTCGGTCAGCCGTCTGTAACTACATTTGTCCCTTTGTGGTTCTTTGGCTTTAAGAAAAATGCAAACACTTACAACAAATATTAAATTTGTTAAGTTAAGAACATATTGTAATCTATGCTACACACTAGCATTTAGTTTTTGTCATAATTATAGAAGATCTCATATTTGACTTGCTTTTCTTGGATTTTTATTTCAAGTAAATCTGTTGCAGCAGGAGGATCCTATTTTGCGCAGGCACTACTTGATTTTAAAAGGAACTTGTATGTGCTACTAGCAAAAGTAAAATTAAAGTTTTTTTTTAATAGAAAACTACAACACTTTCATAATTCAAGAAATATTTAAAAATTCCATTTTATCAATGGATGGCCACTGTGTGTAATGAGCTTTTTGAGTGTAAACAAGCTTTTTTTAAGATGGAGAAATAAAGTACCAAAATAAATTAAACACCTCTTCCAAAGTCGTCATCGGTGGTGCAAAACTTGTTATTAACTAGTGTTAATAGCTGTTGTTGAGTCAGGACTTCCATCTCTAATGGAAAAACTTGCTGCTCCAGCTCCTTGATAAAGACTGATCCACAATTTTTAGGCTCTCTTTGGTTTTTCAGATAGTGATTGTAAATTAGATTAAAAAGTTTCTTTTTGTTTGAACTAAAGCTTTACATAAAAGATAATTCAACTGAGGTTGGTGGTACTACTAACCAGGAGATGGCTGTCAGGTGTAGTTGAAGTCCCTCGCTGTTGATGGTGCTGTAAACATTTGATCAGAACAGTCATTGATGCTCTGAGAGGCATCCATGGCGACATCTTTATGACGGTTTCTCAAACTTGAGAGCCCGTTCCTTCAAGGATGACAAAATAACATACTGTTTAATTACCATTACTCTCAGAATCAAATATAGCAAAAATCAAAAATAAGCTAACTCTATTTTTGTTAGTTAAATACACTGACAATAAATACTTTGCCACAGTTGTTTGAAGAGAATCTGGAATGCAACGTCTTTCTTAGCCTTGTTACTCCACCTGGGGTTGTTTGTAGGTCTTTTGGGCAAAAATGATGACTTCACACATATGTAGTACCAAGAAGTATAGTTTAAAATGTTACCCCACCTCTCCCCCTTCTGCCTTGACACACTGGGCCAGAAGTACTGAGTCAGTTGGAAACTATGGAAGCTTGATTAAGGCACATTTTGTTTGTTGTTTGGACAAAAAGGTACGCTACAGCGGCACCTGCTGGTTAACAGTGCCATTTTCCTCTGTGACAAAATAAAGGTGAGAACAAGGAGAAAATGAACAGGAAACAGTTCATGAATTGATAGACAGAACAAATAAAAATTGTCAACAAACTTTGGTCAAATGTAAGATTGATATTTTCAATAGAAGTTCAAATGTATGAAGATTACTATAAATATTGTTCGGACTTGTGAACAATCTGAGAGAGGAAGACAAATACTGTGATGTAGGACATTTGTAAAACAAATATTGTGATGGGGCAGCTGTGGAGCAAAGGGAGAGTGGCTGACCACTGATCTCTCTATACCTGTAAACAGGGAGTACAATTGGACAGTGGTGAAGATATTGCCAGAGTCCTCTTCACATGCATATCAGAGACCTCCGCTGCATTCAAGAACATTGTTTCCAAGATAACAACCAGCTAAAGCTGTAGCTCCACAGGAGCAGCAGGTCACGGCTAACAGTACTTTCAGTCAGGTTAATACGCCTGAATAAATGCTAAGCAGATTGGCTGCAAATCCTGAACTTGTCTGAACGTTCACCTGGATGAGCACAGGGTTTGCAGCCTGGTGTGGCCTGGATGCTTGTAGGTCATGAGTCATGCTCAAGAGTCATGTGACCCCTCGATATTTCCTGTGATGTGTGAAAAAAGGAAGTTGGTAGACTCTTAAGATTTCTCATTATCCGTTTCTGCAGCCCAGAGCAAACACAAAGAAACCCCGTTTCCAGTTCAAACGTTTGGCTGAATCTGAATGTGATGAACAGATCCAGAAACCTGCAGAGGTCATGTGAGAAAGCAACTTCACTGCTGCTGATCATGTCATGAAAGAAACTGCAGGCAAGTGAAGCATCTGCACTCAGTTTGGGCCACAGAGATTTTATTATGGTTCAGGACTCCAACAGGTGCAGACAGGAAATAGAAAACCCTTCACATGTTGGAAGACTGAGGTCTAACAGTGGTCTAAAGTACTGCAGCTTCAGGACGTTTCTGATTACGGTGAGGGGGCAGGAGGGAAAGTGGATGTGCTGTTGCAGCAGGACAGTTCACTTCTGTTCAGGCATCAGGTCATCGATGCCCTCGCCAGCCTCCAGGCACTTCTCCATGGTGACCAGCAGGTTGACCCCATCTACCACCATCTGGACCAGCTCCACCTCAGAGAAGCCTAAGCGATCTGCGTTGGAGATGTCAAAGACTCCGCCCACAGCTGCAGTGTCCACCCCCCCTTGAGAAAAAATACAGAAGGGCTGTGGATTAACCTGAGCCAGGCAGCAGGCACATCAAGGCCTCCTTCTTCTCATACCTGTTCCTCTCTTCTGAAGCCGCAGCCTTTTCAGGACTTCCCCAAACTTCTCATGCTTACTGAGGTTGGGCAGCTTGACGTGCACGCCAGCCCTCAGCCCCGTCCCCAGGTTGGAGGGGCATGTCAGAATGTAGCCCAGGTGCTCATTCCACATGAACTCGTGTCCCCGCTCCTTGAAGAGCTCCTCGATCTGCCGGAGAGAACACACAGGCTTTAGGAAGGGTGGAACAGTTGGGGGACCGAGGAAAGCTCTGGTACCCACCTTGGTGAGGCCAGTGCAGAAGCGAGTGAACACCTCCCGCATGTTGCCTCCTTTCTGCATGCTAATGACCCTCAGGTGGTCCTCCTCATTGACCCAAACCAAGAAGGTCTTGTTGTCATTGTGCCTGAGGGCCGACAGCAGAGAGTTAGCGAGGTGGCAGCTCAACTTCTACTAAAGTCAGGAAACTCTGGATAAACGGACCAAATGCCACGGCCATCCGGCCAGTCACGAGCCATGCCGGACGCCAGCAGCAAAGGAGAGACAGGCTTGTCAAACAAGAAGTGATCATCAATTAGCTGCTGCTGCTCCTCCTCGGTCATGTTCTTTAGGGCGTAGTACCTCCCCTTCAAGTCCCCCTCAAGGGAGTCCAGAGCTGTAGGCACAAGCGGGTACAACCAGGTTAAGAGTCACCTGAGAGACAGTCTGCTGCTGATTTTGCAGACAGATAACCGAAACACGCCTGAAGCATGAGCACCGAAACAACACTGTAGTCATTAGACTACAGGTTTCCAACCTTTTCCTCTGGTAATAAAGGCAAATGGGTGGATCAATCACAAATGTTAGTCCTGCAAACAGGCAAACTGAGCTTGTGATTGGAAAATTAGGTATCAATCAAGGGGCCACAATCTAAAAAGGCGTTGCACTTACATTTAGATTCATTTTTACCCTGAAATTGAATACTGTGACTTTGAGGTGAATGAAGCAAAATGGAAGTGAAGGTGTTGGTGATCATCTCACTGAAATGAACTTTATCCTCTGTAACAGGGGCATGGCGGTTTGACATATGATCATCTACTCGTAAGCTCTGAGACAGCTCAAGTGGGCGTGATCTTGTTGCAGTTCATACGCCTGAGTCTCTGAAACGGAGTTAAAGCCGAGTTCAGGGTTTACCTTGGATGGACAGCTGTTCGATGGCACGCCGTTCTCCACGGCTGCAGTGGGGGGGCAGGCAGAAGCCACGAATGCTTCGACCTGTCCGGACCCGAGAGCTCAGCACGTAGTTTGGATCCAGGTCATCTCCTCCCTGAAAGGTCGCAGGTGAAGGAGTGAGATTAGAACATGTGGTCAGACTCAGTCATTCTATTTGTCAGAATAACCATTCTTGCTCTGATACCTTTTTTTGTAACATCTTCTTGCTAATTTTTATTTTTATTATATATTTTCTTTATTGCAAGTTGTTTAAGATATCCAATCAGATGCCTCAGTAAAAGTAGGTGGAGCCAGCTGGACTCCACATTCAACATTTGAAACTGATAGGCAGATTTTCTCAACCTTTACATCCTTCAAGGGTGTAAACTTTCTCCTAATCTGCCAGCAGGGTTGCTGTAGAAATGATGGCCCAGACTGATTTGGACTTGTGCTTACTGAAGATCTCTGGTTCCAACATGGAAGCATCTGTATTGTGAAAAAAAGTCACTGAATTGATTTAATTTCGCAAGTAAGCAATTTCCTTTGGATGATGTCACTCTTACTGGGTCCAGTTTTCCTAATCAGTTAGTGTTTCCAACTCCACTGAAGTGCAGTTCTGACCTGTAAGTGGTAATAGGCTCCTTCCCACACCCATTTAAATATATCAGTCAGAAAACTGGTTAGGTCCAAAGGAACTATTTTAAGTTTGAGATGAACTGCAAGCATACCTGCAAGTTTTCTGGGTTCAAGTCCGTCTTGTGTTTGTCTGTAGGCTTGTACCCCCCATGGCGGTCCTCAATCACAGGATCTAACAGATCCCTGAACACCTCGTAGGTCTCCTCATCCCCAGCCACGCAACCCACTGTCATGATGAAGGGGTGACCTGAGGATAGAATGAGGAGATCAAAGGCCTGACCTGACAAGCAGGTCCAAGTAGAATTGTATGTGAAAATGCAGATTCAGAACAAAAACCCTGAAGGAGACAGAGAGGTATTACTCCTGCCCCCATCCAAACTAAGAGCACCTTGACCTCTACACAAGCTGCCCACAATAGTGTGTGTGCATGGGTGAAAAAGACTGTGACTGCAGGCCTTTTAAGAAGGTACTAATGCGCTATATAAGTTCCTTCATTTTCATTTTTTCATTCATTTTCTACATCTGTTTTGTCCCTTTCAGGGTCACGGGGCTGCTGGAGTTGAACCCGGCCACTCAGGGGTGAAGGCAGGGGACACCCCTGGACCTAGAGACAATTTAGAGTGACCAATTAACCTATGAAGGTTAATTGAAGGCGCTATATAATTATACACCATTTACCATTTTTCACCACCAGCCAATCAGAACTGCTGTTTCCCAGCCGTCTGTCACACATGTGTTTGTGTGTGGGATGGGGGGTCTGTCGTTCACACAAAGCTAGGAAACCAGAAAAGCAATACAATGTCTTCTGAGCAGCCTTTGCTAGGCTGAATCTGTTCAGATTTACACTCTCAGAGGCTTTGTTCTCTCATTGGTCACCTGGTCAGCTGTCCTGTCTCACGTTGTTGTTGTTGGTGGTGGTGGTGCTGGGGTTACAACAGTTCAAAAAAGGGTTGTTTGGGGTTATTACCTGGATTGTCCACACCAGTTTGGATGACATCGTCCAGGGTGAATCCGCTTGGCGTCTCCTTGTCACGCAGGCGCGCATACATGTCGGGCGTGAGCACTTTAGCCATGTGGTTGTTGTGAGCGCGCAGGTCGGGGAACTCTTGGTCCGAAGAGAAGCGCATCTTCACCTGGTTGTGGGTGTTTCCGAATGGCATCCTGCTGACCTGGGAGGGGTGGGGTGGGGTTGTCAGACATCTATGACGCAGAAATCCATTGCTGGCATTTCACTCACGTAAACCTTCCAAAAACGATTAAACGTGGTCATTACGTCATTAGGATGTCCGCACCCTGCGCTTTTGAAAGTGACTGCAGCGCATTATCGCGCGATGCGATGAAGATGCACACGGGCCAGGGAGATGACGCAGCATCGGTCTGCGTGTGCAACCTGCGTGCCGATTCCGCAAACATCACCCTAACCAAATTTAGATTGAAACCCCATAAATGCCGGGTATCAAACTCGGGTTATTGCATCACAGTCTGGCATTGTGCGCGTGCGTTCATTGCCCTGTCCTATGCACTGCAGGAACGGCGCTGTCTGCGCAGATTACGCCCGCTGCTGCAGAGGATTCTGCGCAGCACCTGCGGATGCGCGCGGCAAGGTCAACAGAAAGCCAGCCCCCTCCCCTCCTCCCCGCCTTGGCGAATCTCCCTTGGCCTTGGCCCAGCAAAGCCCCGGCCCCTCACGCGTGCACGGACACGGATGTGTTTGCAATGACATGCAGATTCGGGTTGCAGTCCTACCTTGGTTCCGTCCCGATGAGATTCTGAAGCGGTTCTGATTCTGCTGCTGCGGATTACAGGACCCACCGCTTTTATATCCGCCCTCCGCCTCCCATTGGCTCCTATTTACGGTCAATTCATTCTATTGGGCAGACAGCCACGTGACAGGACGGCACTGAATCTCACTCTTCTGATGTCCTGCTGCAGTGCCTTTGAGCCAGACTGAGGGAACAGAGTCTGCTTCCAGGATGGGACGTCCCACAAAAGCTTCAGCTACTCATGTCTCACCTGCAGATGAGGCACTGCGATGGCTTCATTATCTCAGAACTGCACAGGACCGGAATCCAGCAGAACCAAGGTTCAGCTCAAGACAATATGTTGTCATCATGTGGGATGAGAGTGGAATCATGTGAGAGTTAGAACTCGGATCAGCTAGTGCCTCTCTGGTCCAGTTTGGGAACTTAGATGAGCAGAAGCATGAAGGTCACAGTCTTTCAGTGACAGAGCACTTTCTCCTGCAGCTCTGAATTATTCATGAGCTGCAGGAGAAGGACAGTGCGCACATGCACAGAGCTGTGACTGTTTCCTTTTTTCCTTGCGTGTATAAGTGTAGTCTCTATGAAGATTAGTCCAGCAGACCCATCAGTCCGTTTTACACCCGTAACTGAAGTAGACTAAATGGTTCCTGTCTGGTTAGCGGGTTGATTTAAAAAAGGTCTGAAATGTGAGGAAGATGTTTTTGTTCTTCTGGCCCCCTCCCCACGCAGGGAAATGGATCCCTTAGTTCTCTGGCAAAGTCCATGAGCGGGGGATCACATTCCATCTGAGCCTGGAAGGTGTCTGTGTTCTTGTGGTGCTGGTTCTGGTCCTTGCCCTCAGTGCCGGGCCCCTTCTAAATTCCAACATTGGGAGAGCCTGGTTGCGCTATGTTCTCTACACCTTCCGGGACCCCCACTGGGGGTGGCTGACCCCTGCCGTGCTCTCTCCTGGATCTCCTGCGGTTGCCTGGAGCTTTGGGGCAGGTTTCCATTGGGGGGACCTGGATCGTACCCGGGGCTGGGGTAGGGGGATCTCAGGGGTGGGGTCCAGTGCTGGCACCCCTGGTACAGTACAGGGCTGCTGTTCTGTGGGCTTGCACTCTTTGCAATGTACCTCACTGCTCTCGGGTTATGGGGGCCCGTGAAGGGATGACTAGGAGTTCTCCCTCCTTTTTTTTTTAACATTCCATCATCCACTTCACCTTAACATAAACATTCACCAGGGCACAGATGTCCGCTCATCTTTGCATAATTAGTTTATGTGACAGAATGAAACGCTTTACATGTGTTGGTTTGTATGCATCAATGTGCGTGTGAACTGTATGTTGACAAGTTTGTGAAGACTCTTGGAGCCAGCAGGTATGTTTGTAACAACTGAGCATGTGGATGGGCCCCGCCCATTTTGGGACTATTATTTACTCTTGACTGCATTGATTATAAACTTCCAGCATCTTGTTGCCTGTTGTTTTACGATTCTACCCTCCCTCCGCTGTTGTCATCCTCTAACCTCTGTAACCCCCCCTTTTCCCCTGTCTTTTGTGCCCGCCCCCTCCCCTGCACATCTCTCTCTCTTCTTCCCTATTTTCTTTCTGTCGGCTCCAACAAAAAGAAGGATGCAACATAAATAATATAAATAAAGTTTAGTTTAAATAACAAAAGGGATTTATACAAATATACACCTTGAGTGTCCGATGATTTATAACCCCCGACTGTAACAGTAAAATCTGTCCAACACAAGAGGCTCTCAGCTCATTTTTGTTTGCTCAGCTGTTGGACAGGACAAGTAAAAAAAAAAAAACTCCCACTTTTTTCTAGGAATTTACAGCCCCTCCCACATATCCCATATTTCACATGAGGAGCCTGTTAGGGTCCATGTTGCTTCACTTGCTCAGTGAATCGGGATCGGCCAGTACTTACTGTCCAATTCCAAAACATGAACACTCATATGAACCCTTCCCCTCAAACTGCTAAGACTTAAAGTCCCCTCCCTCTTCATTTGTTTCAATGAGAGTGAGGGACTGTGATGATCATGCTCTCTCAGCCCCTCTGTCACATGCACAATCTATATACTGGGGTCTAATCATGTGCACACTCACTCAGTGTAGCTTACTGGTTCTCCCTCCATCTTAAACCCCCACAGAGATTATTGGAGATCAGTGTTTAGGAACGCGGGCTCACTCTGATGCTCATCTCCATGGTAACAGCCGCTCCACCATCTCTTCAGCAGTTGTGAGGCTGTGAAAACAGATGGGGTTGTGGGGGAGGGGCATCTGGATTAGGAGTATTTATTCTGGGTGGAGCTTCGGCTCAGTGGCATTTTCATGTACAATGAGCACCATTGGCAGAATGAGCCGAGGCAAGTGCTGACAGCTGAAGGAAAATGGGTTGCAGCCCCTCCATCAGCATGTAGAGAGCCAGCATTCCCCCCCCCCTGAACCATTTCTAAATGATAACAAGCAGATGGATGACATGAACAGAGATGGGAGAAAACATGCCCTTCCCTCTTCTGTCGCCATGGAAACGTCCTATCTGCCAGGACCTGCAGGAAATGAACATTTCTGTGCTGACAGGTAATGAGCTCTCTGCTGCAGCCAATCATGGCCCTCCCCGCCCCCAGCTACAGTGATAAAGGATATCCACAGACAGACCATCAAGTTGGGGGGGGGGGGGGTTGCTTTAGAGGGCAGGTTCACCTCACAACAGCCATCCCTGCGCCGTACTGACTCCAGGATGCAAGTCTCACAAGCACTTGCCCGTGCACGTGATCTGCAGTCATGTGACCTAAGCAAAGCTGCTCCCTGGCTTTTGGATCAGCCTCCATAGCTCCTGCAGACACGCTTTGCATGTTAAATAAAGGTTTCTGTGTTTAAACAAGGCTTGTTGTCCGACTGCAGCATTCAGTGTCACTCTGTTCATATAGTAACGGCTTGTTACCAGGAGACTGGCTGCTGGTTGCCATCACTTCCCCAGCAGGAAGAGAAAGACACCAGATTATCCGCTGCTCAGCATCAAGGTGACCCTGAAGCAAAACATGAAGCTCAGCAGAATCTGAAGCCCTGCAGAATTTAAACTTGAACCGTACATTAATCAGGTCTCATAATACACAGCTCTGCCCCCTGTTATTTGCTGTTTAAGTAAAATAGAAAGATTCTTATTTTTATTACGATGATTTTAACACAGGCCACGAGGTGTCTGACTTACTGTAGAGAGGAAGTCTTTGTACTCTGATCTTTGCTGACTGGCATCAGTCTACCTGGACTGGTTCATGGTTTTCCTGTTTATTAGACAGAATCAAGCTCTGGTTTTACAGACAGGATTCAACAACCAGATCAACACCGAGCTCAGCCAGATACATGAACAGACCAAAATCTGATCCGAGCTTTGCTCAGAGGAGGGGAAGCTTGTTTGGCTTGGATCGGAAATAGGCTCTTTCAAAGAGCAGAATGGAGCGGAACTAGGACTGGAGCCAGAAAAGACTGCTGTAAAGGAGGTGATATCACAAGGATTTTGCTTCCTTTGCCCTGGATTCCTTTTGCCGGTGGATTTATACATTAACAGTTGCTGCGTGTCACAGCAGTCTCTGATTGGCTGAGTCTACCCATGTTTTATTTTGTAGCATGTCACAGATGCATTATGGTATTCAATCAACCAAGAAGCTTACTTGCCCATGCTCACACACACACACAGAACCTCCTCATCCTTACTGTGATGTCACAGGATGGAGAAATCTGATTGGCAGTCAATAGGATGGATTAAACATGAGTTTAAGCAATGATTCTTTCAACCACAAGGAAGAAAAGGAACAAGCAAGAATGTAAGGAGAGAAGGAACTGAATGAAGAAGATATTAGAACAGAAGAAAAAGAGCAAAAACAAGAGAAGGCATAAACGGAAGGAAGAACAAAAAAACAGTAAGACGAAGGTAGGTCTGCAAAGAAAAGAGGAAGGAAGGATTCTAAAAGGGAGGGTAAATGAACGAGGAAAGAATCGGATAGGAAAGAAAAACAATTGAGACAACAGATAAAGATAGTAAGGATGGGCAAAATAATCTGAAACAATATGGACCCTGTCCATACTTCCATAACAACTACCTCCCTATAGGGGTGTGCTATGATTGGCCAAACCTGCAGAAATACTGATAGTTTGTGTCAGTCCACATTTGTGTGACTACTGCTCAAATAAACACAGACCTGCAGAAGAGTTTGGTCTATGTCTCTGAGAGTGAAACATCTGATCTCTGCTGCTGCCCAGTGGACAAATGCCAGATGTATTTAAAAGAAATGTTATAGTGTTTTTGTTTTTGACTTTGATGTCAATCAGAAAAGTCTGTCCCCAGAATATACTAGTACAATTACACTCAGTTTCTCCCATCATTTGATTGACAGGCAACAGATCATTTACATACCCACTGAAAAGGCTGGAAAGCTGGTTAATGCCAAACTAGAAATGATTTAAGCAAACGGTAGATAGAGAGCACATGTATTGAATCTAACAAAGTTAAAGAGACCAAACCGAAAATGACAATCATCACAGCTTAACTTACAAACAAAACATTCATCTATCCATTTGTTTTCAGTTCCCCATTTATTTCAGGGTAGATGGGCTGTCTGGACCCGCATAACGCACGCTCTGTAGGTCCACTGCCGAATAAATTATAATTAGATTTGACTTCAGTGAATTTATGTAATAACTGCATGCTGTTGGGCAGGAGGGCAGGGGTGGAGATAATTTGACCATGAAGCATAGTGTACGGTGGCTGAGAGGTGCAATACACGTTTACATTAAAATACAACACAGCAGCAAACCACGGAACAAATTACACAGTTTTGAAACACAACAACGAAAAGACAGCTTCTAATGCAAAGGGAACAGCCTGAATGCCGGAAGGGACTTAAAAAAAAACCAAAAAACTAATTGTGTATGATTTATGAAGTGTGTTTGATTTTATTACTATTTATTTGATGTGGAAATTATAAATTGTCAAGGAACTGTAGCCTTGTCATTAAATCCAATCCAGAGGGGGGAAGTGATGTAAGCCCTGTTGCAAACATCAAATGTCCTCCACAGATACAGATCCGCGTATTTATCATTTCAACATCAAATAAACTGTGCCATCATCGGACGCACAAGGTGTAAAATAAAAAAAAAAAAAAAACATTCACTTTTCTGATTTGACCTAGTAATAGAAAAAATAAATGAACCTGGTCTATTTATTTCAGCCTCAAGTAACAAGGGGATAACATACAATTTGTCATGTAATATACTGTATTTACATGGCTTATCTCATTCCTTGACCAAGAATGACTAACCTGGCTCTGGTTAACAAAGTGATAAATCAACCTCACTTGCACGCCTTGGTTAACCCTTTAAAAACGCAGCTTAAGCTCCAGTGTGTTCATTCTTTCTTTTTTTAACTTGTCCTGTCCAACAGCTGAGCAAACAGATATGAGCTGAGAGCCTCTTGTGTTAGACAGATTTTACTGTTACAATCATGGGTTATAAAACCTCTGACACACAAGGTGTATATTCATATAAACTCCTTTTGCAATTTAAACTAAACTTTATTTATATTGATTATGTTGCGTGCTCACTCCAGTGTGCTTATGTCTGCTCCCCACCTGCGTGTGGGAAATTACTAATTTTCACTGATCTAAAAACATTTACCATTACAGGATATCAGCTCTGTGTTACTCCAAACCGGCCCTGATAAAACACTGAGTAGTTTGGAATATAAAAGATCATAAACAAAAATAACAGCTAAAGCTCGTGTTAAGCAGTGTAGTTTCCTGCGGATCCGGTGTCAGATAGCGAAAACACTGAAAAAAATAATGGAGCTAAGAGACGCAAGTCTGTCTGGCATCGGTATCTGATTTTGCAATATGTCTCCCATGATGCATTGGGTGAAAATGACAGCATCTTCGTGCTGCAGAGACACTGCTCTGTTAACTGTCTTGGGCTCTGTCCAAATTCATTCACTACTCACTATATAGTGCACTAGGTGTCCGAATCCATGGCTATGTCCGAATTCATTCACTACTCACTATATAGTGCACTATACAGTGCGTTCACCATTTTGTAGTGTTGTCCGAATCCAAAACAAAAATATCGAGTGCACTAGAAATGTCCCAGAATCCTCTGCGAAAAAACTAGTGTACATCGATGGTCACTAATTTGGAAAAGATAGACCACAATGCATTGCGTTTGAGTGCCTTTCAAGATGGCGGAAGCATTTTGCTCAAGGAAGACATAAATGTAAGTATTTAAGTAGTTGTAGTAGAATATAACATTGCTACAAATGTAATATGATATATGTCATATTAGATAATTATTTTACCGACGATGTATATTCTTCTGGAGCTTACATGTTTTGCTAACGCTATCATTCTGCTAATGCTAACGCGTTTGTTTTGCGTTGAGGGCAGAAATATTAATTGTAGATAATATAATGAGTGATTTCTACCCGTAGTCATGAGTTGATTAAACATTTTTAAAATGTGTTTACACATGTAGGGACAGACGAGGACGTCTGACGTACAGAAGTTGATCTGCCTGCAGATGGCGAAACAAACGCTGCGCCTCAGCCGCCGGGTGGGAGAACGTTCACAGCGGAGATGTTTATTAACTCACCATTAAACTGTTAATCATTGTCATTGTGGTAAAGGTTTTTTGTTTTTACTTTCTATTTAGAGCAGTGATACAGATGACCCACCTCATTTGGTAGAGTGGTAGAATTGAAAGAAAACATAAAAGGTTTATGAAATGAAGGCTTAGATAGTTCCTTGTAGTTTTAATTATTTCTTTGTTCACAATTGTCTGCTTTGTTATTTGAAAGAACGTATAAGGCTTCCCACCGGCAGTGGCACTGAATCAGGGGAACCATCAGCAGCTTTGTGGAAGTGGTTCTCTTTAATTCCTCATTTCCTGGGAGGAGAGCCCCTCCACATCTTCTGCACCATCCCCTGCCTCAGTGTCACAAGAATAGGGGCAGACAGGGAAGAGACAGAAGAGGCTTCTTCAGCCAAGAGGCGTGGCGGCCTATTCAATCTGAGGCAGAGAGGAGGAAAGGGCAAGAAGGGAGGAAGAGTGAGAGAAGAGGCTCTTAACTTTCTTAGAAAAAATGTCATTTAAATTGTTTTAAATAATCAATTTGCAAAAATGTATTATTTGCATGTATTTTTAAAAATATGAGCAATTTTTAACAATCTCAAGAATATTTTTATATAAACATCAAAGGTAAATATTTACAATTTCATTTTATATTTAACATTTACTTTTGATGCATTTTAGCAATAATCATGGTCCTGAAGAGCCGTTCATCTGACAGTTGGAGCTGACAGGAAACCAGCGATTTGTCCTCGCAGACAGACGCCACATTGCTCATCCTGCTGGTTCCTGGTGTTGTCCTTCGGCTGTGGCTCAACATCTGTGGCTCCAATCAGACCCCTTCACTGATGCACTGATCATCACTGATGGTGCAGGATGGCGCTGAATTATTCTAACTGCAAAGGTTGGTTTTACTTCCAACGCCTCTAGAAATATTTCTCTCCATCTTGTCTTCATCATCTCAAATGCTCTCTCCACCACAGAGCGTTCCCTGGCGTGGTGTTGGCTGTAACGGGCAAACGCATTCCTCACGGGTTCCCTGTAGGGTGTCAGCAGTGTGATGGGATGCTCAATGCAGGGATACCCACTGTCACCCAAAATGATGAATCCTTCAGGTGGGTGTTTGATAAAAATTGGGCTGTTACGTAGAACCCGTGAATCACGGACTGAATTTGGGCACCCACCAA
Source organism: Oryzias woworae (assembly GCA_016861445.1). NCBI lineage: Eukaryota > Metazoa > Chordata > Actinopteri > Beloniformes > Adrianichthyidae > Oryzias > Oryzias woworae. The sequence goes on along the minus strand of BOLG01001259.1, from coordinate 662,430 downwards.
AAATATTTAAAATGTGACATTAGAGTCACATACAGCCTGCATTTGGATTGAATGAAAAAGCTTCCTGTTACAATAACAAGCTGCACTTTTTTGGGGGGCCTTTATTCTTATGTGGCAGACGTTGATGCTCACGACCTTTTGGAAAGCAGCAGATCCAGTGAGCTGCTCAAAACCAGCAGCGACTAATAGCAGTTCATTCACACTGGAGACCAGCATGACGCTGCTCATCAGCTGGAGGATGTGGTCTGCTGTTCTGTGGACAATATCACTCCCAGTGGAGCGTGGCGAGTCAAAGGTCCTGGTTGATACACGGTAAGATGTGCCAGACGCCAGCCAGGAAAGGAACACCTGGACCTCAGTCTCCTGTGGTCCAGAGCGTGAGGAACCCGAAGCTGCTCCACCAGATGCCCTATGGTCCAGCGGGTCAAACCAAAATCCGTTCTGGTGTCAGACTGACCATAAGCATAGAGGGCCAGAACAGACACCTTTATGTTGGCAAAGCAGCAGAGACATGAAAGAGCTTGTAAAATGTAACATTAATCATTGTATTTGTTAAATTTGGTTTTATTTTTGAATGTTTCTGTTTATTCTGATGGCTTTTTTTTTTAGAAAGTATTTATGAATGCTCATGCTATTTATTTGTTTGGATTTTCATGTTAATTTTTAAATATGAAAGTAAGTATTTTTGTTTAAAACGAGTGTGCCGTAAATCTTTTTGTAAATAAAATGATTTAAAACACTTTGTGTTGAAGGCTGATATGGTTTGACTAGAAAGAAAAAACCTATGCTTTCTCTGAACTCACTACTAGAGTGTTACAGGTAATTATAAAATATAATAACCAGAATCAAATCATAACGTTGGAAACAATGGTTAAACTCTTGCCCAGCAGATGGTGTAACCCTGAGTAATCTGAGACGTCTCTACAATTTGCCTCTGTACTTCATTTCAGATAATTGGCGAATGACAGTAGTTCGCCTCCAGACCAGGTGGTGGCGGTAATGCAACCACCGCGATATAAACAACACCCGAAGAAAAACGGCGACCAAAAAGTAGTGAGCATGGTGTCCGAATTGCTTTTAAAATCCAGGGCACTACATAGTCCAGCACTATATAGTGACACACTATATAGTTTTTTAGTAGTTAGGGGTTAGGGCATGAATTCGGACACAGCCCATAATTAAAAAAACGAGTGCACTAGAAATTTCCCAGAATCCTCTGCAAAAAAGAAGTGTGCATCGATGGTCACTACATTGGAAGAGATAGACCACAATTCATTGTGTTGATTTTCAAAATGGCAAAAGTTGCTCAAGGGAGACATATAAATGTAAGTATTTAAGTATCTGTAGTAAAATTTAACATTGCTACATATTTAATATGATATTTGTCATATTAGGTAATTTTTTTTACTGACGATGTATATTTTTCTGGAGCTTATCAGTTTTAACGCTACCGTTTTGCTAACGCTATTGTTTTGCGTTGAAGGCGGAAATATTCGTAGTAGATAATAAAAGGAGTGGTTTCTACTCATAGTCATAAGTTGATTAGACATTTTTAAAGCTGGAGGATGTGGTCTGCTGTTCTGTGGACAATGTCACAGTGGAGCGTGGCATGTTAAAGGTCCTGGCTAACACACGGTAAGATGTGCCAGATGCCAGCCAGGAAAGGAACACCAGAACTTCAGTCTCCTGTGCTCACCCCAGAGCATGAGGAACCTGAAGCTGCTCCACCAGACGCCCTATGGTCCAGTGGGTCGACCCAAAATCCAGTCTAGTGTCAGACTGACCGTAAGCATAGAGGGCCAGAACAGGCACCTTTATGTAAGCAAAGCAGGAGAGACGTGGAAGACCCTGTAAAATGTAATCGTTTTATTTGTAAAATTAGGTTTTATTTTTGGAATGTTTGTTTATTATGATGGCTTACATTTGTTTTAGAAAGTATTTATGAATGCTGGACAATCTGTTGTTTGGGTATTTGAATTTTCATATTAATTTTTAAATATGAAGATAAGTATTTTTGTTTAAAACAAGTGTGCTGTAAATCTTTTGGTAAATAAAATGATTTAAATCACTGTGTTGAAGGCTGATATGGTTTGACTAGAAAGAAAAGACACTACATTTTCTCTGAATTCACAAGAGTGTTTCAGGTAATTATAAAATAGAATAATCAGAATCAAATCTAAATTCTATAAAAATCAAAACTCTTGCCCAGCAGATGGTTAAACTCTGAGCAAAGTAATCTCAGACGTTGCCTCTGTGCTTCCTTTCAGCTCGTTTTCAGTTTGATCTAAGTAAAAACAGTTAAATTATTACCAACAGGAACATGGAGAGATTAATATTAAAAGATATTTTCACTAAAGTACAAGAACGAAGTACAGAAAAAGTGCTGCCTCGCACGAGCCTGAAACTGTGTGAAAATAAAAAATAAACATTGCAATGGACTAGTTATTTATCAGTTAATTCCTGAGCAAAAACAGTAAATTCCTTCACAAAATTGTAAGCAATTTAATTTTTTTATAAATCAGCCAGGTTGTTTTTATCATCAGAACACAGTACATTCATCAATTTAAAAAAACAAATGAATAAGAACACAGTACATTCAAAAATAGTCTTCGTAATATTTGGACATTTATCGTGTTTTTACATTGGCAAACCGGCGACATGATAATTGGAGTATGAAAGTAGTTCGCCTCCAGACCAGGTGGTGGCGGTAATGCAACCATTCCGTTGTTTTTCCACCGCCATATAAATAACACCCGAAAAAAAAAGGTGACCAAAAAGTAGTGAGCATGGTGTCCGAATTGTTTTTAAAATCCAGGTACTACATAGTCCAGCACTATATAGTGACACACTAAATAGTTTTTTAGTAGTTAGGGGTTAGAGCATGAATTCGGACACAGGGTTGAAGAACAACGAACCCAAACTATAATCTAACAGTTTTCAAATCTTCTTGATGAATAACAAAATAAATAAAACATGAATAATATTACATAGCCAACAAACACATTTAAACTAAATGAAAATTTAATAACCCAAAAAGAAATAACCATTTTTGTTAAAGTGAAGTTTCTGATTAGGACTAAAGAAAAACTAATAAAACTTCAACACGTTCACTTTTTGTGTAGTTACAACTTAACATAAACATCAATATAATGTTGATTTTATTTTGTGTAAAATTTATTAAGCATGTTGTGATCAAATAATTGTTCAATTAGCAGTTACCTAGAAGGACCAACGTCTGTGTTTATCTCATTTACTATGCGCGAAAGACATGGATGATGTCAATACATCAGGTTGATTTATTTTATTTTTTGAAAAGCTCTACAAAAACATCAGTGATCATGCCTCAATGTTTGAGTTTATGAAAACATTTAGAATCTCCTACAGGCTACCGAGAGCTTCTCTCCACTGTGTCTGAACGGCTGCTTCCCGGTGTTTCCTCTCTCTCTTAGTTTGACGGCTTTCTGTCCCCCATTAACCCGAAGAATAAAATGAGGGTACCTTTTTTGAGGTGTGGATGAAACTAAAGTTCAGGAGGCCCGAGCAGACTGCTTTTCCATCCCGCGCCGGCTCTCTGTCTGGCTGCCAGCTCCTCCTCAGCGGCCGCATAGCGAGACTCAGCTCTAAAGTGTACCGCCCAGTCCAACAGCAGCAGACTGGACGAGCTCTGGAAATCTCGCTGCCCCGAAAGGGATCCAGTGCGGTAAGAAAATGAATGAAGTTCAGGAGAATCCAGGGATTGATCCACTATAAACACCAGGAAATGGGTTTGATCGTTTTCTTTCTGCAGCTGTCTTAGCTCCTTTGCTCTTTCATCCATCTGCTTGCACCATTCTCTGATATGTTTAGGATTCATCCCAAAATGTGCTTCAGATTCCTCACCAGAATGTTCTTTGGTATATTCCAAAAGTTTAAACAAAATGGAATGAGACAGACACCCAACCCCACCCTCTGCCTGACCCTGTACAAGCACGTGGCAGGGGGGTGAGGGGTAGGGGGAGGCGGCAGGAGCTGGGGGGGCAGGGAAATAGGGAGGGGGTGGGGAGTCTTAAAGGAGCCCAGCTGCTATCAGAGACCGGGGTCTATTACAACTAACACCTGTTAGACCCGGCTTTTATTAGAGACCGGCCATTATTCTATAAATGTTATATATATATGTAGACGGACGGACAGACAGACAGACAGATAGATAAAATAAATATACATTTTAAAAAAATAGATATAAATATAGAATATAGAAAAAATATACCTTTTTGTTTTGTTTTGTTGTTTTTTTGAGGTTACATAAAATTGTATTTTAATAAACTGGAGGGAAAAAACAACTAACTGGGCAAATTTTCAACTCATTTAGTTAAATTTTTTATTGAAAACTATCACAACTTTTATTACAACATTTAGAAAAACAGCTGCAACTTCCAGCTTTTTCTGCCACAGTTCTTACAATAAATGCATGTGAGATCGTGGAGAGGCTGTACATCAATACAGACTATAGAGTTTCTCCTTTTGTCCTTTTTGGACGCTGGTTTGCCGCAGGACTTTTGTCGTGGACAAAGTGTACCTTGGCTCAAAAAAGGTTGACTATAGAAGGCAAAGTCAGAGCTAGCTAATCCTTTAGACTTCGACTTGCACTGACTGAATTTCCGGTTCTGCCATCATTGCTGGAACATCGATGTTTGGGTCATTGTCCATCTGATAACATTTCCCCAGATTCTTAATTATGTTAAAGTTGGAGCGTGCCGTTTCTGCTAAACTGTTCTCCAGAATCCAACCCTCTGACTCTGATTCAGGGTCACCTAGGCGGATAACATTCTCCATGGCTGTCTGCAGGTACCGGACACCAGTCAGAACCAGCAACTGAAATGAAATGAGAAGACTTTAGTAAGAAATCTGGAAGAGTCTAATCATGAGTAGGGCAGAGCACCAGAGTACATCCTAACCTGAGTAAATTCTGAAACAGTACTGATTTTGATCTTAGTTTGTCTAGAAAATTTGGGATTTTTGTGATCTCACCAGTATCTTAAATTAGTAAGTCCTCTCCTTGTTGACTCCTAATAAAAGAATTCATAAGATCTGGCCATACTTAAGTTCTGACTTCAGAAATTCTCTGACTCATGAGAATCCTGATTGTAGGGAGTCGTTGATCTCAGTAAATCCTTCCCCTCAGTGAAACCCACCACCAAATCTATGACTTCAGTTAGCTCCTTGTTCTTTTGAGTCTAGATCTGAGCGAGTTTCTGAGCTACATAAGTCTTTAAACTCAATGAGTCCCTGACTTTATTAAGTCTTTGCTTTCTAAGTCCCAGTGTCCGTAAATCTTTGATCTCATTGCTGTATTATGCTGATTTCTAATCCTGATAAATTCCAGATCTTTGTGTGTCCCTGACATCGGCAAATCCCTACATTTAGTGAGTTCCTGATCCCTGTGATTCACCGATTTCAGAAAAAAACAATATTCCAGTGAGCCCTAAGACAAACTGGTGACCTGTCCAGGGTGTGCCCTGCCTTTGCTCAACAGCAGCTGGGATAAGCTCCATCAACTCTTTTTTACCTTTAGGGGTCACAGAGTTGCTGGGATACTCCAGCAACCTTGTAACATCTAAAGGAGATAAAGTGGGTACATAAAAGTGATGGATGAATGGAGTCTCCATCTTAACAAGTCTCTGATCTCAGAGAGTAGCTGACCTTGGTCTCAACGGTGGCTACTGTGGCTTCTATCCATCTTTTTAATTGTGGTTTTAATCCAGATTGAGAGTGTTAAACTTAAAATTATACTGACAGTGTTAAAGTCACCTCAAAAAGCCAGATGAGAAGCACAATTAGGCTGATGGACTGCATGATACCAGTGTAGTGGTCCAGCAGTGCCTGCCGGCAGCCTTTCCTCCACAGGTTCAGGTGCTGGCTTTGCTGGTCAAAGTTAAAGTGAGCCAAGGGCCTGTTGAGCTGCTGCTGGATGCAAGGCCGAGGTGAGAGGGGACTGCAGCAACTAAATGGAACGCTGTCCATCAGGAACTTCCCCTCCACATTATTCCTTAGACGACTGTGAAATGGGAGGGGGCACAAAACAGAAAGTTAGCTGTAGTAACAAAAACTCAGACCTGCTGCCTTTCCCATCATCTCTGTCTACTACTGCTTTTGGTTTGATTCCTCAAAATGTCTCCTTTGTTTGTGAGCTAATTTGACCTGGTCTGTCTAATCTTTTTTGTAACATTTTGCCTCTTTTGATGACCATGTTTTGCTCAAAGTCAAGGAAGTTTTTAACTCCCACAGCCGGGAGAGATTTGATTGGATTTTGATTTGAAATGGTTTATTTCAAGCAATCGGGCAAGAAAAACATGTGAAACACAATCAACAGAGGTTAAAATCCAGAAAAAAACATGTCAAACACAGGATAACTAGGCATAAAATGATTGCTTGAAAGGGAGTGGGAGGAAGCAAACTTATATGATACCACCTAACTCTACAACACCATTAACTTTACATTAGTTATCAATGTCCGGTTCGTATCCTATGACCAGATATTAATACCGTACCAACACTGATTTAGGTCATTAGGCATCCTTATAACAATGAATTATGCAGAAAAATATGAATCAGTGATGTAAGCTTCAAACATCCACTAATGTATATTATTTCTCTTAAAAAAACTCAGCAATACAGAGCAAGCTTCCAACATCTGAAAAAGTCATTTACATAAATCAGTATAAAAAATAAAAAATATGAGCAGATTACTTTCATCAGAAAAGTCATTTACTTAAATCAGGTATAAAAAATCAGTTTATGTAGATTATTTTCATAAAAGTCAAGTAATTAAATCAGGTTAGGAAAAAAAAGTGCAGGTTGTTTTCATTAGGAAGATCCTTAGTCATGAGTCACACTTTAGGGAACCAAGCCAATTGAGTTGATTTAAGCCTTTGTCCAAGACAGTATTCCTTCTTGCGCTGCCTGATTAACAGCCGTCTTTCCGGTTTGAACAGAGTTTATAAAGTTCTCCTTGTTGTTATAACTGCAGACTTTGTTTGTAAGGTCCACTAACCTTTAACTGATATCAGAGCAAGTAAGTTGAGCTTGAGTTGTCTGCAGGGCAGAAATCGCTGCTGAAGCTCTAGCAGTCCCGCTAGCTTCTGTGCTAATGTTAGCTGTGCCAGGCCTAGCCCGGGGTTTGAGGTGAAGTTGTGATAATGTGGTAATGATATGAATTCTAATTTGTTGATCCAAGTCATTCGCTCTTCTATCCAGGAAGTCAAGCCAATTATCCCGTTGTTCATTTCTTGCTCTTTCTTATCAGAATTCTTCCGCAAGTTGCAGCAGAGGTGTCATTTTAGCATTTAGCTCCAATAGCGGAGATAGCTTAGCTTCCAGTGTCATCAATGAAGATTGCTTAGCTTACAATGCCAGTAGTGGAATTAGCTTAGCTTAGATGTCAGCATGTGTTACACGGCTAGAATGATGGGCCGACTCACTCTCTGTGCAACATATTTAATTTTTGGGTGACACTGCAAAGCATGTACAAAGGCAATCACTGACTGGAACACACTGGAACACACCACGTACTGACTAAGCTTCTTCTACATCACAGTTAAGTGTAGTTTTACATGTGACACAACCTTTATGAATTAACAAATTACAAAATGTGTTTTTCACTTTTAAACAAACACAAGAATTCCAAACATATGAACTATATTGTCTTTTACAGTTTTAAGTAAGTTTTTAATGATTGTCTTCACCTCCAATGAATTTCTCTGATAATCTTACTTGTTTAAGAGAATCCACTTCAAACCAATGTATTTTGTGCTGCTTTAACACCACTGAAATGACTATAAACATTTTATACTGCACTCAATCATAACTCCAATATGCTACCGCAGTCGCCACAGATCCACGTATTATATATATTTTAGAAACAAAACGTGCTGTCTGCCTCCTACTAACTGGTTATACAGTTAGCTTAGCTTCTATTGCTCTCTAAAGCATTTAAAACAGATCATCACTACTGCCTATCATTTGTGTGTTGATTTCAACCAGCTTACCTTCAAAACATGAACAAAAACAATCACTGACTGGAGCACACTGGACCACATTCTCTACAGTCATGCTCACCACGTACTGACTAAGCTTCTTCTACTCCAGAAGACTCCAGAAGAAGCTGACAGGTATCGGCAGTGTAAGCCAGCTGCGGCCCAGGCTGTTGCGGAGGCAAAAACTCGGCTCAGGGAGGAGTTAAGTAAGGTCATGGAGAAGGACTATTAGTTAGCCTTGAAAAGATTCCAAAGCCTCAGAAAGAGAAAGCAGTTTTCTACAGGCACCGTTTTCAGTGCAGGTGGAAAGATTCTGACTTCGACTGAGGACATTGTTGGTCAATGGAAGGAATATTTCAGGGATCTCCACAATGCTGCTCCTCATTGGCAAGGCACCATGAGTGACTAAGGTCCACCCTGAGTGCCTCAAGTCTCTGGATGCTGTAAGAGTGTCTGGGCAGACATATCTCTACAGCATTGCGTAACAGTTGGGAATTGTACCACTGGATTGGGGGTGGCGTTTGACCACATCCCCATGGTGTCCAGTGGAGGGTGCTCTGGGAGTATGGGGTCTTACTCAGGGCTGTTCAGTCTCTGTATGACTGGAGCAGGAGCTTGGCCCGGATAGCCAGCAGTAAGTCAGACCTGTTCCCAGTGCATGTTGGACTCTGGCAGGTCTGCCCTTTATTACTGGTTCTGTTCATAGTCTTTATGGACAGAATTTCTAGGCACAGCCTCTCAGCCTGGGTCTGGAGGGGTTTAACTTGGGGACCACAGGATTTCCTCTCTGCTCTTCGCATATTATATTGTCCTGTTGGCTTCATAAAGCCAGGACTTTTAGCATTCATTGGAATGGTATGCAGCCAAACGTGAGGCGGCTGGGATGAGGGTCAGCACCGCTAAGTCTGAGGCCATGGTTCTTGAATGGAGAAAGATAGTTGTCCTCTCTGAGTGGGTGGAGTGCTCCTGCCCCAGGTGGAGGAGTTTAAGTATCTTGGGGTCTTGTTCACAAGTTAGGGAAGGTTGTAGCACAAGATCAACAGGTGGATTGGAGCAGCATCTGTCTTTATGCGGTCGCTGTACTGGTCTGCTGTGGTGAAAAGCAAGGTCACCCAGGGAGAGCTCGGAATAGAGCTGCTGCTCTTCCAGGGCGGCTCAGGTATCTGATCTGAATGCCTTTTGAACGCCTTCCTGGGGAGGTGTTCAGGGCATGTTCCCCTGGGCGGAGGCCCCGGAGAAGATCCAGGACACGCTGGAGAGACTAGGCCTCTCGGCTGGCCTGGGAACGCCTTGGGGATCCAAGGAGAGGGAAGATTGGGCATCTTTGCTTAGACTTCTGCCTTCGAGACCCAGTTACAGATGAGCGGAAGAAGATGGATGGATTGTTCTGCTCAGCTAATGAATCCATAATCAATCCATTTCAAGATATAATAACAGAGCTGCCAACTTTTCATAAGAGCTTGGAGTGAGACTCAGTGAAAAAAAGTCACTCTTTATGGCGGCAAAACATAAGAGGAGGACATGAGGTTTGGGAGAATGTATGTATGTAAGTATGTGGTTTTAAAAGAGAAATAGTTTTTAAAAGAGAAAAACAATGAGAAAAACAACATGTAAAAAAAAAACAATGTTTGTAGAACTTTTATTTTTACATTATATCTTGATGGACAGGACATAATATTGTCGTGCTGTGCTTTCCCGGTGATGGCGATTGCGCAACTTTTCACAACGTGCATGGGGAGGGAAATCACTTGACACGACAAGCACTCTGAGCTGAGAAACTTTAACTTGTCTTGAGCAGGTGAATACAGGTACCGCTTTCAACAGCAACAGGGTTAATATCTGCTTGGGCTCTAGCTCGGGCACAGAACAGCAGAGCAGCTTGTGTTGGGATACCATTTAGTTTCACTGGAATCTGTAGGCTCTCCTCTTGATTTTTGGTGCAGCCAATCTGTAGTCCCTGTTGCCTTTGACTTGTGTCGGGTGTAATTTCTAACCGTAAACCTTTGTCAGAGTTCCTCTCACCTGGGCCACGTGAAGCAGGTGGGCTCTTTGACCTGATGCATTCTCTTCTCAAGTGTCCGGACTCCCCACATCTGAAACACGTACCAGCAAGTCCAGGCGTGGGACTGGGGGATTGGGACAGTACTCGGCCAGGCTGCACTTGGCGAAGACTCAGTGGTCTTTCAAACTGAAATGGGAGTTGAGTTGGTGTTCTGACTCTTTGATTTTCAGATTGAGTGGACTGGAGACGTTCAAGCCATAGCTGCAGGTTTCCTATGCAAAACAAGTTCTCAACTTGATCTGTCAATGTTGCAAATTGAGCAGTAGTTACATACTGAGCGGACTGCACTTTGCGAGAAGTTGCAAGCAAGTCTTCACAGGTGTCTCAATCTTTAGCCCAAGAGACTCGCTTTGTCCTGTTCCTTGTATCAGCCTCCCGTCCAACAGTCGCTCGAAAATTATGCTCATGGGCCTCCACACATTTCGGAACTTCTGAAAGAGAGCAAGGGTCTCCATTCATTACTTCATATGCCACCTTTTGGTTTCTCAGTCCTTTGAGAAAAGCATCAGTTGCCATCTGATCTTGAAGATCAAGGTCCACTCCTGGATAAGCCAACGTAACCAAACGTCGGACTTCTTCTGCAAATTCGGCGGATGATTCTCTGCATTGACGAAGCTCTCCTAACTTTCTCCTCACGGTAGTGGGGGGGTCTCTTTTTCCAAAGCATTGGGTAAGCTGTTCCACCAGGAGAATATAATCTTCTCTTGTTCTCTCAGGAAGTGAGCAAACATACCGTATTGCAGTCCCTCTTAAACATTCATGCAGCCGGTCCACTCTTTCCGCAGCACTCCATCCACATTTACGAGCTTGTCATTCAAATGGGAGCAGGAACGAGTCCCAATCTTCATTTCTATCATAGGTGGCGATCTTAGATCTATACATTTCTTGTGAAGCATTATGTTGTGGTTAGTGCTATTGGATCTTTGCTCATCACGGCTGGGAAACGAAGGATCAGCTCTATGCTCCAACTCCCTTGCATCTTGTCGTCTGTTGTGATGCTCTTGCCTTGAGATTATCCTAACAGGACCAGAACTGGAAGCACGTTGATTGATGACATCCAGTTCTGCTGTAAGGGGACCGCAGACTCGCTCTTTCTGTTTCACAGAGGGCTCTAAAGCCAAGGGTGCAACAACAGGTTCTGGTGGTTGCCTACTTAAAAGGGGCAAACCTTCTCCATATCTATTCAAAATGGCAGGGGATGACAAATTTTGCTGTGTATGAGGTATTCCTCCAGTAATGTGTGTTAAAACAGGGGCCAGCATCATCTGTAGGTTCTTCGTCTGCTGGTTTTGATTTTCTAACAATACTTGTAACCATGTTGGGGCACTTTCAGACTCAGGTGGACTTGCTTGTACTTCTTCCATCTTGGAGGACTTTTAACTATTTTTTTTCTTCTTGCCTGTGAATATGTTCATTTGGAAATCTCCACATGCATATGTTTTTGTCGTGCTGTCCTTTCCCAGTGATGGCGATTGCGCAACTCTTCACAACGTGCATGGGGAGGGAAATCACTTGACACGACAAGCACTCTGAGCTGAGAAACTTTTACTCGTCTTGAGCAGGTACGGCTTTCAACAGCAACAAGGTTAATATCTGCTTGGGCTCTAGCTTGGGCACAGAACAGCAGAGAGTCCTGTCCATGTGATGAGCGCGAGCACCTTCTATTTCCTCTTTCCTCCACACCCCTCGTCTCATCTTCAAGTATCGCATTACTTCACATAATCAATAACAAAAGGGCCGCCAGGGGTTATCTTATGTTGCAGTAACTACCTTACAATATTTATCATGTGTTTTTTGGTCCCTATTTCAGCCCATAAATTTTCACTACTGTCTCTGCGTGTGAACTGTATGTTGACAACTTTAAAACTGAAGATGGCGCCGATGTTCTTGGCTTGCCGTCTGTCTGTCACACAATTTTTCATTGTTTTATTGTTTTTACTTTGGTTTTTGCAAAATGCTGGCGCGCTTCTCACTTATGGTCGAGATAGGTTGTTGGATTTAAACTTTTCTCTCCAGCTGGCCTCTCTGGTTGTTCGGTTGAATCCTGATCCATTTGACCCGGTTTGCATGGGAGTACCAGATTTTCTTCGTCGGACAGCTGCTTTGCCTCGCTGCATCAGGCGTCGGCGGCGCCGGGGGAAAAGAGGCGGGAGAATTGTTCGCCTTCGTGGCTGCTGTCCCGCTTCTACTGCTGACGTGTCCCGCGCCTGTACACCTGGATGTCGTCTGTTTGCTCCGTGGAGACTGCTTTCATGTCCGAAGCCGTGCCTGATCTCTGTGGTCGGAGGTAACCTGGAGTCCGACTCCCCTGTCAAGTCGCCTCGGCTACGAGTTTGTTGGAGGAGGATCGACTCATTGAATCTGCTGGAAGTCCCGAGGGTTTCGATCTCCGCTGCTGAGTCATCACCGGAGATCCCTGATCCGGCCACGACACCAAGGATGTTTGGACTGATCAATGCTCGATCTGCTGCGAACAAAACTTTTATTTTGAAAGACTTTTTTAATGCCCAGAAGCTGGATTGTTTGTTCATTGTAGAAAGCTGGATTCCTCCTGCTCAGTCAGGTGTTCTGTTGGAGCTTTTACCTGAGAACTGTTTGTGTTTTAATGTCCCGCGTTCTGTGGGCAGAGGAGGTGGACTTTAGGACTTAATATATCATCCCCCTAGATTTTTCTGAATTGCTGTACACTTTTATGCCTAGATACGAGCATGTGTTGATTTTAGGTGATTTTAACATTCATGTGTGCTGCCCTGACAAACCTCTCGTCAAGGACTTTTTTAATTTGTTGGATTCTTTTAATCTTGTACAGTGGGTCTCCAGCCCAACACACAGTCATGGACATACACTGGACTTAGCTCTGTCTTTCTGGTTTCCTCTCACCTCAGTTGAGACTGTGAAGACTGCGTTCTCTGACCATTCAGCAGTGTTATTTGACTTTGTTCTGCCATTCGCCATTGTCCCTAAACCTGCTCCTGTCAGATGGGTGCGGGGCTTGGACGAAGGAAAAGCTGATGAATTTTCTGCTATATTTTCGTTGGAGTGGCCGTCTTTATACTCTTCTCCAATTACCACAGATGCTTTTCTTTTTCAGTTTGACAATCTCTGCTTTAAAATTTTGGACGAGATTGCCCCCCTCACCATCAAAAAAAACCAAGGCACATATCTGAACGCTGGATCTCTTGATGTCTTGAGACGGGACTGTAGGAAAGCTGAGAGAAAATTTAAGAAGGACAGACTTCAAATTTCCCAAGATCTCCTTAGGGACAAACTGTACATGTACAATGAAGCTGTCACAAAAGCTAGAAGACAATTTTATTCTAACATTATTTCTTCTGTTTCAGGTGATCAACAAATCCTTTTTAATGCTTTGGGATCTTTATTGGACTCAGATGGGAGTAGAAACTCAATAGAAGGCTCTGTGGAAAATTGTGAAATATTTTTGGAACTGCAATGTTCCGATCACAAGTCGATCACCCTACTGGTGCACCATGGCCGACCCTAAAACACCAAATACTTTTTGAGGTAATCCCAGGTGATATTTGATTTAGTTTTTAATGTTTTATTAAAACCGTATGCACAATAATAGGTTTTTGAGAATCAAACCCCTCTTTATTACATTTCACAAGGACATTTGGATATATTTTACCTCACCTAAATTCATGAAAAATAAAAATATAAAAACTATTTCCACTTTTATTTGTAACAGGCATCGTAACAAGCTTCACTAGAAACCTGTTTTTTCCCCTCTTTAGTTCTATTTATTTACATATTGGATGGTTTTAAAAAACTAAACGTTTTGTGCTGGAAAGCCATGACTATCTAGCAACACTGGTTAAATCATAAGCGCTGGAAGAAAGACAAGATAGGACAGAGAAGAACAGAACAAAAACAAAACAGACCCCCTGCCCCCATCCCACACTATGCGTAGGAAATCTGTTAGTGTTAGAGTAATGACAGTGACAGGTGCATGGTCTTTGTGAGTTATTTGGCCGTTAGAATTTAGACAATTAGACAATCAGAGCGTAGTTTGTGTGGGCATCCCACAGGCACTTACGTTTTAGGTCAATAGCAGCCAAAACATCTTTGATCAAATCAAAGTTAGATTAAAATAGAACTGTGTACATGAGCCCTGAAAATAATTCACCTTCAACAATCAGAGGGGAACCAGGATCATCCGTGTCTTCAGCCTACATTTCGTCTTCATTCGGACCACGTGCAGGCTTCAACAGAGACACATGGAATGTGGGGGAGTACTCTGGAGGGGGAATGATATAGAGTTTACCTGACGCTCAATCTGAAACGGACCCACATAACGGGGACTCAACTTCTTGCAGGGCAGACAAAGGCGCAGGTCTCTGGTTGACAGCCAGACCCATTGACCAGGAGACAGGCTGGGTCCAGCTTGATGGTATCGGTCTGCTTGCTGTTCAGTACGGCGAACAGCATGCTGGAGCTAGATGTGAGCAGCTTCCCATGTCTCCTCGTCGAAACCAGTCGTCAACGGCCGGCAGTTGAGTGGAACTCCCAGCCCAGGGGAAGAATGGAGGCTGGAAGCCTGGCCACTAGACTGAGGGTGGAACCTGACGTAAGGCTGATGTTGACACCCAACCCCTTACACATAGCCCGCCACACTTGAGAGGTGAACTGAGAACCTCGGTCCAACACGATATCTTCAGGCAGGCCGTAATACCGAAAGACATGGTTCAGGAGGTGATCAGCCATCTCCAGAGCTGATGGAAGCTTGGGCAGAGGAATCAGCCGGCAGGCCTTGCAGAACCGATCGACCATGGTCAGTATGGGGGTGATATTTTGAGACCAAGGGAGATCCGTCACAAAATCCACAGCTAGGTGAGAGCAGGGTCGCTGTGGTACAGGTAGCAGTTGGAGGAGGCCTGCAGGAGGAGGCCTGCAGGAGGAGGTCTGCAGGAGGAGGCCTGTAGGATGCGGCGCGGCACCTTGGTTTGTTGGCAGGTGGAGCACTGAATGATGAACTGAGCCCCATCCACTTGTAAGGTGGGCCACCAGAACAGATTGGACATTAGTGTCTGGCAGAGGTACTTGGGTGGCCGGAAGCGGGTATGTCATGGACTAGATGGAGAATTTGCTGGCGATGGAGGCATGTATGTCCGATCAACCGGGCATGATGGAGAAAGAGGGTGCTGCGCATTGAGCTCCGCAATTTCCGTCATGACGTCCCATTGAACAGGAGCCAGCTCAAGTGTGGGTGGAATGATAGCCTCAGGGACCATGGGGGTGTCAGCAGAGGTATCATGGAGCTGGAAGAGCACATCTGCCTTGCCATTATTGGATCCAGGGTGGTATGTCATCTGGAAGTGGAACCTGGAAAAGACCAGAGACCAGCGAGGATTGAGATGCTTGGCTGTGCGGATGTACTCCAGGTTCCGGTGATCAGTTAACATAATGAATGGTTTAGCAGCACCCTCCAACCAGTGTCTCCACTCAATGAAAACTGTCTTCATGGCCAGTAGCTCCTGATTTCCCATGTCATAATTGCGCTCAGCAGCAGTCAGCTTGTGGGAGTAGAACCCACAGGGATGAGTCTCTTGGGGCTGGCCCGGACGTTGGGAAAGCACTGTCCCTATGCTGGTGCTGGAAACATCAATCTCCACAATGAACTGAGTCTTGGGATCTGGATGACGGAGTATGAGAGCTTGGGAGAAGCAAGCCTTGAGTTTTTGAAGGCTGGCTTCAGGCTGTCGCGGATCCCCCTTGAGTAGTGACGTAAGGGGTGCTGCTACGGTACTGAAGCCCCGAATGAACTGCCGGCAGAAATTTGCGAAGCCCATCCATGAATCGTTGGAGCTCCCGGATGGTAGTAGGCTGGGGCCACTGAAGTACTGCCTCCACTTTCCTTTGGTCCATAGCCACCCCCTGGACACTGATGATATAGCCCAGGAATGACACACGAGGCAGGTGGAACTCACATTTCTCTTGTTTAGCGTATAGTCGCTGGTTGATGAGATGTTAGAGGACTCGGCGGACGTGGGATCTGTGCTCTTCATAGGAGTCCGAGCAGATCAGGATGTCGTTGATGTAGACGATAACAAACCTATGGAGGAGAACCCGGAAGATCTCATTGACGAAGACCTGGAGCACTGACGGGGGATTACAAAGGCTGAAGGGCATCACAAGGTACTCATAATGTCCAGTGGTTGTGGAGAAGGCATTTTTCCACTCATCACCCTCGCGTATACGAATGAGGTCATACGCAGTGCGCAGGTCCAGCTTTGTGAAGAAGCGTACAGTGCACAAATTGTTCCAGAGCTGCTGGAACCAAGGGTAGAGGGTATCAGTACTTCACATTCAGGCTACGGAAGTCTATGCAGGGCCTGAGACCACTGTCTTTTTTTCTTCATAAAGAAGAAGACAGCTGACACAGGAGAGGTGGATGGTCGGATAAACCCCTTGGCCAGCTGCTCCTTAATGTACGCCTGCATAGTCTCAGTCTCTGGTTGGGACAGCGGAAAAACTCTTCCTCTGGTAGGGGTAGCCCCAGGTAGGCAATCAATGGCACAGTCATAAGTTCTGTGTGGAGGTAATTGAGTGGCATTCTGCTTACTAAAGGCCTCCCTCAGGTCCCAGTACTGGACCGGCATGTCTACATCCTCGGGCATAGGAGAAGCCCCATCCAGACTGGTAGAAGCCACACAGGTCTGCGCTGCAATGTAGCATGCCTGTCCTCTTACAGTCTGAAGACACTGCTTGACACAGAAGGAGGAGCCACCGCGCAGACCAGTCAATAGCAGGGTTGTGCCTCTCCAGCCAGGGAATCCCCTGAATAACCGGGCAGTGAGGAGAGTGAATGGTGAAGAACTGCATGGACTTGTGATGAGCTTGATGTCTTGCGTGATGAACTGGATCTGCCCTGAGCCCAGCGGTCGACTGTTGAGAGCTGATACTGCTACGTGAGCATTACAGGTGAGGAGAGGCATTTTGTGGTCACGGGCAAAGGTTAAGTCAACAAATTTGCCTGCAGCGCTGGAGTCTATCATAGACTGGGCTCGTACTTGATTATTGTGCATCACTAATCACAAGTATTTCAAAAGTCATTGGCAACTCTAATACCTCTCATTGAAGCGACGTGGTGGTTGGACGGGGCAGTTGGCTTGCAGATGTCCTGGCTGACCACAGTATAGACACAGGTGATTTCCCGACGCCTCTCCCGTTCAGCAGGGGTGAGCTGAGTTGAACCCAGGTGCATAGGTTCAGGTTCTGAGGCTTGGAGGAGGCGGAAAACAGTCGGGTGTGTCACAGAGGAACGGGGAGCTGCGAGGCGAGGGAGCCGTGCCGGCATCATGTGGTCTAGCTTAATGGCCAGCTGAATGAGCGCTTCCACGCTCAAACCTTCGTCCTGGCAGGCTAGTTCCTTCTGCATATCGCTTGATTGAGAGTCCACTGGGAAAGAGACGTCTGAGGATGTCCAGGGTACAGTCTGGGCTGCCAGAGTCCGAAACTTGAGCAGGTATGCAGCAACCGTGTCCCCTCCATGAGGAGATTAACAGGGTCTTTGCCATTGGCTGAGTGGTTAAAAACCTTATGGAGCTGCTGGGCGAACGCAGCATAGAAGTCAAATAGGAACAGTTCCTCCCGCCCACATGGCACTCTTCACCAGTAAGAAGCGAACACAAGAATGAGACCTTAGCCTCCTCGGTAGGATAGAGGTGGGGCTGCTCACTCTGCAGTAAAAAGCCACGACAAAGCTCAGGCTTTCCATTAAACTTATCAGGAAGTGACAGTCAAAAACCATCCGGTGCTCCAGCAGCAGGAGTGGGAGGCATCACGTCAGCAGGGTGATGTGCAATGGCGCCGGGTAGGAGCGTCTCGGGAGGTGGTGTGATCGGACCGGCTTGCAGGTGAGACATAATGGTGTCAGTGGTACAAGTCAGACACTGGAGTTGGCGTCCATGCTCGAGCAGGAGAGCAGCGAACCCAGCTAGGTTAGAAGGGCTACGAACTTCCACTGCTGGATCCACGTATTGAAGTATTCTGTAACAGAAAGTCAGAGGCTGTTGGATCCATTTGCAGTGTTTATTTGGGAGCAGGGTTTGGCGATTCTCTAATAGGTTGTGGTCGGGCAGGCGTGGATCAGAATCGGCAGGGGTTTGTCAAAGATAGAGCAGGCGTTGTTCTGGGGCAGGCAGGAGTCGAGGTAGGCGGCTGACAGACAGAATGAGAAACCGATCTTGGGACTCAAGAACAGAGAAGCAGAGAGGAAAGTGCTCAGAGTTGACAAGAATGGTCAATGCTTCATGTTGAGCAGAACTGGAGCCACTGGCTAAATACTGTGGAGGGTGAGTGGTGATGAGACTCAGCTGTGCGACTCCTGGGAGTGGATGCAAGGGGTAGCTAGGTAATGGAGTAGGGGAACCAGGAAGTAGTTACTACTCCGGAGAGAATGAGCGCAGGCCACCAGAGAGGGAGACAGAGGGCAATCTCCTGACAGTACCAGACCCAACGTCAATCTCCTGCCACTCCTTCCTTGAGCCGAATTCTTGTCTTCAGGTCTAGCCCATTGCAACATCACACTTACAGGTTGCTTCATTTGTACGTCCTACTTTTTACACTGCCCACAAACTGCTAATTTCAGTGTACGGTCTGATGCAGTTGCTACAAATGCATTACTTTTCAATATTCCTGTCTTGAAATTGTAACACAAGGCTACTGTATTGCTTTTAAGTTCATTTCTTAGTAGCTTCTGTAGATGTAGAACAAAATGTTTTGAAGTGGTAAATATTTTACACATAGACAAGGGGTGATTTGTCTTTGCCAGTATATCTACTGACCATAGTTTATTTTTTGGAAAAGTGAAAATTCAGCTTCAGTCATTTTTGTCCATAAGTAATTCAAATATTGACCATCTACTTCGAAAAAATGAAAACAGAAACCAAAAAGACCCGCGTACATGAGACATCCCACCCAGAAAAACTACCCTGCCCAGCGTAAAGAATAGACAGATGGGAAAACAGAACTAGGCACATTCATTCGAAACATAAACTATGAAATGGAAATGTTTTGGTTTATAAGGTCCAATGGGAAGTTTGGCATGGTTATTTGGAGATCAGACTTTGTTTATGATATTTCATCATGCATTATTGCTCAGTCCTCTCACAAAGTTTCCTTGCATTTTGGGTGGTAAAAATAGTTAGTAAGAAATGCCTTACACTACTTTGTTACAGCAAAAACAGTTTGCTTCCGTAATACACTCATGCACTTTTATAATTAGTTATTTCCAAGACACTTGATGGCAAAGTAAAAACTTTATCAGTGAAGCAGCTACTTTAGGCCTGAACACAAACAGGTTAACTGGAATTAGAAGAAGCTGACCTGAACCTGCTGGTTAATCCTTTGATCTCAGTATTTTACTTGCAGTGGCCTCAATCTGAATATCCTGTGTCTTTTGTCTGACAGTCCCCCTTCACACACAAACATACAGAAATTTGGAGACAGATCAGGCTCTGTTTGCAAGTCTTTGCAAAACCTGAATCAACAAAACATGGTCCAACAACACTTGAACTACGAGACTCTAAAGCAACAGAACCAATCTTTGACACATTTCATCATTAACACTAAAAAAAATGTCAGAGAGGTCTTTTTGGAGATAAGAAAGGAGTTCCCCAAGGTTTTGTCCTGGAACAGTTTTTTCCTAAGGTTTGCTAAAACCTTGAAAAATACACTTAGTCCAAATGCTCCTTTATGTTCATAAATACGGGATTTATTATTATTATCTATTTTCTAAACCTGTTGTATTCCCAGCTGGGATCGTGGGGATGCTGGAGGCTACTCAGCTACCAAACAACAATGGTGAGTACACCCTGGACAGTTCACCAGTCCATCAGAGGGCCAAACAGAGATCAACAACCATGCACTCTCAGATTCACACCTAAGAGATAATCAAGTTACCAATTCATATTATTGGACTGTGGAAGCTAGAGAAACTCACACATGCATAAGAACATACAAAGTCTACACAGAAAGGAACTAACAGGGATGCTGATCTGCTGCACTTCTCATCTCTGACAACAGTGGTACCAAAATCCTCCTCCTCAATCCTTAACAAAGAGGATGGATGGCGCTGCACCAAAAGCAGAGCGGCTTTCTGCAGATTCTGACCCCAACTCTGGTTCTTGATGCTTACAGACTAAATGAGCAGGCAGCCCTGTAATAACACAGGGCTTTCATTGTGTTTGCTAAATCTAAGCTTTAGGGTGTTTCTGTTTCTATTGATTCTGTGAATCTGTTGATGTGTCTGTTTCTGTCATTGTGTTCTTCTTTTCTCTGTCTGCAACCGACAGTTTGTCTTTGATCATTCCTCATGAAAACAGCTTTGAATCTCCTCAAAAGCTTAACAAAGTGATGGATTATTTTTTTGTTTTCTCTCTTTAATTCCATAACAAATTTCACGCAGAATGAATTGTTTTTAGCTGATCTACCGAAAAAAAAATCGGTCATTAGAAAACACCTTTCATGAAGCAAAACCATTATAATACGTATGTAATAAGAACAACTTTGTAAAAATTAGCCATTCTAACTCAGTGAAATAAAACCTGTCAGGTCATCATGTTTAATATGTTTCAATCACATGCAAAAATAGTTGTAAAGTTTCAAAACTTTTTGCCACCTTTAATGGAATATTTTTTTTGTTTCTGCTCAGCAGGACTGACTAGAATAAAAAGCATGCTTATTCTCAGCAGCCCTTTTCTACTTACTTCACCACAGCCATACTCCTCAGGTCCAGGTAGCGGCTGCTGATCCACTGGATCTGGAACCAGTCCTGATAGCCACTGTTCCCACAGCACTGAAATTGGATCTGTAGTAGGTCCAGAGTCCTCTTTAGGTAACAACGTCCAGGTGTGTCTGTGTCCTTGTAGTAGCGCATGGAGTGTCTCAGACCCAGAAACAGGGACTCCTCCAACTGGCTGCGGATGCTAAAGCACATGAGCGCCCCCGCCAGGATACAGGCAGTGAAGAAGAACGTGCAGACAACATATGGCATCATCACTAGCTTCCAACGCAGGAACTTATTTGTGTCGGTGCAGTCCAGGCAAATCTTACCACCAAGGAAGTTGATGCCACATGCAGCCAGTCCGGTGGTGATCAGCATGTGTGGCACATACAACACCCCCTGCTCTGACATCACTTCCTGCCACTTCTGGATCTCCACTTTAAGGAACAAACCCATACCCAAAAGGATGGCTCCAGTCACTACAGAGATCCAATTGAGCAGGCAAAGCACCTCAGCTAACTTTTCCCTCTCCGCCTTGGTGAAGGTTACCTTGCCAACACTCATGACGGTTCAAAGCTTCTCTGCAGGACTCACGTCCAAAAAGAAGTGGCCATGGTCAAAATAGCAGCTCCTCAGAGTGCAGTACTACTCCTGACTTTCAGGTATGCCATCCCAGAAACCAACAGATTCAAGAACTTAAATTCAAGTTTTCAGGCAGCTGTCTGTTTGCTTTAGTCCTATGAAAGGTTTGGATCCATTCTTGTCATATCAACTCTTGAAAATCTTCTGTGACCTGTTTTAGCAATCCACATAATAATCCCATCAACATCAAGATTTGGCTTAGTGAAGCTGCGGCTCCTGATCACTCATAAGCATTGTTCAAAGCTTGGTTTTGATATAAGAATTTTCAAATGAGGGCTGCTGGACAGACGAGGAAGAAGAGTTGTTGCTGGATAGACGAGGAAGAAGAGTTGTTGCTGGATAGACGAGGAAGAAGAGTTGTTGCTGGATAGACGAGGAAGAAGAGTTTCTGCTGGATAGACGAGGAAGAAGAGTTTCTGCTGGACAGACAAGGAAGAGGAGTTGCTGCTGGGAGGGTGTCATAATGAGCTTAAGAAAGTATTTTAGTCACTCACAGCTTTGCGGCACAGTCTTCATCTACTCAAAGCAAGAAGCAGAACTGCAGTTCATTCTAGGTTATTTCTTATTATATTTACATGCGCACACACAGGTATAAAGATTTTAGTGTAAAGAAAATGTTCAGAAGAGGAACAGACATCAATTTTTCTGTAACTATGTTGAAAGAATCTGGATGACAGAAGCTTTGAAAATTCTGCTTTGCTTACCGATTGCTGATTGATTGACTGACTAATTCATTGATTGATCGATTGATCAATGTTTTATTCATCCCTGAAGGGAAATTCTTCAATGGCAACCAACCTTGTTGGCACCAGATAAGGGAAGGGGTAATATGAAAAAGGAAAAACTGAATTGTAGCATTTAAGAATAAGCCTAATCGATAGTCAATTGTTTCAATCCTGAGGGTGTTTTTAGCAGTTCCGGCCCATGGAAAAAGTGCCATAGCTAACTTTTCCCCAGTACTCCAGTGTTTATGGTCTTCAGGAACATCTGATCCCCAAATGGAATCATGTGGCTTAAAATCAATAAGTTTACGTCGGTGGCACAGGTGAGGCTCATGGACTGTGGAAAGTGTTATCTGTGACCTTTACGGGGGCACAGATCCCACTCCAGTCTTCAGGGAGTCTGAGGTAGAGGTCCTGCCCACATAACCAAAACATTTGGTCAACCACACAAGTACCATTGTCGTCCGGGACAGGGAACCATATAACTATGATATACTTAATCATTGATTATCTGGGCTTTGAAGGAGACAGGAAGTTCACGACACATCTTTGTTGGCAGAGCTCTTAAAAACTGCAATTAAAACTGCAATTGTAAGTTACACAATGTGGGAACACAGTTCCTGGTTCCACACTAGCATAAGGAACTAATAATTTGATCAATTGAAGTGTTTTAAATTTAAAGACTCTCACAGCTTGGTCTTATTAAAGTACCATTTAGAGTGGTAACTTCTCCATTATAACATAACCTTTAGCACTATATTCCATAACACAGTCGCTTTTCCACTCAGAAAATGGTTTTACTTTTAAATTTGGATGTAGAAATGAGGCTGGAATTACAGAACAAACATAACATTTAGATCTATATATTTCTTTAGTTAGTAACATGACCTACTTGTACCAAGAACTTGTCATATACAGGTGAGTTATGTTCATTTTTGGACCATTCAACACAACTCTTTCTTCGTTAGTTGTTCGTCTTGTAGGTGGATAAGGATTTCAAACAAGCCAAATCTATGTGATGGCTCCTGCCTGAAGTAGCAGGAACAGTAAACAAAAGTGCTGTTTCTCAGCCCGGATGGGCACGCCATGGTGGATATGTACTTATCTTCAGGAGGTCAGAGGTTACTAGCACTTAACCTCCTCAAGTCCTCTAACAGTGTCTGGGGATCAGTGTGGTGCAAAAGATGTCTGTTGGGCTTTCTTCCCTAAAACTAGGTGGATCTCCCTGCTTCACCGACAAACAGCCCTATAAAGCTGCCTCCCTTTGCAGTCAGACTTCCCCACCTAGCAGTTGGAATCAGCCTCACCCAGATGCTTCTTCTTGCAGTGTGACAGATGGATCCAAGATGTCCTCTCAGCAATTTTCACAGCTGTTGGTGTCAGCAGGACCTGGTATGGGCTTTCGCACCGTGGGCTGGACCAACACTTCCTTTTTATGGCCTTCACAAACACCTAGTCACCAACCTGCACTGTCCTGTGGAGATAAAAAGGAATCTGGCACTTTATTTGTCCTTTGCACGTCTTTAGTGGTTAACATTTTCCTCAAATAATCCACTAAAGTTGCATCATCATCTGGAGAATGTTGCTGTGTCTTATCAAGGTCTGGTAAACTATGAGCTCATCCATACAGCATTTCAAAAGGCGTTAATGCTTGACCTGCTGTAGGTGTAATACACATGTTTAGGTCAACTAAGTCAATGTAGTCAGGGCACTGCCTGTTTGTTTCTTCCATGCATTTTTTAAACTTCGACTTGATAGTGGCATGAGTTCTCTCGACTAACCCTGCACTTTGATGATGGGAACTGCAGTGTCTCTTTAGATCTATACAAAGGTGCTGCCACTATTCTAACTGTGAAGAACACTCTGAAGAACACTATTCTAAAAAAGAAATTGTTCTAACACCCTTGCTGGAAGTCATCTGTTATCTTTTCTCCTGCAAGTACTAAAAAACGACTTTACATTTGACATTTTTAAACCATAAATATATATATTTTGATCACTTCTGTTAATTATGGTAATTTGATTTAATTATTTTCAAAATGTCTTCACATTAATATTTTTAATTAGTTTTTAATTTTAATTTTAAAAACATTTACACTTTCTCATTATTTTTGTTATTTATTTTATTTATTTATTTACTTTTATCAAAGTAAAAATAAATTGGAGCAGGATTCAGATATGTGGCAGTAACACCAGAATCTCTTAATGTAAAGTGAATGACATCACACAGGTGATCCAGATATTAGAGTTAAGTTAGGAAGATATATACAGAAAACATTAAGTCTACTATGAAGAAAAGAAGCAGTTTCCATTTCAATAAAACTTAACATAATCGAATTTGCTTTATTTTGAAATGCTTAAATGATTAAAAGTTTACTGTGTAATTCTGATTTTCCACAGAGGTTGAAATGATTTAATAGGTCTGAGTTACTCTTTGATGAGAACAGCTGTAGGAGCTGCATTTCATCTGCTACAGACAAGCAGAAGGTGTCAACAGGAATACGGTCGTCAAACCAGCTCATGTAGAGGATGGGATTCACAGACCAGCGGAAAAAACAGTTCATCTGTCCACAAGAAACTACAAGTGAGGAAGAAGGCATGAAGGACCAATCAGAGAGGAAAACCCAGCCAACTGTTTGCTTATGCATAATCATTGTGTTTAAGTTGATGGGTCAAGGGTCAGAGGGCGTCTTCTTCATCGTGCCTGGTGCTAGAACGTCCATTTAGACGGTAGCAGATAGGGAAAATTTAAAGACCCAGAGCTCTGTTATTAGCACTTACATGTTAGGAATAAAACTTTTGGTGGAAAACCTCAAAATTCTTCCAGACCTCAATTCTTGGACACGCACTTAGGCATAATCGAAAAATTATAGCCTACAACTACAACAGGAACATTTAATTTAAACATTTAATTTTTTTAACAAAGTTGACCATATTTAATTGTTACTTATGGTACTTTACTCTTAATTTTGCGTGTTTGTCTCGTAAGTTTCTCTCTAGGCCTGCTGTAACAAAGGCTCTGAAGGCATGTGGATCCATTAGCAACGGGTTTAATGGCAAAAGCACAAGAAGAGCAGGCAAAGTCAAAGTCAAAATGGTCCAGGATCAAAACGCAGGAGCTAAGTGGGAAACGAGGAAAACAGGCGAAGGTCAGCAGAAAGGAAAACAAGGAGACCTAACGCTTAAACTGCACAAAGGGAAAGCTAGTGCAAGACTACGCACTGAGCATGGAATGAGACAGGCTTTAACTCATGAGCGGTGATGGCATGATGGGGAGCAGCTGGTGAAGGCAGGAAGCGGTGACCAGTTGCATGATGGGAGTTGGAGTATGGCAGGAAGACAGAGGCAGTTAGTACTCAGGCGAAGGCTCCCTCAGGTGGTCAGAGGAGGAGAAGACAGGCTGAGTCCTTACACCTGCATCTTGTTGTAGTGAGTGGACTTATAAACCAAGACAATCCAACATTCAAAAATTTTAAGGCAGAAAAATGTTTAAATGAAAATTAAATTAAATTTGTAGATGACTCCTGCTGAAGTTTGTGATTAAATAAAAAAGACAGTTTAGCATATTTGATTGATCAGTCTCTTCTGTTTATTCACATTGATGTTTTAATATGCAAGTAAAACATAAGGAAATTTAGGTAAAAGTTAGATCTGTACAATATGAATTTATTTTTTAAAAGAGTTAAAATATTAGCAACATCACAAGCATTAACCAGACAACGCTGTGCATTTTTCCTTCATTAAAAGAAAGCAAAGACTTCTTTCAGCAATCACCGGACATGATTGCTGTCTGGCACAGAGGAAGAGTGACGGTATTGTTTTTCAATCGCATTGAGTAAAAAAGAAATCAACTTAAAAATGAATAAAAAAGGTAAAGCTTTTTGTGAACAATGTCATGGTTACAAAGCATAATCTATGATGGCCCTGTCTATTTTTGACATTTTAAGAACCTAATAAATTGATTTAAAGAGTATATTTCAATCCACTGAAACAATGTTCAGTAAGACATTTTTGAAAATAATAAAAAGAATTTCTGTGCCAGGGTAACCACTGAGCAGCCGTTGGATATTCTCTCCCATCCCAATGACCAGTTCCAGACTCTTGACGTCGCCGATTCACTTCCTCCACAGTGATGATAAAATCAGAAGCTGCTCTTCCATGTAAGCTTGAAAATAAAAAAGGTAAAAGACCGCTCCATTGCCATCCGCCTCAGCTCAAACAGGAGATGGGGATCTCTGTCCGGCTCAAGTCGCTGTGATGGTTTTGTTGAACTGTCCTTTCTGATGCCAAATGGACATGGCCATCATTAATAATCCAAAATAATTGTAAGGAACAGAAAATGCAATTTTTGCAAAGATGTGTTAAAATACACAATGGAAAATATTTAAAATTGTTTATGCTTAAGATACATGCAAATATCTTTGGACAAAATCTCTAAAAAAATAGTTTGTCTTAAAAATAACGTACCAGTATTTACTTTTCTTTGGATTGTCAGCAGAAGATCATGTCATGTGAAACCTCTTCAGACCTGCGTCCACATACATGGACCTCACATTTAGGTTCTATTAGCACAGTAGTTCATTCTGCTTAACTGGGCCCTGTGACTGTGAGGGTCAACTTAAATATTAGCTCGGGCTTAAGAGCTTAATGACCGTATGGAAAAAAAAACTCACATTACAATCACAACTTTATATGTGATCATGTCAACAATTTTATTTACCATGAGAGGTTTTACACTTTAATCTATTACTGTTATGTTGTTATATTTAAATGTGTATATAAAGGCTACAATAATAGAGATTAAGATCACAGAAATAAGATGTTCAAACGTGTTATGAAGAGGCCTTGCAGTTTGTACTGGACACGTGATGCAGGAAAAAAGGTTTTTTTATTCTTGTCTAAATGTCACTTTCACTGCTTTAAATATCATGTGTAAAACACCAAGTACTTACCAAGTACCTGTCCTGTCTTTGGCCGTGACCTCGCCTCACCTGTGCTCCCGTCTTTGGCCGTGACCTCGCCTGTACTCCTGTCTTTGGCTGTGACCTCGCCTCTGGCTCCAGCAAACCCAGCTGTTTCCACAACTCCTACTGGATGAAGCCCATCTGATAGACTATTCAAACATGTCGGTGTTTATTTAAATATTCAGCTGTTATCTTAACTTGTAGCTGTTTATCTAGACGTGTTTGTTTATTAGTCATATACTTGTTATTCAACCATGTAGTTACAGAATGAATTAAGATCACTTTTCTTTAATAGTTCTAGCGCATCACCTGTCCGTCCGGGGTTGAGGATCTCTCCTTCATGTGGGCAACGCTGAGGCTTCTTATTTTTTTTCCCAAAAAAGAGACAGGGTTTTTTTATGAGTTTTTCCTCACCGAGAAGGAGGGTGTAAGGACAGAGATGTTTGTTCAGCTTAGTCTGTTTAACAACTAGCTATTGTTTACTTTTACATGTTTAATAATTATTTTTGCTTCTTGCAATATATTGATAATCAGTCCAATGAGACGGCTATGGCTGTGATATTGGGCAATAGAAATAAAATTGAATTGAATTGAAGATTTCTGATGTAAATATTACTTCACCATTGTGTTGCTGAGCTGGAAACTTTAGCTGAAGTGGTTGGTGTTAGCTTGGATGGACCACATACTGGCATAAACCGCCGGCGTGGACGATAACAAAAGGGGAGGGGAAATGACTCCATCCAGTCCCGCCTCTTTGCTCCATATTTGGAACATCCGAGTTAGTTAACTCCAGCCAATGTGGCTGCGACCGTGAGGTTTTTTTTTTAAGTTGAAGCAAATATTTCACAATCATGGCATATCTATCAAGTACATCAGTATCAAAGATGAGACAAAGGTAGACGAAGATAAAAACAAAAGACAAAAGAAAACAGGTCTACATCAAGAGTTTCAATAAATCAAATAAATTAGAAAATTTCTGTGCATTCTTGTGTTTCACGTATGTAAAGATTTGGATATTAGATTGAGACAGTTAAATAATCCATTTATGTGAGGTTGCACCTTTAAGAATTTACAATTATGTATGAAATGCTTTAAAATCACTATCAATATGTTTATCTGAAAGTCAAAATTTTCATTCATTAATTGTAATAGAATTTTAATTGCATTCCACTTTAAAGGGTTCATTTCCACAAAAGACACAAAGATCACTGTCCCAGTTAAAACAAATACATAAAAAATGATTTGAAGGTTAAATTTTAATATTTTGAAGATTATTTATTTTGCTTTGTGAGGGACAGGACATGATAAATATAATGTTCATATTCTTTTTAGCTTCTGTGATGCTGAAATTCTGCAAAATATATTTTCTTCTTATCGGGGAAGGGTAATATAAATTATTTAATTTCTCTCAAAATAATTTGTTTGTTAGCCTTTTGTCACCCAAACATAAACCGTCCACACAGAGTGGGCTCATTTCTGAAGAATGTTGTTGGAGCATTATTTGCTGAGTTTAAGTGACGATTGGAAAAGATTTAATTACTTTTTTTTTTTAATGAGCAGACCAAATTTTATTTTGCACAAAAAGTGTTATGATCAAGATAATTACCATGTTCGTCCATTGAATGAGAAGCAGCCCAAATTCCTTTTTCCAACCAATTTCATAAAAATAAAAAATTTTGACTCAACAAAATATATCTATTATTCCATAAAGGTGAATTGTGTAGAAAAAAAAATAAGTTTGAATATTGTTTCCAATAAAGGGCATATCAGGGATGTTTCTCAGGTGGTTCAAATCCTACCTCATGGAGTGATACTTTATGGTAAACATGGACACATACTTTTCTAGGGTCCACGAAATGTGGTGTGCCTCAAGGTTCCATCCTTGGCCCCTTGCTTTTTAACATCTACATGCTTCCTCTGGGGAATGTCATCAGGAAGCACAACATCAGCTTTCATAGCTATGCTGATGATACCCAGCTGTACATAGCTATGTCTCCTGATGACACAGGGCCAATAGAAGCTTTTTAACTGTATCTTAGATGTAAAATTCTATTCTATTCTATTCTTTTCTAAAATCATAGATGGCAAATAATTTTCTGCAGCTCAACCAGGAGAAAACTGAAATTTTAATTATTGGTCCTGAAGCTAAGAGAGAGAAACAGTTTTTGAAGTTAAAAGAACTTTCATTAGATTATTCAGAAACAGTAAGAAACCTTGGTGTTATTTTTGACTCTAAGCTAACTTTCATCCCACATATTAAACATGTGGTTAAAACGTGTTTTTATCATCTTAGAAACTTGGCTAGAGTCCGCCCACTACTCTCTCTCGCTAACATGGAGATGCTGATGCATGCTTTTATCACAAGTAGAATTGATGATTGTAATGCCCTGCTTGCTGGTCTTCCAAAGACTAACCTTAAGAATCTTCAGCTTCTCCAAAATTCTGCTGCCAGACTTCTTACCAAGACCAGGCGACAGGTCCACATCACCCCAATTCTAAAATCCCTGCATTGGCTCTCCATAAGCTTCAGGTTATTTTAAGATACTTTTAATGGTTTTTAAATGTCTGAACAGTCTTGCGCCTTCTTATCTGTTTGACCTTTTAGTTAAATATGAACCCTCGCGGACCCTGAGATCCTCTGGCACTGGTCTTCTAACCATTCCAGCTGTGAAAACCAAAACTTACGGAGAGGCATCTTTTCAGTATAATGGCCCTCGTTTGTGGAACGGTCTGCCAGAGAATCTAAGAGCTGCAAAGAGCAGAGATTTTTTTAAGAAAAGGCTCAAGACCCACCTTTTTAACCTGGCTTTCATGTAATTTTTACTTTGTATCTTTTTACCTATTTATCTTTTATCTATTTTATAATGTTTTATCAATTTACAATAAATTATTAATTTATTTTAAATTCCTCATTATAATGATTTATTGTTGTTTTTTTTTGCTTTTAGCAATATGTTTACTTTTTAATTTAATTTAGTTTTGTTTCCGGTGCTTGCTCAGTTGGGTTCTCTCTCTCTGGGTCGGATGCCGTTCAGCCATGGCGGCTCTGGATGGGGACCTGCATCGCTGCCTAGCTGTGGTGAGGCGGGTCCCTGCTTGTGTTGCTGCGTTTGGTTGGCTGTGCAGCTATTCACAGAGAGAGAGGTCCCAACTATTAGCGTTTCTAAAAACAAACTGTCATGCTCAGCCTGTTTCTCATTGCCGATCTCCATCAGTTAGGGGGTAGGAAGTCTGATAGGAGTGGGGGCTGTGTACGGATCTGAGGGAGGGGACTTTATGTTAATTTATGCTTATTTTCATAATATTATTTGTTTTTTATTTTCTTATTTAGCATCATTATTATTTTCTTTTATTAATTGTTATTTTATGTAAAGCACTTTGTGTTATGTTTTATATGAAAAGTGCTATATAAATAAAGATTGATTGATAAAGAAAAACTTGTTTGTGATAATCTGATAAGTTTACAGGCAGTTTATCAACATCATAGTCACAACGCAAAATAAAATCAACTCCTCAATATATCATCAATACTGAAATGCTGAAAAACTCATCCATGCATTTGTTACGTCTAGGCTGGATTACTGTAACTCTTTGCTAGCAGCGTGTCCTAAAAGTTCTTTAAAAAGTCTTCAGCTTGTTCAAAATGCAGCAGCTAGATTGTTAGCAGGAACCACCAGAAGAGAACACATTACTCCTGTGTTAGCTTCACTTCACTGGCTCCCAGTTGAATCTAGAATCAAGTTCAAAATCCTCCTGCTAACCTATAAGGCCTTGAATGGTATGACCCCATCCTATATTAAAGATCTCATAGAGCCTTACTAACCAAACAGAACACTTCACTCACTAAATGCAGGACTGCTTGTGGTTCCTAGAATCTCTAAAAGCACAGTTGGAGGTAGAACCTTTATCCATCAAGCTCCTGTTTTATGGAATAAACTCCCAGCTCATGTCCCAGCTTCCTCTTTGGACAGGCTTATTGCCAGGCTAGCTAGAAATCAGAGATTATTTAACTTGCTGCTCCTCTGCCTCACATGCTGTGATGGGGTTTGCCGCGCTGGCTCTGCTCGCTCCTGCTCGCCTTGGCTCTTCCCACAACATCTGCTGTTTCCACAACTCCTACTGGATAAAACCCATCTGCTACTCTATTCAACATGTCGGTGTTTATTTAAATATTTAGCTGTTATCTTAACTTGTAGCCGTTTATCTAGACGTGTTTGTTTATTAGACATATACTTGTTATTCAACCATGTAGTTATAGCATTAATTAAGCTCACTTTTCTTTAATAGTTCTAGTACATCACCTGTCCGTGAAAGCCCAAAAAAGACAGGGTTTTTTTAATGAGTTTTTCATCACCGCAAAGGAGGGTGTAGGACAGAGATGTTTGTTCAGCTTAGTCTGTTTAACAACCAGCTATTGTTTACTTTTACATGCTTCATTTTTTTGCTTCTTACAATATTCTGATATAAGTCCAATGAGACGGCTATGACTGTGATATTGGGCTAAATAAATAATAAAATTGAATTTAATTGAATCAATATATTGACATCTATTTTTCCAGATGAAATTAAAATTAATAGTATTAATGTGTTTGGTCATTTTATCCAGAATCTCAAGTGAGAGGGCCAGGTATATCAGTCTGGACAAGCTTTCTGCCTTTGACAAAAGAACTCTTCCAAACACAGTTAAATCCCTCTGTAGCCAGGAGTTCAAAATTGTTTGACATTTATCTAAATTTGTACCCACATTTTGACTCAGTCGAGTTTCTTTGTCTTTTTAAATTACAATACCCAGATATTTGACTTGTGTTTTCACCTCAACGTTACAAATAGATTGTGCTCCTTGGTCACGGAGAGCTAATAATTCAGGTTTATCAAGGTTCAATTTCAAACCCAATGCATCAGAGAATTTATCCATTCTAAAACTTTTGGCAGTTGGTTTTCATTTTTTTGAAAATAAAGTTAAATCATCAACAAATTGGCTTATAACTGATTTTCTAGAATGTTTATGCCTTCGATATTATTATTTTTAATCATGATTGCTAACAGCTCAGCAACCAGAATGATCAGTAAGGGAGAGCTGTTGCAGCTCTGTCTGATGCATCTATTCACATTAAATCTGGGTCAGGTACCATGTTCCAAAGCCACGCTACTGTTAATGTCTTTGTACAATATATTTATCAAATTAATCAGTTTTGGACCAAATACAAAGTGTTTTAAAGTACAGATAATTAATAGGTGCTCAACCGAATCAAATACAACTTATAAAAACAACTTCCTTTTCTATCATTTTATTATTTCTAAACTCTCTTCCTTGAATTAACAAACGTGTATTTGCTTTGTTTTCCTGTCTTTCTTTCTTTCTCTAGTTTGCAAAGGTCGGTTGCATTTTTCTCTCCTTCCTCCATCCATTTTGCTCTTGATTTTATGAAAGCTCCTTGGGCTTTTATCATACATATCGCATGTAGTTTAGATTGTATTTTGGATGGTGGAAGAACTCCAAATGTAACATTTACTTGAGTGAAGGGACATTGCAGTTTAATTTTTGGATGTAACCATTTTGCATTTTGTTCCAGAAAAACTGTGTTTTGAAACATCTAAAAAGAATATATGGTCTATATTGTCTCAACAGACTTTTTTACAGAAGGAACAAAGATTGTTCTCAATGTTAAACCAATTTTTCAGTAGATCTTAGGATGGGTAAATATAATTCATGATTTTAAAACGTATTTCTTTAACTTTATTTGCATTGAAAGTTTTAAGCATAGTATTCTTAATTCAACAACAGAAGTTTTATTAAATTTGTGGATATTGTCATTCTTGTTAACTTTACCTGGAAAAAAAAGGTTCAGTGAGAATTTGTCTAATAATGTAGTAAATTTTTTGTCAAGAATTGAGATCCCATGAATGTATAAATTGCTTAATCTTGGATTTACAGTGTGATACGATATGACATTACGTGTTTGGTTAATAAATTCTTTAGGTATTGCTTTTTGTAGTTTAATGAATTCAAATAAAGGAGGTTTGTATTTAGGACAGAGTTGTTCATATGTGTACATGTTTACTTGTGAGTCTATTAAGTGGACAGTCGACCAGTAATCATTTTCCAACCATTCCTTATAAAACAAAGACCTATTTTGATGTAAAATGAATCTATTGTTCCATAATATGTTTAGCCGCAAATGCATTTTATGGCCGTTACAAATCAGAGGGCTCAATAAAGTTCATTGGGAAAAAAAAAAAAAAAAACTTTGCTCAGAGTACACCGGTCAGATTATCTCTTGAGATGTTCATGACAATAATAACATCTTAAAATTTTTGCAACAGTGAACTATTGCCAATGTTACAGATTTTTGGTTGCAGCTTCAAAGATTTAACACAAAAATATCTTCAAATATAAGGTGCACCCTTGATCATAATTACAACCAAGCTTAGTTTGACAGATTTATTTAATGTCGATCTCCAAAAATCAACTTCAAACTTCACATTCGCTTTCATTTGTAGTGTAACAATGATTGTGAAATTGCAATCAAGATCGTCTATAAACCTCAACTGAGCCAGGAGAAACAATGTTCAGCTCCAGAGAAATGGTTGCTGTGTTTAGACTAGATCAAATGTATTCATGTTTGTTCAGCCGACTCTTAATGTTTCTATTCATAAAAGCAAAAACTTTCAAACTCTAAACTAATATCCCGAGCTGGCACAGTGGATTGATCTCAATATGAATTACAGATTAAATAAAAAGCTGTCGACTGTTATTACTTTGATTGCTTTGAAGGAGGAAAAACACCCGCAGAGACGAGAGGCGTCCAGCTGCAGATGAAACTGACATTAAACACATCTGCATCTGGATTCATTTCCAAACAAAGCTGCACTTCAAGATCTCCTGGACAGAACTCAATGGAACTCAATCATGGTCGTCTTCTGATCTGCTGGAAAACAAAGCTTCAGGAGGTCTTTCCAGACATTTGCCATCTCCTTCTGGAACACCTTGTTAAATGTTCATAAATATTAAATTCATGACGTAAAACTCAAGAACCATCCTGCTGCAACATTGATATCAGCCGACCTTTTAAGACCAAGTTTTCTTCATGATTCCATCATTTATACAACATTAAGAACTTGAAAAGAGCACCAGTTTGAAATAAACTTTAGTTTGTAAACCAAATAAAACAAAGTAAAGCTACAATTGCTGTAAAAATTAGTAAAAACAAACATTAACAATAAACTTTTAAAAAAAGAATAAAACTTAAGACAAAAAAGAATTAAAATAAGCTGCTCTGGTCCAGGAGAATTTCTGCCTGCAGCCCCGTCTTCCCCTTTGCATTCATCCTTCTTTATAGTTGATACATGCATCTAAAGATAAAATCAACAGATCATTTACTAAAAAAGGATTGGAAAAAAGCATTGTTAGATGTTGCAAATGTACAGCCTAAAGACTATTTTTATATCTACAGGTCAAATATAGAATGAAAAACCGCTCTCCTCTGTGTCAATATAACTTTTTAAAAATGTTTCTATTTTTTTTCCTCTATTTTAAATGCTTTCTCTGTCTGTGCCTTTTGCAAAACAGGTTTGACATTCACAAACTCCACATAAAGCTATCACATTTTCATAGGTGAATGATGCATGACTAAACTATTATATCAAAACATTATTAACATTATATCTCAAAACGTCTTAAAAACAACAGGAAAATAAAGTAAAAAACCCTGAAAATTGATGCAGTCGTATCAAACTCAGTTAGTTAAACATGATAGATAATTGTACTGACAAAATGTACTGTTTTATGTAATCTTCTTTTTAATAAAAATGTATTATTTTGTATAAATTTATTGTGTATTTAATGCACTAAAATCACAGTTATGTGACATACAGGGGGGCAGCCGTGGTGCAGTGGAAAGGGCAGACGGCCTGCAATCAAAGGATTGCAGGTTCGGTTCCCGCCTTGCCCGCCCATGCGTCGAAGCATCCCTGGGCAAGACACTGAACCCCACATTGCCCCTGATGGAAGGTTGGTGCCAGTGTTCAGCAGCTGAGCCTCCATCAGTGTGTGAATGTGTGAGTGGATCTGTGACTGTAAAGCACCTTGGGCCTTCAATGAATGTAGAAAAGCGCTTTATAAGTAAACACCATACATACCATACAACCTAAAGATAATAATGAACACCCATTTATGAATGACTTAATTTGTTCCTTAATGCAAATACTGTTTATTATTCTCAAATATGTTGATATCAATAATACTAAACTGAATTGTGTTCTGTTTTGAGAATCTGTTTTCTGTTAGACAGTAAACTGTTTTAGGTCATTGCTTAGTCTCACTAAATAATTTGTAATCGTTTTAAAAATGGTTCATACTTTTTTTAAAGCATTTTTAAGCATTGATTATATTTCATTTAGTCAAACTTGTGAATTTATGGCTGAGAATCTCCTGAAACCGTAGAACAAACTGTAAAGTTTATCTGCTGACAATACACCAAACAGGCCTGTGTGATCTAGAAATCCTCCACAGCAAAATATTGGTAAAATGTGTGATTATCTTTAAGATCTGTTTGCTATTAAAGAAAATGAAGCACATAATATCTTCTGCTGCACCACAGTGTTTTGGATTAGATTACCAGCAGTAGTCAGTTAAAAAAAAAAAGAATGGCTCACCAAAGAAGACTTCATGTATAAACAGAAGAAATTACATTTTCATTTGTAATGTCATTTTCACTGTGTCTTTGGACAAAAGAAAAAACAAAACAAAATTATTAATGAAAGAAATGCAATTTTCTCTTGATATTTCAATGTATTATTCATGAAAAAACTATCTTTTGTTTATACAAAACATAATGTAACCTCCAGCTGAACGGAGGCGGAGCTGAGATGGTTTTTCTGCTGTGGACACTCTGGTTTCTACACCAACATAAATAAGACCCCTGTTGTATATTTTAGATTTTCTGCTTCTTCTGAGTCCTGCTCAAAGAGAAACGGGCCAGAATAGTTTTAGACTGCAGAATCCCAATTGAACAGAACCGATGCAAAGTCCAAAATCCATTTTTGCCTCCAGGCAGTGACACTTGATTGGATAGAATCTAGACAAATCAGCACAATTCCTCTTGTCTGTGATTGGCTATTTGGTGGCACAAATATCACATGAATCTGAAATTTAAGAACACAAAATCAAAGATAAAGCGAGATGAGAGACCACACATCAGAAAATATTTGTGTTGCAAACGTAAAAAATTATTTGAAGGCGCTCCTGGTGTCTGCATTTTCCGCGTCAAATGTTCAATGTGTGCGTGGAGTTAGATGAACACTCATGGACAGTTATGACACAAAATAAACGCTGAAAAAATTGTGTTTTTTAATGTCTAAAAAAAAAGACATTAAAAAATTGTGACAAAAGAAAACAATTTTTTAATACATTCACAACTCCATGTTGAGGATGAAAAATAAAAATATAGAGTCAATGATAATAAAAAAAGCATCTTATATTTGTCAAAGATAACAGCTAAACTTAAATGGATGCAAAAAGAATAGAAAAGTAAACACATGAAGAAAAGGCTAGTTTAGATGTTTGGCTTAAACTAAGACAGTGGCACTGAGGAAAAGACAGGAAGCAGAACTGGAAGTAGCAGAGATGAAGATGCTGAGGTTCTCTTTGGGAATGACCAGGATGGATAGGATCAGGAATGAGTCCATCAGAGGAACAGCACATGTTAGAGGTGTTAGAGATAAATTCAGAGACAGACTGAGACGGTTCGGTCAGGTCCAGAGGAGAGACAGAGAATATATTGATTGAAGAATATCTAGAACTGCCAGGAAAGAGGTCTAGATGAAGACCAAAGAGGAGGTTTATGGTTGCAGTGAACGCAGACATGAAGGTAGCTGGTGTTCGAGTAGAGGATGCAGAAGACAGGATTAGACGGAGGAAGCTGATTCACTGTGGCCTGAAGGGAAAAGCTGAAAGGAAAGAAGATGTTTGAATAAAAATCTCATAAATAAGTTTTCGCAAAAGCCACAGTAAGCACTTACAAGTGGAGTATTCAGACCAAAAAAGTAGATTTTAAGAAGCTACAATATATATTAATAAATAAACCTTTTAAAAAACAAAGCTTGTCAAATATGATGAAAACAGTTTTCTGTGAAACAAAGTAGTTGGTTTAAGTGTTTTTTTGTGTGCGTTTACAGGGGGTGTTAACATGATCAGTCAAACATCGGCGTCATCGTCTAGGAGCGTTTCCGATGCAGGAGGGCGGGGCTTCCGAGTTCCTCTGGGATGAGTCACATCCGTGCGTGAAGCTTCCCAGAACCGGAGCTGACCCTTCAGAATAAAAACAAGAGCAGAAGATAAAATCCCAAGAGGTTTTTCTGTCACACAGTTGAACATGGAAGTATCATGAGAGGATTTTACAACCGAAACGTTTATCGATCCACCTTTTCTGTTTATCAGGCCTCCTCCTCCACGAGTAAAAACATTTAACAAATTAACAGACTGGGTGAGAGTAAATTAACGAATTAAACATTTAAATGAAATAAACCAAATAATACATTACCGATAAGTGAGAATGAGAAAAATAGGAAACTAACAAGCTTATGAATTAAAGAACAGAAAACACCAATAAATCATAAACCCATGTTTTTATTTGTATTTATTTGCAATCAAATCTAAACTAAAAAAGCGGGGCGTCTTTTAATGTGAAACTCTCTAGAACGGAAGCGGGATATTGGTTCTGTAGCTTGTCCTGGCTCATCCGACCTGGATTCAGCCATATTCCTACTGATCAACTACACCGGTAGCAGTTTCGAACTCCCATAAATTCGCCTGAAATCCATCGGGTTTTTCTGTCGGGTTTGACAGACGTCCACTGGATCTGGTTTCGAAGCCTCTGACCCATTTCCCGGGATGGCTAACATGGAAGTGAGGCGGCACCTCTGAGATTCGACGCTCTTTCCAACGTCCTGATTTCTGGAAGGAAAGTCTAGTTTGATCGGATTAAAGCCGATGCGGAGGCGATACACGTGCAGGCCCACTGCCTGTTTGGGGGACGGAGATTTGCGGCTTCGGTAACCGGCGGACACGCACTGAAGCGGCGGCAACCTGGAGCAAAATGTCGAGAATGCTTTTCCAGAGCTAACGAGCTAGCTACTGCTAGCAGCCTCGACAGGAAGCGGCGCCTCGGGGGCAGCGCACACGGACACGGCGGCGGCGGCGGCGGCGGCTGGACCTTCGGGGGGCAGCGAGCGAGAGTCCTCGGCCGGGATGTCGGCTCAGGAGCGCCTGGCGCGGCTGGAGGAGCTGCTGCTGGAGCGGAGAGCGGCGGGAAGCCTGAGCGTGGAGGCGCTGCTGGATCTGCTCCTCTGCCTCTACAGCGAATGCTCCAGCTGCCCGCTAAAGAGGGAGAAGCATGTCATCGACTTCCTGCAGTGGGGTAAGGACCGGGCCCTCCCGCCTCGGGGCTCTGGGAAGGCTGAGCCCGGGGGCCCCTGAAACTTGTTCTGACCCCTTCCTGAAGGAGCGGGAGTTGCAGCAGTCCCTGCGCTCTGAGACCAGGGCGGAAGCTCGGCCTGCCCAGTTTGCCAGTTCTGACCTGGTTTAGTGTGACCTGGTTTCTCTAATCCTATCACAGCAGATTCTGGAAAGCTGGATCTTTTCAGTCTTCCTTTCTGAATCCACCAGCGGTTGGAGATAGTTGACCTCAGATGTGGGTGGGGTCAGGACAGGTCCTGTAAGTCTGATTCCAGTCTGACCCATTGAACGGGTCAGTGCCCTTCCTCTTGGCAGTCTGCCTCATCTGAAGTCACCAGTTTAGGTGGAGGGAGGGGGAATTCGGGATGGGCGGGGTTCCAGAGCCCTTCAAACCAGTGTGATTCTGACCCGGTTGTTTCTGTGTGTGTCTGCACTGCAGTGAAACCCTTCACCACCGCCGTGAGGGACATGAGGCTGCACAGGGACGACTTTGAGATGCTGAAGGTGATTGGCCGAGGAGCTTTTGGAGAGGTAAGATTTCCTTCTGGCCCCACCACTCCTCCTCTTGGACAGAGTCTGCAGGAAGAAGTGATCTCATCACATCTGAGTGATAGAAGCGAGCACCAAGCATGCTCGGTCTCAGGATGAAATAATTCTCCAGCAAAAACAAGTTAAGACCTTTGCAGCAGCAACAGTTCAAACTACGAGAAGTTGCTTTTAGTTCCTAGCTTAGTCACAGGATGTTGATAAAAATGTTTGTTCAGTAAAGCTTGAAAACATTAGAATTTATTTGTAGAATTAATTCTTCGTTTTTAAATGGAACTGATCAAACAGTTCTGTTTTATTTGTGTTCTCTTTTGAAACTTGAACGTTTTTGCTTTATTTTTCAGTTTAGTTGTAAATTTTATCCCTTTTTTTGTTTTTTGGGAGAAAAACTGTTGCATCGGGTTCCTAGGGGGCATCTGTTATGTTTAAAGTATGATAGAAAATAAATATTTGAATCTAAATAAGCTGCTGATGATCTCTCATTTCTCCTAGGAGCCACAGAGAGTTCAAATTTGACATATACAGTTATTTGCTTTAAATCGTGATATATATCGTAATCGCCTGATATGAAGAAAAAAAACAATATCTTGATATAAAAAATTCACTGTCGCCCAGAACTACTTGTGGGTTTCCGGTTTAGGCTTGAAGGACAAACCTGCCCTCTGATCTCCTAAGAGGCAGCCTTCATTTATCTCCTGTCTGTCCATCTATCCATCCTCAATGTTTGGGCTTGGTCTGGATCTGAAGCCATCTCCCCCAGCTCTTGTAGGAAGACACCCTGAGGCATCTGAAATGAAAGATGCAATCTCTAACATGCAAATCTTAGATGCGTTTCTGACCATACCAACAAAAAAACAAAGCTGGTTGAAATCTAGATACTGGACTCTCTTGGACATTTATTGGACCTTCAGTCATTGCGTTCTCAAATTTCCCCCCTCCTTCAACTCCAATGGTAATGTCTTTCCCTCGTTCAGGTTGCTGTGGTGAAAATGAAGAATACAGAAAGAGTGTACGCCATGAAGATTCTGAACAAGTGGGAAATGCTGAAGAGAGCTGAGGTGGGTCCACCGCTGTCGTGTAAGTGAGCTGCAGTGGTGCTGGGAACCTCTGGTTGACTCATCGTCTTTGCAGACGGCGTGTTTTCGTGAAGAGCGAGATGTTTTGGTGAAAGGAGACAGCCAGTGGATCACCAGGCTACATTATGCCTTCCAGGATGACAACTACCTGGTGAGAATGGTGGACAAAAGCTTCAGTCAATAGTTCATGTCTTGGTGACATCCCATTCCCATTTTCTCGCTTTGTGTGCAACTATGCACGCTCATGTGTAGGGTTGGCTATTACTGCCTAAACACCAAATCAATTACATTTTTATTGTTTAATGCTATTCTTCTACTCCGTTGATATAAACATGATCAGTCAAACATCGGCGTCATCGTCTAGGAGCGTTTCCGATGCAGGAGGGCGGGGCCTCCGAGTTCCTCTGGGATGAGTCACATCCGTGCGTGAAGCTTCCCAGAACCGGAGCTGACCCTTCAGAATAAAAACAAGAGCAGAATCTACTCCGTTGATATAAAAGACCCACTTCAATGAAAATAGTGTTTTTAAGATGTTTTTGGCCTCGTTCTTCTCATGATGGAGGACACAGAAAGAAAATTAAGATAAAAATTGCGTTTCTGAGTTTTTCTTTATTGAAATCATTAGAAAAAACTTTTAGATGTGACACAGGACCTACAACGGCAGGCCGCCATTTGGATGCATCTACTTACAGACAAATAGATCCATGATCCTTGGGGCATCTGTGGTGCAGCGTTAGGGCAGTGACCTCTGATCGGAAGATTGCAGGTTTGATTCCCGCCTCGCCCTCCCATGTGTCGAAGTGTCATTGGGCAAGACACTGAACCCCTCCATTGCCTGTGGTGGTTAATTTAGGTTGCCGCCAATGTTCAGCAGCGGAGCCGCCATCAGTGTGTGAATGTGTGTGTGAATGTGTGTGTGAATGTGTGTGTGAATGGGATGTAAAGCACTTTGGGCCTTCAAGGAAGGTAGAACAGCGCTATACAAGTACATCCCATGTAAGTCTCATTCTCATCCAGGATGGCATCTGGATCTAAACTCGACAGCTGGATAGTTTCAATATTATTGCCCATTTTGGTTGCACCTCTAATGTTAGGTTGGGGTTTTGAAGGGGCTGTAAGCTTGTGGGAGAGAGTGTAAACAAACGGCTGATGGAAAATGGTGGCTGACTTACTCTGGGTCAACCGTCCCTCTCACAACTCAAATGTAATTTTCTAATTATTTCCTGCCGCTCTTGAGAAACTATATCCTCGAAAACAACCTTTTTTCTTACTTTGTGTGCGGGGGGGTCGAGCCTTGCTGGAGGATTGCT
Organism: Oryzias woworae; assembly: GCA_016861445.1. NCBI lineage: Eukaryota > Metazoa > Chordata > Actinopteri > Beloniformes > Adrianichthyidae > Oryzias > Oryzias woworae. The sequence goes on along the minus strand of BOLG01001259.1, from coordinate 620,897 downwards.
GGTTGAGGCTGCAGATTATGAATCGCAATTCTGGTCAGAGAATCACGGCACTTGAAAAGGAAACCGAAGTGTCTCCTTTTATTGAACAATGGAACAGAGTGAACTCCAGCCATTGTATTTGGCACATGCGTTTGTGGGGTGTGTGTGTGTGGTCTGAAAACAAAGAGAATAAATGTGTTTCCAAAAGGAAACTCACCAATTTTTATAACATCACTGAAAAACTGCCTCATAATTACTACATAATGACTCATGTTCGACAGTGAGGTCACTAACATAAGCATTAATAGAACCAATAATTCCGGCTGTGGTGCAGTGGAAAGGGCAGCCGGCCTGTGATCGAAGGATTGTTGGTTCGATTCCTGCCTTGCCCGCCCATGTGTCGAAGTGTCCTTGGGCAAGACACTGAACCCCACATTGCCTCTGATGGAAGGTTGGCGCCAGTGTTCGGCAGCGGAGCCTCCATCAGCGTGTGTGAATGGGTCCATGACTGTAAAGCACTTTGGGCCTTCAATGAAGGTAGAAAAGCGCTATATAAGTAAACGCCATTTATAAACACTCAAATTTAGCCGAGTTGTTCAAAGAAATAGATCTGAGTAAGAATATTCAATTAACTCAAACTCTTACAGTATATTTTAATGTAAAATAACAAACTGAAAGAATGATCAAATTATCAATAATTGAGAAGCAGAAATAACTTACACATAAAAAGAAGAACACAGTCAGTTCTTACAGCTTCCCACCTCTGCTCAACAGATTTCTTTGCTGTTTGTTAGGGTGACAGGTCCGGACAAGTTCAACAGATGGTAGTTTTTTGCACGCCAGTAGATGGTCCTGTTCTGCCTTCACCTGTAGAGCGTTCTCACACAGCCGCCCCCAAAGGTCAGCCTGGATGACATTTGAACCCCCTGAGAAAGTCCATCTGCTGCCGTTCTCCTCCGAATCACTGCTCTTGGGTAGCCTGATAAGCGGAGCCACAGGCTGGACGTAGGTTTTGTCCTTGACCTTGACAGATGCTGTTCTGATGAGTCCATCCACTCCAGGGTAAACTTCAACCACTTTGTCCACTGGCCAGAGTGCTCATGGAAGTTTAGGATCAACAACTTAGATATCTGATGTACTGGGTCTAAAATGACTGAATAGAGAGCATCCCTTTCTAGATCAGTCGCTTGTCACAGTCTCCCTCCGATATTAAGTAGCCCGGTTGTTTGGTTGTATTATATGTGAAAGAGTGACCAAACGACTGTCAGCTGGAATGGGTCGACTGGCCTTGATGGCCTTTAACTCATCAGGAAAGGAATCTTCCTGAGCTCGAGCAAAGAGTGACTTCTCGACTGAGATGTAGATACCTGCGTCCACAGCTTGACTGATACCAGAAGCTGCTGCCCCACGAATAGAAGTGACAATAGCCTGGACGAAATCTTTCCAAATGTGGAACTGAGTCCGATCAGGAATCTCTTGGTTCTGAGCCTCTGACACAAGGAATATTAGCGTGGACTTCTTGAGTTCAGTTGCATCAGGCTGAACTTCTGTTGCTGTGGGCATGGTTGGCAATTGTACAGGAGGCCGATGAAGGAAATCCTGACCACTTTTCCATTTGTGAGGATGAGTGAAAAATGAACTCAGTAGACCACACGTTATGTCATATGCTGGATTTCTTGCGAATTCAGCATATCTCCAGCTTGATATGTCAGTAAGAGTTTGAATCTCTGCCACACGTGTGCCAACAAAAAACTTGTCATGGCATCAGATCTCAACCATTGTAGCACTGTGGTTGAGTTTGACCAAAAGAAGGTCTGCTGGATGGGTACGGTAAGCTCTGTATGGAAAAGGCTGGTGAGCTGAGACCCAGTGAGTGCAGCACTAAATTCCAAGTGTGACGTGCTCTGGAGTTTCTTTGGTGATACTCGTGATCTGGCTATCACAAAGAATATGTGGACATGATCTTGATCATCGACTGTGCAGACTTAGCAACAGACCCATAGGCTCTCTCTGACATGTCACAGAAAATATACAGTTCCCTAGTTGTGGTAAGCCTTTCTGCACATAGTGGTGCGTAGGTCCATGGGAACTCAAGGCGACTGATATCGGGAAGCTCATTCACCTAAGCGGTCCACTGCTTTCTGAGAGACTCGGGTTTATCCTATCCAATGTTTTGCTTCCAAATATCCTGGATGAGGACTTAAACTCTGGTGATAAAAGGAATGATGAGACCCAGTGGATCTTACTGGCTTGTTAGGGTTTTATAATTTTTCTTCATGGTTGGATGTTTCAAGCTTCGTCCTGCAGATGCAGCACAAAGCTTGAAACATCACTGAGGCCTAAGGTTGACTCCAGCAAGTCACTATTTCCCTTAGACAAAGTTCAAAGTGCTCAGTTTATGCTTTAAAGGGAAGATGTCCGACCACTGCTGGCACATTACTTGCCCATTCCCTGAGATGAAATCCTCCTTGCAGGAGTAGTTGGTGTAGGCTGTCAAAGAGAACTTTGGCTTCTGCAGTAGTGCGAGTATTATGCACACAGTTATCCACAAAAGAATTCTCCATGATCTTGATCAAGTTAGACTTATCACCACAGTTGTCCCGAACATGGCGCTGGAGGGCTGCAGGTAGGACCGAATGGAAGCACCTGCTAATTCGTAAATGATTGGCCTGTCTCCCCTTTTCATTTCCCTCCAGATGAATTGCAAAACTGGTCTGTCAAGCGAATCTGATGAAACATGGCCTACACATGTGGACAAAATTGTTGGTACCCCTCAGTTAAAGAAGGAAAAACCCACAAAAAAACAAACTAATGAAACAGGCCTGGACAAAAATGATGGTACCTCTATAAAAGATTGAAAAGTATTTGACCAGACTGACATGATTAACTCAGGTGTGTCCTTTAATTGACATCACAGGTGTTACCAAACTCATAATCAGTCAGTCTGCCTATTTAAAGGGAGACAAGTAGTCACTCTGCTGTTTGGTGAAAAGGTGTGTACCACACTGAACATGGACAACAGAAAGCGAAGGAGAGAATTGTCCCAGGACATCCGAAAACAAATGATAGATAAACATCTTAAAGGTAAAGGCTATAAGACCATCTCTAAACAGCTTGAACTTCCTGTGACAACAGTGGCTCATATTATTCAGAAGTTCAAGACCCACGGGACAGTAGCCAACCTCTCTGGACGTGGCCGCAAGAGGAACATTGATGACAAATTGAAGAGACGGATCGTTGGAATTGTATCCAAAGAGCCCAGAACAACCTCCAAAGAAATTAAAGGTGAACTCCAAGGCCAAGGTACATCAGTGTCAGATCGCACCATTCGTCGTTGTTTGAGCCAAAGTGGACTTCATGGGAGACGACCAAGGAGGACACCACTGCTGAAAAACAATCCTAAAAAAGCCAGACTGGAATTTGCAAAAATGCATGTTGACAAGCCCCAAAGCTTCTGGGAGAATGTCCTTTGGACAGATGAGACCAAACTGGAGCTTTTTGGTAAGGCACATCAACTCTATGTTCATAGACTCAAAAACCAAGCATACGAAGAAAAGAACACTGTCCCTACGGTGAAACATGGAGGAGGCTCAGTCATGTTTTGGGGCTGCTTTGCTGCATCTGGCACAGGGTGTCTTGAATGTGTGCAAGGTACAATGAAATCTGTAGACTATCAAGGCATTCTGGAGTGAAATGTGCTGCCTTGTGTCAGAAAGCTTGGTCTCAGTCGCAGGTCATGGGTCTTCCAACAGGACAACGATCCAAAACACACAGCCAAAAACACCCAAGAATGGCTGAGAGAAAAGCGTTGGACTATTCTAAAGTGGCCTTCCATGAGCCCAGATCTGAATCCCATTGAACATCTGTGGAAGGAGCTGAAACATGCCATTTGGAGAAGACACCCATCAAACCTGAGACAACTGGAGCAGTTTGCTCATGAGGAGTGGGCCAAAATACCTGTTGACAGCTGCAGAACGCTCATTGACAAATACAGAAATCGCTTCATTGCAGTGATTGCCTCAAAAGGTTGTGCAACAAAATATGAAGTTATGGGAACCATCATTTTTGTCCAGGCCTGTTTCATTTGTTTGTTTTTTTAAATAATTATGTTAATCAGCAATTCAAAAGTGATGGCTGATTTTGATTATTTAATTTTCAATACATTTTTATTTATTGTTACTTTTGTAAGTTTCAAGTGATTTCAGTGAGAATTGTGGGTTTTTCCTTCTTTAACTGAGGGGTTCCAACAATTTTGTCCACGTGTGTATATGTCGCTGCTAACAACAACGGAGTGCTGACAGAACCTCAGCAGAACACCAAGTAGGGAAGGCACCAAGATGGGTCCAGGCAGCTAAAGCTCATTCAGTGACTGCCCTCTGTGTGTAAAGAACAGTCGAACACAACTCTATTCTTTCCATATGGTGGACTATGTGGTGTGGTATGAGCCATGACTCTAATGATTGGTCAGCGTCCTCTGGATATGCTGTATATACTGTATATCCTGCCTCCTCCAGCCTCTGGATCTCAGAGCAATAAGACTTAGCTTGTGTAGGATCTTTAGAAAGCCTCCGCTCTGTGCTGCGGAGCCTGGGAAGTAGTGCTTTCACAGGAGCCCGTAGAGAAGTATTAATCAAACGGTAGCGTACTGTTGAATACCATCTACTGTTACCCTGGTGGTGGTCTTTTCCAGTATAGTGAGAGCTTGCTGATCTTCCCTTGAACGAGTGGCGACCTTCTCACTGCATGGCAAAGTGTACATTTTCCATAGATGTTTCACATTGGCGAGAAGCCCACTGGCAGCAGAGGTGGTGGCAATATGCAGACATTGCTGGACTTCAGGTGAGATATGGGCTGTATCAACTGGCCCTTGAAGTGACCAGCCCAGCAGAAGACAGATGGGAACCAGTCTGCCTAGTAGTCCTGCATACACTGGTTGGACTGGGGTAATCAGGTGAGGCATATCGGCCCCCAGTTAGGAGCAGAAGTTGGACACCATTTAGTGGTGGTAAGGGAAGGTCTCTGAGGTGCTTGTATTTCCTCTGCAGCATAGCAACTGAATCAGTGTGGCCAGCAAGAGCTAACCCTTCTGCGGTGAAGGCATGCAGTATCAGGTACTTCTTAGATGGCCGTAGGAGTGACGATCTGAGGCTCCCTTGATTTCAGTCGCATTTTGGTGCACAGTCTGCAGGGGTAAGATCTTTGGATAACAGACAAGATTGAGCTGATGAGGAAGGACAATGGTCCGCTCTGAACCGTCATGGAGAACTGCATAAGTCTCCATCCTTTGGTTGCCATTATAGAGGAGGACCTTGAGCACTGTCAGCATTACTCTTTGAGATTAATTGGGCCAGCCCAGGTAGGGCTGGGTGATAAAGCAATAGCTATTGATATCATGATTGTACTTTTTCTCAACAGTAAAACGAGCCTATTGCGAAATACTTTTATTTTGAAAGGTCTAAAATGACCACTCGCCAGTCATGAGCATTTTCTCCTCTTTGGCAAGTAAGTTAAATGGTTATTCATCACATGGAGAGTAAATGTTTGTGTAAACTTAGTTGTGTTTGGCTAATAATGGTATGATCATAATTTAAAGACCACTGGAAACACTTTTACTATACATCAAAAGTGTGAATTTAAGCTGCTCTCTTTAGTTGTTTCCATAATGCATCATCTGCCTCTAACCAATCTTCTCCTCAGCCTCCTCCTCACTGACACCAACCACTTTTTCATCCAAAAACCTCTGTTACATCTTCAGCACATCTCACCACTGTCTTACATCTTTCATACACGTCCTGCACAACTTCAGCCTTTCTCATCCAAACAAACCATAACTCCTTTCTCTGTACTGTCTTTGACTTTCTCTGGATCTAGAAAAACGGGATCTCAAGACATAACTCTTGTTTAAGTCTAACCAATGAATCAAATCGAAATATTTTCCAAATATCCATTAACACCAATGATAAATAATGAAAACCCTTCTTATAAGCCTGTGTGTGTAACTTTGCCTATTGATGTGTTTCTACCTTTGCAGCTTTTAGTTATGTAACTGTACGTGTTTGTTGTGGTCCTGTGGGTTTTTATGTATACGTATGCTCAATTTTATCCATAGATGTGCATCAGTCTGTCCTGTGTCCATGCATTATTTTTGTCCCTGACAGTTGATGTGTGTGTGCTTATGCATGTTTGTGTAAACAAAGTATTTCTGTGTGGGCTTGCAGTACCTGGTCATGGACTACTACGTAGGGGGCGACCTTCTGACTCTACTCAGTAAGTTTGAGGATCGTCTTCCTGAAGACATGGCTAAGTTCTACGTGGCGGAGATGGTCCTCGCCATTCACTCCATTCATCAGCAGCACTACGTTCACAGGTACACCAGGTTTACAAGTGAACAGTCTAATCTGGTTTCCATCGTAACAAGTTGAAGGCTTCTGTTAGGATCACATGATAAGTTCTTTGCTGAGTAAGGCTGAGAGACAGGAAGCAAGCATCCAGGGCAGCAGTGCTCAGCAGGAAAATGTAGTATAGGCACTCCCTTCCTGAAGCCGCTTGCAGGGTCGCAGTTATCAAACAGATATGAAACATTTGTTGCTTTGCATCAAGCGGCATCTGAAGTTAACTTTTTTGTGTAATACATTGGAGATTTGTTACATTTACAGATTTAAAATTGTGATTTTGAGTAGAGAAAGGAAAAACAAACTTTTTTGATAAAATGGCTCTTAGCTTGAAAAAGATCTTTTGTTGGTATGGTTAATGTCTTGATGTTTGCTTATTATTAGGCACATCTGTTTTAGAAAGCTAGAAAATATCAACTTTCACCAGATCTTATTCACAATCTAAGTTCAGAGCGGCTGATCAGAAAACTCTGATGACCCAGCATTCCTGTAGCATTTAAACGCATCACCTACACACAAATCTGGGAGACGTGAACAGAGTCTCACATGAGATTTGTTTGTAAATGCGGTTGTGTGTGCGTAACAACTGATTCGTGCATATTTTTTAGAGATTTGTACGTGTAGTCAGTTTCAAGCTGTCGTAATTTTAAGTTGTGCATGTGTACATTGTATTTTGTATTTTTTTTTAAATTTTGTAATTTTTGTACTCACGCACAAAATGTATTTTATGAGTTACAAATCAAGAATTATACACGCACAAATCTAAAGTTACGCTCAAATCAAGGATTACGCACATATCAGAGTGATACTTATTTCTTTCCATAGACTTCCATACCTGGCAGTAAGTCGGACCTGTTCCCAGTGCCTGTTGGACTCCAGCAGGGCTGCCTATTTTCTCACCGGTTCTGTTTATAACCTTTACGGACATAATTTCTTGGTGCATCCAAAGGCTGGATACCGAAAGCTAGGTTTGCTTACCACAGGATTTACTCTCTGTTTCAGCATTCATTGGGGTGGTTTGCAGCTGAGTGTGAAGGGGCTGGGATGAGAGTCAGCACAGCACATCTTCTCTTACTTGTGAACAAGACCCCAAGATACTTAAACCCTTCCACCTGGGGCAAGAGCACTCCACCCACCCAGAGGGGGCAAACTACCTTTCACACTCAGCTGCAAACCGTTTCAATGCATGCTGGAGGTCCTGGCTCGATGAAGTCAACAGGACATCATCATCTGCAAAGAGCAGAGAGGAAATCCTGTGGTTCCCAAACCAGACCCCCCGGCCCCTGGCTGTGTCTAGAAATTCTGTCCATAAAGACTATGAACAGAACTGGTGACAAAGGATAGTCCTGCCGGAGTCCAACATGCACCAGGAACAGGTCTGATTTACTGCCAGCTATGCGGGCCGAGGTCCTGCTCTGGTCACACAGAGACTTAACATCCCTGAGTAAGGCTGCCCAGACTCCATATTACCAGAGAACCCTCAATATTGACAAATTTAATAACACCTTGAATTGTTTAATGCCAGTTTTAAATAATTGACTTTTATTTAACAATTTCACGGTGTATATTTTTTTGATATTGTCTCTTCTGAACCTCCATACAAAATATCAATACAGTTTTTATAAAAATACCCTTTTTTTACATCTATTATGCCATTTATTTTATAGCGTGAATCTAAAATTTTTGCAATGAATAAACTAAAACAGTGTTATATTTTTCAGCAGGCGATATAACATGTTTGATTAACAGCAGCACATTCAATTGCAAGTTCAAAATAAAATTCAGTGTCAGTAAATGTACCTACACTTTTTATGATGCAATAGTGCCATTTAAGAACTTTGCTTCAGAACAGAAACTATACATACTGCTGTGCAGCAGAAAAAGGAACATGTGCTTTACATTTTTTCTAATAATAAACAGTTCTTACAATAGATTTTACTGAATCATCTGACGTGCATTTTGGAGGATTGATAAAGCACATAAGGCCTCTTAATTTAGTGTCATGTCAGGAGGGGTTAAAAACGAGTTTATTTTACAATTGTGATATCATTTCATTAAAAAAACTTAAATAAGACAACAAACCTATTATGTTATAGAATAAAAAACAAATCAGGCTGCTTTGAAGCTGCATGCTAAAGCTGCTGGTTTTAACACAAGAACATTTTTAACAAACAGAACAGCTCAAACTCATGACTACAACTCCAAAGCACCGACCACGCCCCTCTGCACGTCTGCCTGCACGCACAGACTCTCTTTTGCTCCTCCTTCTAACCTGCACGCTCTGCGACACAAAGGTTCTGTCCTCTTTCATTTTTTTCATTGAGGTACTCCATTGAATCAGGGGTTCTCGTGATATTATTTGCGTCTGAAGTTAGAAGGATGAGCTTGTTTGACCTTTTATTTAAACGTATAAAAACTAAGTGGAGGGAGGAAATAAAGAACAACATAAAGAATGATTCCCAGCATTCCCGTCGTTCATGTTAACGAGCTGTTCAAAAGATTCCATTTGTTCGCAAACGTCACATCTCTAGAAAATATCTCATAAATCAGAAGAAAATGTGTTCTTTAGTGTGCCAAAGGTAAAATATCATCATATGTAGAGATATAGTTTACTCTGAAAGACTTAAGGTGCATCCACACTGAACACAATTCGAGTGGCAAATTCACGTTGGCTCATTCGCCGGCAAGTTCTGCGCTTGCCCCTGGCTAAAAATGTTTCCTCAGCTCGCCACCCTGGATGCGTGTGGGGAGGAGCTACTAGCTAATGTTTTTAGTCTGATCCCTACAAGGCGCGGTGTCGTCTCATCTTATATACAATGCATGGAAGACACGAATGATGTTACGAAATCACTTCTTTTTTTACGAAGAGCTTTATAAAAACATTGGTGATCACGTCCCCATGTTTGGGGTCATGAGATCATTCAGAGTAGGGATGCTCATGTGACGGTAGATCGCGGACCATCAAAAATAAATGAACAAATATATTAATATATATCTACTTGCCAAAAAAAAGAAAAGTCTAGTCACCAAGGAGCAAACAATTGTACATCCTTATCGCTGTCGTGGCAACGGCAGTTTGTCGAGCATTAGTAATCCATTGACACCGGATGTAACCTGGTTTAAATCCTGCAAGTACTCTGTTTTATTTTTTAAATTCAAAGTTGTATTTTATTAAGCATAATAATACATAATTTATTTTTTATTCCGATTAACTTCTTTTTTAGAAACAACAAAGCAAGGGTCTTACAGACTAAAAAAAACCTCATGCCTGATTATCAGTTGATTATCATTATTATATAATTATAGTTATATATTAACATTAGAATTATCCAGATGTTTTGTACCATTGATTTAACATTGAAACTGACATTTGGTGTGAAATCACTTTGTGTGAATAAAGCTTTAGAATACCGTATATCTTCCAATAATGGCCGGTCTCTAATAGAAACCGGGTCGGCTGACATTTTTTCTTAAATAAACGCCCCGGCTGCTATAGGCAGATTTACGGTAACAGGAAATACAGTGCATCCAGAAAGTATTGACAGCGCCTCACTTCTTTCATATTTAATGTAAGCCTTATTTCAAAATGGATTAAATCAGTTTTCTTCCTGAAAAACACCCCATAATGACAATGTTGAAAATGGTCTTTTGAAATAGTTTCAAACTGATTTAAAATGAAAAACCTGTGGTGTGGCCGTGTAGACCCTTTAAGATGAGCAGAACCAAGCAGGTGCAGATGTAACACACAGAGACTTCATGATGTTGTGTAAGTGTGGACGAGACAGTTGTCCCCCAGAGCAGGAGGCTGATCACATTCTTTTGTCCATGACCACAAAGAGATGTCTCTACTTAGACATTGAAAACATGGACATATTAATGTCAGGAGGATGTGAAGCCAGTGACTGTTTCTCTTGGTTTTGTGCAGAGACATTAAACCGGACAACATCCTGCTCGATATGAATGGTCACATTCGACTGGCAGACTTTGGGTCGTGTCTGCACATGATGGAGGATGGCATGGTAACACATTCTCACTCCGACTTTGTCAGATTTCAATTGTCTTGGCTGAAAAAAATGTTGTGTTATCGGCTGATAATGCACTTTGATCTGATTCCAACCTCAGACGAACTGACTGGTGCATCCCTAGTATTTGTACCTAAAGCTTGTGACCAATGCAGGTGCAGTCCTCTGTGGCAGTGGGCACGCCAGATTACATCTCACCAGAGATCCTGCAGGCAATGGAGGATGGAATGGGTCGTTACGGCCCTGAGTGTGACTGGTGGTCGCTGGGAGTCTGCATGTATGAGATGCTTTTTGGAGAGACACCTTTCTATGCAGAGTCTCTGGTGGAAACTTATGGGAAGATCATGAACCATGAGGTGAGAAGGCCGAGTAACTGTGGCTCCTGTAACCAGTTTAAAGATGTGAAATGTTCTGATTGCTGTGGAAGATTGATGCCAGCATTTCCGAAGCTTTGTCTCTTGCTCTCAGCTGCTGTTTCCAGGTTATCGTCTCCAGACTCTTGTCCTACTTTCTAAGTTTGAATGTGTCCCTTGTTGGACAGACAGCCTGCTCTCCATTTCTCCCATCAGTTCCCCTCTCCTTCTAAAAACGGCTTTATTTCATGGTTCAAGGGGCGTTTCCAGTTTCCCTCTCATGTGGCTGACGTGTCAGAGGAGGCCAGGGATCTGATCCAGAGGCTTATCTGCTCCAGGGAGCGTCGCCTCGGACTAAATGGGATCTCAGACTTCAAGAGCCACCCGTTCTTCAAGGGGATTGATTGGGACAATATCCGCTCCATGGAGGCGCCGTACATACCTGAGGTGTCTTCACCTACAGACACCTCAAACTTTGATGTGGATGATGACGTTCTAAAGAACCCGGTGAGGAGTGAGCCTCTTGCTGCCTGGGTTTGCCGCCGCCCTCCACCCCCCACAGTACACAGATGATTCAGACTCTGTTTCTATGCAGGACATTGGCCCTCCGCTGTCTCACACCGGCTTCAGCGGCCAGCATCTCGCCTTCGTTGGCTTCACCTTCACCACCGACAGCTGCTTCTCTGACCGCTGCTCCATTAGCAAGGCGGCAATGGGAGTCCTGCAGAAGGAGGGGGAAGTTAAAGGGCGGGATGTGGAGGCCTTTGAAAGGAGGATCCAGTGCCTGGAGAAGGAAAAACAGGACCTAAACCGGCGGCTGCAAGGTGGGAGCCACTTCTGCATCATCCCTGTTATTCATCATGGACTGCGACACTAACTTCCTGCTTTGGTACTGAGCTCACTTTGCTTTTGAACCTGTAGAGTCCACGCTGGCTCTGCAGGCCCCGTCTCGAGGAGGAACTCTATCTCGAGACAAAGAAATCAAGAAGCTAAATGAGGAGATCGACCGCCTCAAGAAGAAGCTGGCAGGTCATACAATTTGGTAGCACATCACCAACACATCTGTGAGGTCTTCTTAGTCATGTCATGAATTTAAACCTTATCGCTGCAATGGTGCAGACTCTGATAGGCTGGAATACCAGCTGGAGGAGGCAGTTACACTCAGACAGGACTACGAGAGCTCCGCCTCCAAACTGAAGACTTTGGAAAAGCAGGTGAAGGCGCTGAGACAGGAGAAGGAGGATGTCCACAAGGTAACTTGACTTCACTTAGCACTATAACCTTCACATTGATACTCTGTACTGCATCTCAGAACTACACTGCCTTCGTTGTTACTACATTATGACATCCAACTACACAATAGTACACGCTAAAACTCTGTAGCACAGAGCTTCCCAGTCCTCGAGATCTTCCACCCTGCCTGCTTTCCAGCTCTCCTTTCTGCTGTTTATCTGGATCAGGTGTGTTCAATCAGAGCAAGGAGACTCTTGATTAGATCTCGAGGATCAGGGTTGGGAATCACTACAGCTGCTGGTAAAAAACAAAACTAAACAGGGCATGTCCTCATCAGTTATATTCCTTCTTGAGCAGCAGCTGGCTGACTCCCTGGAGCGGATGAGAAGTCTCACAAAGGAGCTGAAAGATGCACACTCCCAAAGAAAGCTGGCTCTGCAGGAGCACTCTGAGCTGTCCGAGAGGATGGCTGAACTGCGCTCCTCCAAACAGAGGCTGTCCCGCCAGCTTCGGGACAAAGAGGAGGAGGCAGACGTACTCCTGCAAAAGATGGATGCCATGAGGCAGGAGATGCGCAAGATGGAAAAGAACCGCAAGGAGGTGAGATTTAGCCATAAGCAGTCACTTATTATTTTCTGTCTCTCCTCAGAGTGATGCAGACTCTTAAAGTAACCGGATTTTATGTGCAATGAAACCATAACAAACAGTTCCTCTGTGCTAAAGCCTCCAAAGTAGACAAAAGTTTGACCTCACGACCGGTGTGAAGAAGAATCCTTGTCATGGTGCATTACTCTCTGATAGCCACAAGGAGGCAGCGCACCATTACTCTACTTTTCTGTAGGTCTAGGAGACATTCAGAAAGGATTTTACCAGTTATGACTGAGACAGACTGTGATAATCTGTGAAATGTGATATCTGTTTGAAACTGCAATGACAGAATGACTTGCTATAAATAGATAAATGGCAAAACAAAAACACTAAAGCATTTTCATTTCACCGTGACAGTGTTATTTAGTTGATGGTTTTTGGGATGTTTTGCATAGTACCTCTGTTTGCAGGACATCGCCTGTCCCAAATCCAAAGTTTCTCCAAATAACCGTCATTAGGGATGTAGCAGATCACAAAACCCACAGTTCAGATTGTGTGAAGGGTTTAGTCACGATTTGGATCATTTTTCGGATCAGTAAAAAAAGGGAGAAATAACTAGATTAAAGCTAAACATTTATTTTTCTGAATAGTTTTACATATATTTTTCATAAAACATATATAAAGTACTTCAAAACATAAACACACACATATCTTACATCAAAAATGTGCTCATTGAGGCGTATTTATAAAATGAAAACTCTAATAAAACTTCTATCTCATGAAAGTCCTAAATAAAACAAAACAAAACAAATATGTTCATATAAACAAAAGTGCCTCATTGGGGGCTGTATCTTTAATATAAATAAGATGGATGGATAGAAGAGTTTACAGCTTTAAATTCTTTTGTGTCCTCTGTCACTACAACAAACTTCCCTCACTGAGCACACTCAGCAGCCGGGGTTTCTGCTGGACAGACGCATCCCAGAAAAATCTTTGGATAAGTTGAAAAACCCAGACGTGGAAATGTGTTTTACCGATTTTTCTTGTAGTACTCTGCAAAATAAAAAAACCTGATCTCTCAACATCCACGTCTGATGAGTTAAACGATGAGTTAATGAGCTTAAATGATGTGCACCAGGGTGTGGGGGTAGAGGATCCGCACTACACCTGTGTGCTGAACTGTGGCGAGTGATCCAATCCGTTAAACCCCTAACCGACTCGCATTTTTTTCTCCACAAGCACATCCTCGAAGGTGCTGCTCTCAGCCATCACCATTGGTTGGTTGACGCAACACGTCAACCAATAAAGAACTTAACTTTGGGGACATGACGTTTTCACTGAATAGATCAAAGCATAGAAAAATGAATTTAATGTGGCCACGCCATGCGAGGATTTCCGTCCTGAACTTCCATCCACTTTCTTAACCAGCTGGAGGCGCAGGGTTGCTGGAGACTGTCCTGGTTACTGTTGGTTGAAAACGGGATACACCCCAGACTTGTCGCCAGCCCGTCACAGAGCCCACAGATCGCTGCCGCCATCGAACCTGCCACGCTAGCCAGCCTGGCAGAACTAGACAGGTCCACTGCCCAGGCTGCTGGTATGGGTGTCAGCGGAGCTCGCCATGCTTGCCTGCCGGCAGCTGGCGAGCCTCCGCGGTTGCCGTTGTAGCGCGTGTGATCGCTTCAGATCCATGGGCTTCTGATGGTTTTCTCATTTTCATTTAGACAATAATAACAATAGCCCCTGTTGGGAATAATTTTGCTCCTTCCTGTCCTTGGGGGTCGGATGGGCAACGTCGCAAGGTTTTGGTCCAGATTACTCGAAAACTGTCTGCGGAATGTCCTCAAAAATTGATTGTAACCAGATTACTTGAGAAGTGTTTTCACAAAGACTCCGGGAAAAAACGATAACAAATCTGTTATTGGAACAACTAGTTCCAATAACAGGGCTAAGTGACTCCTCCGGTAGAATTTGCCAGAATCACAGTTGTGTCTATTGCAATGGGAGGGACACCTTTGAACTATAAGAGACGGGACGAGAAAGAATTCGGGGGCTTCTATCGAGGATTGGGTTGTGAGATGCTGAAGATCTTCTGAGTTTATTCTGGAATAAACAGACCCTCTGAGCAAACTGCAGAGTCCAGTTTTTATTCGGAGTCCACTTTTTTCCTCAACACCCCCAGTTTTATTTTCATTTTCCTCCTTTTGGGTTAATGCTCAAACTTGGCCGCAGACAGACAAAAGTACAATTTAAAACGGCTGTCAGGCGCTGCTCCTCTGCAGAAGTAAAGCACACTGCACTGGGAGAGACTCTGGTGAACTCAGACACGGTGACATTCTTGTCGGCGCCTCCGTAGAGCTCTCCAAAACATATGAGCACCAGTTACTCGCTCAGCATCATCTGTGTTTTCTATGACGTGGTCAACCAGTGAAGTTTGAGCAGTAAATTGGATGGGCATCAAAAGAGAGGCAGCATACGTGATTTTGACGCCTCAGCCGTGTCTGGGTTGAATGTAGCATAACATGGACCCAGTGTAACCTTCACAATAAGAGCCTTTTTCTAATGTGTTTGGCAGCTGGAGGCACAGCTGGATGAGGCAAAGGCAGAGGCATCGAAGGAGAGGAAACTCCGGGAGAACAGTGAAGTTTACTCCAAGAAGCTGGAGACAGAGCTGCAGGGCCTGAAGGTAAGAGGTCATGTCCACTCACCTGTCATTCAGATTCAAAAGTAAAACAAAATCCTGGTTTTTCCCAGCAGGGTCAGGGCTCTGCTGCTGCCGGAGCCGAGTCCCAGCAGGAACTGTCGCGTCTGAAGGCAGAGCTTGATAAGAAGGTCCTGTTCTACGAGCAGGAGCTTCTGCAGAGAAACCTGGCCCACTCTACAGAGATGAAGAACATGCGTAAAGAACTGCAGGAGTCAGAGGGAGCGCAACTGGCTTCCAAAAGGGACCTGCTCCAGCTCAGAGACAAGCTGGACAAAACCAAGAAGGAGAGGTGAGTTGGCTATTGGTTCTGCTCTCCTCTTGTCCATTAACTGGCTACTACTTTTTTGCCGCATCAGAGTAGCTTCCGGCCTCTTGTCTGCCAACACTCGCTGTCAATCTACTTCATGTCGGGGTTATCTGTGAGACTTATATCTGCAGTAACATGTTCCTTATAGTTTTACTCAGAAAATATTTGGCAGAGTGACCGTCTTTGCTGAAAATCAGAGAAAGAGGAGGGGTCATATTGATGGATCTGGGTGGATATTATCTTCATTTTCAAATGCCGCACATCCGGATAACCTCAAAACATCTTTAGCTGCGAAATCTATTCCTGACAAAGACATCATTGTCACAGGAGGAGGTCAAAGTGACCCCTGGTGTTCTCGGTGTTCAGGAGGACAGTGGGTGCCTGAGTGCATGTGTACACGTGTTTTTGCAGGCAAACAGAGATGGATGAAGCTGTTGCTGCTCTGAAGGAAAAGTACGAGCGCGAGAAGAGCCTACTGACCGAGGAGAATCAGAAACTCAGTGCAGAGGCAGATAAGGTAAGTCCATCCTCCTGCTGGATGTGGAACAGCTGTCCAGAGTGCACGTGTGTACTCTGCTGCAGTACCTGTACACTCTCCTTTCTAGTTGTGCTCCTTCGTTGATGACTTGACCGCTCAGAACCGCCAGCTGGAAGACGACCTGCAGGATCTGTCCTGCAAGAAGGAAAGTGTAGCTCACTGGGAGGCTCAAATCGCAGAGATCATTCAGTGGTAGGCCACTTCCCAGATTGTTGGTGCTCTGTCAGCAGAGGACACCTAGTTCAGCTGTTGAACCAAGTATTTAGATAGTTGTGCATTATCTGGTACAAGCACCACATTTGACATAAATGTGCCTTAGGATCCCGTCTTCCAGAAAATCATGTTAGCCCCAAGAAAATCCAAGATTTTAAAATGTAGTATACACAAACCGTAAATATTTTATACATATAGCAGTATCCTGTAGTTACCCCTCAAGCTTAAAGTCTGTATTTTGTGCATGAACAGTCCCTACTGTTGAGACTGGGGCATATAGACTGTAAATATATTTGTTACAATTGAGTCTTTACAAATGGCTACTATTGTGGATTTTTGTTGTGGCTAACGTCGTTTTCTGACAGGGGGAATTCTAAGGCACATCCATGCCAAATGTGGTGCTTGTACCACAAAATACCTGAAATATCAACCTAACGCTATTTGTTCAGGGTCAGTGATGAGAAGGATGCTCGAGGTTACCTGCAGGCTCTGGCTACCAAGATGACAGAGGAGCTGGAAACCCTTCGCAGCTCCAGTCTGGGATCCAGACCTCTGGTAAGAACCAGTACAGTGTCCCTGCAGGTGGGATCTCCCCAAGGCCTGCTCCTGTGGCAGGCAGGTTTATGCCATCATATTTTTGTATCGAAACAGACAGTAGAGCTGAAAATAAACACTGGAAACACAACATACACAAAACAGACACACACTCATGCACACACACGCTGTTCAACATAGAGGGCCGACTACAGACGAGCAGGAGCCTGTTGATCGTCTACGCGTCTGGTGTGAAAGGTAAGTGAAAGCGAGGCCACGCCCACTCCGATCCGCGCTGTTTCGTGGCGCTTCCACGTGCAATGTGAACTTAGCCAAAGACTTGTGGTTCTGTAAAAAGGCGTAATTTCATGAGGACATCTAACTCCATGTGCTGCTGGCTGTTGGTCAGGATTGTTGCTGACTTTGTTTGTGCCCCCCCCCATCCCCTTTGCAGGACCCCCTGTGGAAAGTAAGGCGCAGCCAGAAGCTGGACATGTCCGCTCGTCTGGAGCTACAGTCTGCTCTGGAAGCTGAGATTCGAGCTAAACAACTGCTTCAGGAGGAGCTGCGCAAAGTCAAAGCTGCCAATATCAACTTGGAAAGGTCACAGGTCACCCTGGCACACAGCCCCGCACAGTTGCAGCCATACTGACCTGCATCTGTCTGTCTGTATGCAGGAAGCTGAGAGAGTCCGAGGACAGGAGCAAGGAGGTTGTAGAGCAGATGGAGAACCTGAAGAAGGAGGTGGAGGAGAGCCACTCTCACACTGACAAAAGTGAGGGGGGGGTAAACTGTATGTAGTAGGAAATGGATCATCTGATTCTTTCCCCAACATAACCAGCTCTACATGAGTATGTTTAGGCTCTGACCAACAACTGCTGAATTTACCACGATCACAGCAAAGCTGGCAGTGCCCCTCATCCTCCCTGAGAGGAAGAGCCGGCTTTGGTGACATCACAACTTATGATGACACTTCTTTAAGCTTAAATCTTTGTTTTTGTTGCCTGTTTGTAATTCACATTCTTAAGTTTTGTTTATGTCGGTTCCTTATTGCTCACGGGCAGCTCCCATCTCAGTAAAGAACAACGTTCTGCTCTGGTTCCAGGGCTGTGGTTCTGCAGAGTTCTGAATGGATCTCCTAAACCACTGGATCTCTTGTATCTGCAGGTCTGAAGCTTCAGGACTTTCAGGAATCCATCTTTGAGTACTTTAACACATCTCCTCTGGCTCCAGACCTCACCTTCCGAGTGAGTGTACACACCCACACACACATACACATGCTCACACCCACACAGGCACGCGCACACACACGCTCACACACACACACACACGCTCACACACACACACACGCGTACACACCCACAACACACACGTACACACCCACACACACACACGCGCACACACACGCTCACACACACACACACGCTCAGAGACACACACACACACACACGCGTACACACCCACACACACACGCGTACACACCCACACACACACGCTCACACACACACACACACGCTCACACACACACCCACACACACACGCTCACACACACACACACACACGCTCACACACACACACACACACGCTCACACACGCGCACACACACGCTCACACCACACACACACACACACGCTCACACACACACACACACACGCTCACACACACACACACACGCTCACACACACACCCACACACACACGCTCACACACACACACACACACGCTCACACACACACACACACACGCTCACACACGCGCACACACACGCTCACACACACACACACACACGCTCACACACACACACACACACGCTCACACACACACACACACGCTCACACACACCACACACACACACACGCTCACACACACACACACACGCTCACACACACACCCACACACACACGCTCACACACACACACACACACGCTCACACACGCGCACACACACGCTCACACACACACACACACACGCTCACACACACACACACACACGCTCACACACACACCACACACGCTCACACACACACACACACACACAGCGTACACACCCACACACACGCGTACACACACACACGTACACACCCACACACACACACGCGCACACACACGCTCACACACACACCACACGCTCAGAGACACACACACACACGCGTACACACCCACACACACACGCGTACACACACACGCACACACCCACACACACACACACGCTCACACACACACGCACATGCACAAACACTCACGCACACATACACATACACATGCTCACACCCACACAGGCACACGCACGCACACACACACACACGCGTACACACACGCACACACACACGCACGCACACATACACACACGCGTACACACCCACACACACGCGTACACACCCACACACACGCGTACACAGACACACGCGCACACACCCACACACACAACACGCGCACCACACACGCTCACACACACACCCACGCGCACACACACACACACACACACACCCCCTTGTCTTGGGACTGTTGCAGTCACATGATGTCCTGCAGGTTTAGGTGTGAGTGTCTGAAACTGCTGTTATTGATCTTTCTCTTTGGCGTTGAGGCATCTGCGTCCTCGCTGCCTGCACTTTGGGAAGAGGTAAGCTCATCTGCCAGGTTACCCACGATCCTTGGCGCCTCAATCTCTGTTAATTTGTCTTCATAACTAGCTGTCATATCTAATCTCATTGCTGTGTATGGGTGACCTTTCCTCATGATTCCACTCGGCCATTGTAATGGTGCCTACACACAGAATGCGATCGCACGGCAGAAGCACCATTTTTAATGTAAAGTCAATGGTTTAGACACAAATTGAGGTTCTGCTGCGTTAATTGAAGCGGCTAACGCGGCGAGAAAGTCTGGAAACGGCACAAATTCAGCGACGCGGCGCGAATTAAGCGGCTCCGGTGGCTGGACAGTGTTTTAAAAATCTGAACTCCGGAGAGATGGTTGAATCTCCTCAACCAATCAAGGACTCAACTTCTGGCACGTGATGTTTTCAGTGACAGCGGGGACAAAAGATCTTCCATTCATTTTCTTAACTCGCTGTTTTCCTTTCTGGGTTTCCGTCCCGTTACTGCTGGGTGAAGGCGGGTTCACTCTAGAGAGTCTGTCAGGATCTATAGAGCTGTAGTGAACACGCTCACGATGCCGGCTCCCAGGAGAGGAGCTCACGGCCTGACAGTCTGCTCAGGCCTGCTGAACTTTATGAGGATTTTTCATTGTCATTGAGACAATAAAAAATGGTCTCCTCATTTAATTCTTGTTTTGATTTTCTCCCTCTCATGTTAATGCGTGACAGTAAGCATTTGAACTCAGTCAGAGACTGACAGAAACACAGCAGAAGCGACAGTCAATCAGACACAGCAGCAGGAGAGAAACTCACTGGAGCTGAAGAGAAACTAAATGTTCTGATGAACCCAAACATGGAGACGTGATCACTGATGTTTTTGTAGAACTCTTTGAAATAAATAAACCTGATCTCTAAACATCATCTGTGTCTCCCATGTGTTGTATATGAGATAAACAGACGCAGCTCCGTGTAGCAATCAGGCTAAAAACATTAGCTGCTAGCTCCTCCCACACACGAACTTAGGGCACACATTGTTGGCCATGAGGCGAGCTGCAAATTCTCCGCGGCGAGAAAGAGGCGGGCCACACGAACTGACCACACGAATCTCGTTCGGTGTGAATGCATCTTAAAGCTGCAGTAATCCTGAAGAAAAAGATTGTCCTCATCAATGAGTTTCTGTTCCTTTGCCCACAGACCTCAGACATCGACCCCATGCCTCTAAAACCCGACGCCATGGCCTCCTCCCCTCCCTCAGAACAGGAGGTCTGTTACATTTTCTTTGTTCTGTACGTACTCTTCAGATAATTGCTTGAACTGCTTCTTGGCTGCTCCAACAGGAAGGACGGGCAGCTTTAGGTCCCATCAGCCCCTCCTCCAGCTCCTATAGCTCTGCCATTACTGTGCCAAAGGTACGGCCCGCCTCCTTAGGTCTGTCAAGCTGTCAGTCCATGCCTGCACTTTAATGGGCTTTGTACCATTTCAGCCCAAAGCTCACCAACTGAGCATCAAGACATTCTCCAGCCCCACCCAGTGCACGCACTGCAGCTCCCTGATGGTGGGCCTCATTCGACAGGGGTACGCCTGCGAAGGTACGTCTGCACGCCAATTCTGAACCGCCGTCCTCGCTGTGTGTGTGTGGATGGGTGTGTGTGTGTGTGTGTTTCTAACTTATGCAGGAACTGGCGTCAAGTCTAATGGGTCACAAATGTCAACAATTGGACTTGCTCGAGTTTGGCCCTCTCTGTGTCCTCAGTGTGTTCCTTCATCTGCCATGTGTCCTGCAAAGACCACGCCCCCCTGATCTGTCCCATTCCAGCGGAGCAGGCCAAGAGGCCACAGGGCATCGACGTGCAGCGGGGCATCGGCACGGCCTACAAGGGCTACGTGAGGGTAGGGTCCCAGCACAGCTATATCTGTCATCCACCATCAGAAAATAAAAGATATAGAGGTCCAACAAAAAGACAAAATAATAAATGCAATTGGAAATCAATAAATCATTTTTTGAATACATGTGGCATTAAAATATTTAAATTGCCATAAAAAAGCACATTAAAATATTTAATGACATATTTAATTATTTCATGGCCCCAGACCAGTGTGGAGCTGAAAGACACACGTTGAAATAAATACATTTAATATGAAATAATTAAATAAATGTCACTATTTAGAATTGGAAATGCATAAATGTCATTAAATGTTTAAATATTTCATTAAAATTCAATTTTATTTCATTCATTTGGGAGGAGGTATCCGTCAAACTGTCCCATCAAACTCAGAGGGCGGGCTTAACTCTTGAATGGTTTGTATCTCCTCATAGCGCAGAACTGCTGATCTCATCAAACTTTTTACGGTTTTGTCTGGCACCTCACACAAATCATACAGGCTGTAAACATTGTTTTGGTGTAACATAGAACTTTTCGGAGGGATCGCTTAGTCAAATTTCCTTCTCCATTTACGGGAACTCTGCGGCGCAGCCTAATTCTTTACAGAGGTTCTGCGCTTGGCCGGGCCAGAAGCGGGTCTAAGCGATTACCCCTGGCTGCAGAGTGCAGTGTATTTGTTGTTGTTGTTTTTGTTTGTTTATTTTGTTTATTTTTTTGGGGGGGGGGGGGGTCTGGGTGTTGAGGAGCTACCGCCCCTCTTCGCTCACTCCACACCCAGCAGCCTGCTCTGCTGTATAAGGGCAGGGGGTTCTGCAGTGAAGGATGCAACAAAGTAGACAGAGGTGTGGTTGTAAAAACTTCCAAACACACTGATCAGATGCATTTACATGATCAAGATTCAGAAACTCAGCAGTAACACAACAGCTCTAACCTTATTTTCTCAGATCCCAAAGCCAAGTGGGGTAAAGAAAGGCTGGCAGCGAGCCTTTGCCATCGTCTCTGATTGCAAACTATTTCTCTACGATGTCCCAGAGGGGAAGTCTACTCAGGCAAGGGTAGTGGCCAGTCTTGTTCTTGACCTCAGGTAAGGGGAGAGGTATTTGACTTACTGCCATGGTGTGACTTAGTGTTTTTAACATTCAGCACTCTTGTGTTCAGGGACGAGGATTTGTCAGTGAGCTCAGTGATGGCGTCTGATGTGATCCATGCCACAAGGAAAGACATCCCCTGCATCTTTAAGGTGGGATGCTCCATCCCTGGACAACTGGCCTCCATTCTTTGAATGAAAGTGACAGTTAGTTGTTGTGAGCAGGTTGCATCCTCGCAGCTGATGTCACAACTGTCATCCGTGTCCCTCCTGGTTTTGGCGGAGAGTGAGGCAGAGAAGAGGAAGTGGGTTCGGATGCTGGAGAGCCTGCAAAGCATCCTGACCAAAAACCAGCTGAGGAGCCAGCAGGTCCATCGCCTGCACGAAGCCTACGATGCCTCGCTACCCCTCATCAAGACCACGTTGTCAGCCGCCGTGCTCGGTTCGTGAAAGTCCTGCAGGGGTGTGTTTGGGTCGGCTGGTTCTGTAAAATTGATAGTGTGCTGTTTTCTTGTAGACCAAGAGAGAATTGCTCTGGGAACAGAAGACGGGCTGTTTGTGGTGGAGGTCACCAGAGACGGTGAGACAGATGCACAAACCAGTGCCCCTTCAGGGACACAGCAAGGTCGCTCTGACCCTCTGACCCCTCTGTTTGCAGTGATCGTCCGGGCTGCTGACTGTAAAAAAGTTCATCAAGTTGACCTGGTCCCAAAAGAGAAGATTATCGCTGTCTTATGTGGGAGAAACCGCCATGTGCACCTTCATCCCTGGGGGGTCTTGGAAGGGGCTGAGTCTTTTTTTGACATCAAATTGGCTGAAACCAAAGGCTGCCAGGCTCTGTGCACTGGTGTGCTACGGCAGGGAGGGCCCGCCTACCTTCTGGCTGCTGTCAAACGTCAGGTGAAGAGGGGCTTTGATTTTGTCTGCTTTGTCCCGCTGTGAATCCTGCTCATGTAGCTCCATCCCCCCCCAGGTTCAGTGCTATGAGATCACCCGAGCAAAGCCACACTACAAAAAGCAGTGGGAGGTGCAGGCTCCCGGCACCGTGCAATGGCTAGGGATGGTCCGGGATCGGCTGTGTGTCGGTTACCCCTCTGGCTTTGCTCTTTTGACCCTGCACGGGGAGTCGTCCCCTATCAGCCTGGTAAGCCCTGCTGACCCCACCTTGGCCTTTCTGGCGCAGCAGCCATTGGATGCCCTGCACGCCCTGGAGGTTGGCTCAAGCGAAGTGCTGCTCTGCTTCAGCCAGCTTGGCATATACGTGGATGGACAGGGGCGCCGCTCCCGGGCACAGGAGCTGATGTGGCCTGCTACACCGCTGGCCTGCTGTACGTTTCCATGACCAGTGGCTTTAGGGGGGGGGCAAACTACTGATACTCTACTTACCATCTTTTCCTCCCTCTCTCAGGCTCAAACTCCTCTCACCTGACAGTCTATAGTGAATATGGCGTGGACGTGTTCGATGTGCAAACTATGGAGTGGGTGCAGACCATCTCTCTTTGCAAGGTAACCAATCATGAATGAGCACAGCTTGTGCACGCCTCACTGCTGCTGGAAACGGACTCTGCCCTTGTCCTTAGATCAGACCCCTGAACGTGGAAGGAACTCTAAACCTGCTGAGCTCTGAACCCCCCCGCCTGATTTACTTAAGTAACACCTCATCAGGTAAAATCACATTTCATCCATCCTCTGTGCACCCCCAAGCCCCCCAACTGATCTGTGTCCCAACTGTGTGACATCAGCAGCTGACCTGACCATCCCAGAGACATCTGAGCACAGCAAGAAGGCAATGGTCCGAACCCGCAGCAAAAGGAAGTTTCTCTTCAAGGTTCCTGAAGAGGAGCGTCTGCAACAGAGGAGGTTAAGACGAACGCACTGACATGTGACGTGCTCGCCGCTCTGCCTCCAATGTTTTCTTTAAATCACACACTGTTCAAACAGCATGAATATGTTAGCGTCCACATTGCTGTCTCGCCCTTTTAGAGTCTTTCACTAACGCCAGTGGTGTTTTAGTTATTTTGCAATTAAATCAAAAGTTGTGTGTTTTCTGTGTTCTTTGTGTGTGTGTTTGTTTGTTCGTGTGTGTGTGTGTGTTCGTGTGTGTTTGTTTGTTCGTGTGTGTTTGTTTGTTTGTGTGTGTTTGTTTTCTGCCGGTGTTGTTTGTAGGGAGATGCTGAAGGATCCGGAGTTGAGGTCACGGATGATTTCTAATCCCACTAACTTCAACCACGTGGCTCACATGGGACCAGGAGACGGCATGCAGGTCTTGATGGACCTCCCCCTGGTGAGCATGCTTGTGCTTGTGTACTACTGTTGCATGACCTCCCCCACCCCGCCAACCACCACCACCTTTTCACTCTGTTCATCGCACTGACTCCTCCTTTTCTCTCCCTCCTCCTGTTGCACCATCCTTACCCTTCCTTCTGCTTGATGTTCAGGTTGGTGACCTCAGCTCCCTCTCACCCTCCTTGTCTCCCTCTCCCTCCTCCCGTCACACCCTCATCTCTCCCCCCTCCAACTTTGAGCACGTCTATCACATGACGTCGGCATCGGCCGGCGCCTTCTTGCAGAAGGAGGCCTCCTCCTCTTCCTTCTCCTCCTCTCAGCAGAGCCTCCTGCAGCCTTCTTCCTCCTCCTCCTCATCTCCTTCCATCTCCTCTCTGGGAAGGGTAGGCAACCTTCTCCTTCTCCTCCTCCCCCCCCTCTCTCAGGGTAGATAAGCTCTAAAGTGCTGCACACTTGAAGGTTGTGCAGCAGCTGCATTTGGATATTTAGGTTTGTGAGTTTGTTCAGAACCTCAAGCTTGAACCGGTTTCTCACTGGTTGTGTATGTGCATGGTTCTGTGTGCACAGCAGACTCTAACCCACTTTAAGACTCTAGTGTGTGATATACTTTCTGTGTATGTGTGCATGTCCATGCAGAGCGTGATGCCCTCGTCTCAGGATGAGCCCAGCAAAGAGAAGCCACGCCCACTATCCAGTATCTCCCAACACCGGAGCAAGTCTAATGTCTCACGCACAGCTTCAGGTGAAGAGACACACTCACAGCTGAGTCACCTGTGTGACACGTGGCTCCGGCCCTCTTTTTTCTGAGGTGGAGTCTCATGGCTTTAGTCTGCAAACATCACAAATGCTGTTAAAATCATGAGTTCTTTTTCAATACTTAAGTTACATGTTTTTACTTACTATTGTGATGTCGTCATAACTTGCCCTGTCATTGGTTTAGATTTTGGTGGAGGAGCTCCCACCCGCAGTGCCTGTGAACTAGACCAGGACCTGGAGCGAGAGGTTGGTTCTGAATTGAACTAGTTTCAGAGGCGAGCGCAGGGATCCACATCTGTGCAGCAGCTTCAGACACAGAAGCATCTTGGTGTTTTGCTACCACAGAAACCAGTGTTGTCTGCGGATCTGTGACATGAAACATTGTTAGTATTTATTGTCTGACCCAGAGGGAGCATCTGCAGTCGGAACAGCAGAGGTTCAATAATTAACCCTTGATGGGCTCCAAATGACATGGATTGTGGGGGAAATGACTTCTGTACCTCCTGTGGTCCTAATCCTGCCCACTTGTCAGATAGGATCCGTTTGAGGCCATTTGAGGTGATGGAGGACAGGAAAATGTACCGCCTTCATATCGAAGAGCGTTAAGATTGTTACCCGAGATGAGATCAGTGGTTGAAAATGACCTTGTGAACAGAACGAACATTTAAGAAAGCAAAGAGTGATGTGTAAACAACAAAAAACAATCTGTTTTTCCTGGTTAGCCACCAGCTCTGTTTCCAACTCAAACCATGAGCTCACCTTTCTTCTCCTTCTCCCCCCCAGCCGGACTCAGACTCCACCAAGCACTCGACCCCCTCCAACAGCTCCAACCCCAGTACCCCCCCCAGCCCGAATTCACCCCTCCGCAGCCAGCTCACACTTGATGGACTGGACTCTGAGCCATGAGCCTTGCCCCCCTGACTGCACACAGCTGAGGTTCTGCCCCATCACCTGAGCCAATCAGTCTGCAGACTGAATTAGGCTTTTTCTTCCTAGATTTTATTGCGATGGGGTAAAGAGCTGCTTTTATCTTCTCCTGCACCGCTGCCCACACCTCTCCTCGGGGTTTTAGCTCAAGCTCAGGCCACACTACCCTGCCGTGGATTTGTCTCCACTGTGACTGTTAACCTCCATCGTGGGACTGCTTCTGCTCCTTTGTTCTAAAATATTAAGTGTGTTGTGCTGAGCTGTGGCGAAAAACTACAGGCAGGAGGTGTCACTCTGAAGAAAAGAAACAAACACTATCAATTTAAAATGTTTGTTGATGTTGCACATTGTTCTTGTTCAAAAACAATAATCCTTCTTATTGCCAGTGAGGAATTTTCCTTTGTTCACTCTGTAGCTCGACTCCGCCCAGGTAGCACCAGGTCAACAAGAGGTGGTGAGGGGGTTGAGACACCTGAAAACTACTGCTTTTGTTTCTTGCAGAATTTTAAAAATATTTGTAACTTTAAACTGTTAGAAGCCAAAAAACACAATAAACTAACCTGAAAAGGGTCACGTGTCAGTCCTTTAACACTGCTCTGTTTTATCTCAAAAAGTTGCAGGTTCATAATCTGATGAGTATGTTTCAGCAGGGCAGTGGTAAAGTAAGTGGAGTTGAGGACAAAATTCTTTAAACACTAATATTCTACTGTTTGTGTCAGCAAAAAATACTGTTTGCTTTAAATTAAAAAACAGTGTGCATCTCTTTAATGTCCCACTCCAACTATATTTTGATCTATTTTCAAAACATTCCCAGTGGTCTTTCATTTATGGTTTTGATGTTTTTAAGCAAGAACTTAAAAACAACCAAACCCTGTGTTGTTCTCTAGGACACAGTTTCTGCAGAGCGGTACGAGTTCATCAACTACCATATTCACATCCGAGTGGTGGGTGGGACTGTTGGTGCAGAAATAACACTAGCTTACAGCCCCTCACAACCCCAAACTAACATTAACGGTGTAACAAAATGGTGAGTAATATTGGATCTATCCAGCCATACAGTTCAGATCCAGATTCCGACTCAGAAGAGGAAAACAAAGATGTGCATGGATCCGTTTGTCTGGAAGTGGATGAATCGGATTAGAGCGGAACAGGGAGCGTGTGACTTGCTGATTGGAGCACCTACAGTACATCAGTGCTACTCCAGATTCACAATTATTTAAAAGACATTCAGAAATACAGTTTTAAGCTTAACTTTCTTCACACACACTCACCAGCCTCTTTATTAGGTCCACCTTGCTATCACAGAGTTGGACCCATTTTCCATTCAGAAGATTGAACAAGGTACTGGAAACATTCCTCAGAGTTTGGTTCATATTGACACGACAGCATCACCCAGTCCTGCGGATTTGTCGGCTCCACATTCATGATGCCGATCTTTTGTTCCACCACCTCCCACACAGTCCAGTGAATTCACTGTCATGTTGAAGAAACCACACTGAGATGATTCCAGCTTAGCATGGAGCCTTATCCTGCTGGAAGTAGCGTCAGAAGAGGGTGCACTGTGGTCATAAAGGGATGGACATGGTCAGTAACAATATTCTGGTAGGCTTGTGGTGGTGTAATCATGCTCAGTTGGTACTAAGGGGCTCAAAGTGTGACAAGAAAATATCCCCCACACCACCAGCAGCCTGAACACTTAATACAAGGAAAGGCGGATCCATGCTTTCATGTTATTGATGCCAAATTCTGACCCTACCATCCAGAAATGGCAGCAGGAATCCAGACTCATTAGAACAGGCAGAATTTTTCCAATCTTTTATGATCCAGTTTTGGTGATCCTGTGTGTTTTGTAGCCTCAGTTTCCTGTTTCTAGCTGACCGGAGTGGTACCTGGTGTGGTGTTCTGTTGCTGTAACACATCTGCCTCAAGATTTTATTTTGCAGACCGTCGTTGTAACAAGTGGTTATTTGAGTTCTTTTCGCTCCTTCAGTTTTTCTTTTCGCTCCTTCAGTTTTTCTTTTCACTCCTTCAGTTTTTCTTTTCGCTCCTTCAGTTTTCTTTTTGCTCCTTCAGTTTTTCTTTTCACTCCTTCAGTTTTTCTTTTCGCTCCTTCAGTTTTCTTTTTGCTCCTTCAGTTTTTCTTTTCACTCCTTCAGTTTTTCTTTTCGCTCCTTCAGTTTTTCTTTTCACTCCTTCAGTTTTTCTTTTCACTCCTTCAGTTTTTCTTTTCACTCCTTCAGTTTTTCTTTTTGCTCCTTCAGTTTTTCTTTTCGCTCCTTCAGTTTTTTCTTTTCGCTCCTTCAGTTTTTCTTTTTGCTCCTTCAGTTTCTTTTCGCTCCTTCAGTTTTTCTTTTCGCTCCTTCAGTTTCTTTTCGCTCCTTCAGTTTCTTTTCACTCCTTCAGTTTTTCTTTTTGCTCCTTCAGTTTTTCTTTTTGCTCCTTCAGTTTTTCTTTTCGCTCCTTCAGTTTTTCTTTTCGCTCCTTCAGTTTTTCTTTTCGCTCCTTCAGTTTTTCTTTTTGCTCCTTCAGTTTTTCTTTTTGCTCCTTCAGTTTTTCTTTTCGCTCCTTCAGTTTTCTTTTCGCTTCTTCAGTTTTTCTTTTCGCTCCTTCAGTTTTTCTTTTCGCTCCTTCAGTTTTTCTTTTCGCTCCTTCAGTTTTCTTTTCGCTTCTTCAGTTTTTCTTTTCGCTCCTTCAGTTTTTCTTTTCGCTCCTTCAGTTTCTTTTCGCTCCTTCAGTTTCTTTTCGCTCCTTCAGTTTTTCTTTTCGCTCCTTCAGTTTTTCTTTTTGCTCCTTCAGTTTCTTTTCGCTCCTTCAGTTTTTCTTTTCGCTCCTTCAGTTTTCTTTTCGCTTCTTCAGTTTTTCTTTTCGCTCCTTCAGTTTTTCTTTTCGCTCCTTCAGTTTTTCTTTTCGCTCCTTCAGTTTCTTTTCGCTCCTTCAGTTTTTCTTTTCGCTCCTTCAGTTTTCTTTTCGCTCCTTCAGTTTTTCTTTTTGCTCCTTCAGTTTTTCTTTTCGCTCCTTCAGTTTTTCTTTTCGCTCCTTCAGTTTTTCTTTTCGCTCCTTCAGTTTTTCTTTTCGCTCCTTCAGTTTTTCTTTTTGCTCCTTCAGTTTTCTTTTCGCTCCTTCAATTTTCTTTTTGCTCCTTCAGTTTTTCTTTTCGCTCCTTCAGTTTTCTTTTCGCTCCTTCAGTTTTTCTTTTCGCTCCTTCAGTTTTCTTTTTGCTCCTTCAGTTTTCTTTTCGCTCCTTTAGTTTTCTTTTCGCTCCTTCAGTTTTCTTTTCGCTCCTTCAGTTTTTCTTTTCGCTCCTTCAGTTTCTTTTCGCTCCTTCAGTTTTTCTTTTCGCTCCTTCAGTTTTTCTTTTCACTCCTTCAGTTTTCTTTTCGCTCCTTCAGTTTTTCTTTTCGCTCCTTCAGTTTTTCTTTTCGCTCCTTCAGTTTTCTTTTCGCTCCTTCAGTTTTTCTTTTCGCTCCTTCAGTTTTCTTTTTGCTCCTTAGTTTTCTTTTCGCTCCTTCAGTTTTCTTTTCGCTCCTTCAGTTTTCTTTTCGCTCCTTCAGTTTTTCTTTTTGCTCCTTGAGTTTTCTTTTCGCTCCTTCAGTTTTTCTTTTCGCTCCTTCAGTTTTCTTTTCGCTCCTTCAGTTTTTCTTTTCGCTCCTTCAGTTTTTCTTTTCGCCTCCTTCAGTTTTTCTTTTCGCTCCTTCAGTTTTTCTTTTCGCTCCTTCAGTTTTTCTTTTCGCTCCTTCAGTTTTCTTTTCGCTCCTTCAGTTTTTCTTTTCGCTCCTTCAGTTTTTTTCGCTCCTTCAGTTTTTCTTTTCGCTCCTTCAGTTTTTCTTTTCGCTCCTTCAGTTTTTCTTTTCGCCCCTTCAGTTTTTCTTTTTCGCTCCTTCAGTTTTTCTTTTTCGCTCCTTCAGTTTTTCTTTTCGCTCCTTCAGTTTTTCTTTTCGCTCCTTCAGTTTTTCTTTTCGCTCCTTCAGTTTTTCTTTTCGCTCCTTCAGTTTTTCTTTTCGCTCCTTCAGTTTTTCTTTTCGCTCCTTCAGTTTTTTTTTTCGCTCCTTCAGTTTTTTTTTTCGCTCCTTCAGTTTTTTTTTTTGCTCCTTCAGTTTTTCTTTTCGCTCCTTCAATTTTCTTTTTGCTCCTTCAGTTTTTCTTTTCGCTCCTTCAGTTTTCTTTTCGCTCCTTCAGTTTTCTTTTCGCTCCTTCAGTTTTTCTTTTCGCTCCTTCAGTTTTCTTTTCGCTCCTTCAGTTTTTCTTTTCGCTCCTTCAGTTTTCTTTTTGCTCCTTGAGTTTTCTTTTCGCTCCTTCAGTTTTTCTTTTTGCTCCTTGAGTTTTCTTTTCGCCCTTCAGTTTTCTTTTCGCTCCTTCAGTTTTCTTTTCGCTCCTTCAGTTTTCTTTTTGCTCCTTGAGTTTTGTTTTCGCTCCTTCAGTTTTTCTTTTCGCTCCTTCAGTTTCTTTTCGCTCCTTCAGTTTTCTTTTCGCTCCTTCAGTTTTTCTTTTCGCTCCTTCAGTTTTTCTTTTCGCTCCTTCAGTTTTTCTTTTCGCTCCTTCAGTTTTTCTTTTCGCTCCTTCAGTTTTTCTTTTCGCTCCTTCAGTTTTCTTTTCGCTCCTTCAGTTTTTCTTTTCGCTCCTTCAGTTTTCTTTTCGCTCCTTCAGTTTTCTTTTCGCTCCTTCAGTTTTCTTTTCGCTCCTTCAGTTTTTCTTTTCGCTCCTTCAGTTTTTCTTTTCGCTCCTTCAGTTTTCTTTTCGCTCCTTCAGTTTTCTTTTCGCTCCTTCAGTTTTCTTTTCGCTCCTTCAGTTTTCTTTTCGCTCCTTCAGTTTTCTTTTCGCTCCTTCAGTTTTTCTTTTCGCTCCTTCAGTTTTTCTTTTCGCTCCTTCAGTTTTCTTTTCGCTCCTTCAGTTTTCTTTCGCTCCTTCAGTTTTCTTTTCGCTTCTTCAGTTTTAGATCTTATCTAATGTAAATCTTATGAAGGCACCTTTTGCAGCCTCAATAAATAAATTATATACATCATTTTGAAGTTGGGTTAGCTGCATCTTTTCATCCTCAGAAAGATACATTTTATTTAATAAAGATTGCAGCGTCTTTATTATCATATTTTCTAATGCCTGTTTATTTTTTAAAATAGCTTTGCTGCTCTCAATAGCTATAATTCTAACTTTTGAATCTGAAATATTCCCATCTTTGCTTAGCACTCATTCTTTTGTTTTCAAATATTTGTTTTGTATTTTGTTTAACTACATTTTGAAAAGACTTATTTGCTTTATTTCCTTAGCTTAGCCGCCCCCACATGTCGCGCACACACATTTATGATGTCATCACAAAACGACGTGTCCGTTTCCATACCCTACAGGTATGTACCGGTAAGTAACCATAGCAACTTACCCTTCGAGCATCACCAGTTAATATACAAAGCTTTTCTCGCTGTTAGAGGGTGATAAGACCACATAACAATGTGCTGTCTTATCCTGAAGATTATTTGAAAGAGTGTTGCTGTTCAACAAAAAACAAAACTTATATGGCAAAACTTTTGAAACCATGCTGTCTCCCACTTCTTTTTGACAAACTTCACATTTCATGGATTCAAAGTGTTATGCATTCACACAAATACAAATAAGTCTGTTTATGATTACTAGTAATTATAGGAGATAATTTACACGTGAATGCAGATATATAGCCTATGTGTAAATATGCATCTTTTACTTTTCTTATCAAATCATGACTAATCACCTTAAGTTTGATATATTAAAGATGTATATCTCTATGTTTGTCTTCTTTAGTATTTTTGTTTGCTTGAAATAAATCAATTTTAAATTAAAAACCCTACATTTCAAGTCATAAACCACAGCGTTGCTCTCACCACAGAACACATTCTGTGCTCTGCTTCCTGCTTGTTTGCTGCAGGGACTTGTCTTTACGATGTCGGTGATGCAGAGCATGTAGGTAAAGAAGCTGTGTGTAAAAAAACCAGTTTTTAGAACACTTACACACATTTATACAGTTTAATGAACACAAACCACTGCATGTAATTAAAGGAGAATTGCACAGATTGGGAGGTTTGTCCTTGATGTAAAAATCCATGGGAGACCTAATTTTGTTTTCATGTATTCATGTTGTTCATATCTCTTCATTTCACCCTCAGGAAAAAGTTACCCAAGATTTTTGGAAATGATTTGCATATTCACTGTTTTACTCTGAGTCGTGGCTGAGGTATCTTGTTTTTGACGATAAATTTGTGGTTATTTCTTGTTATTCCTAAGAAACTTTTTTTTTTTACAAACCTCGGAACTTTCCTCTGCTAGCTAACATAGTGTATGATGTCCCCAACCTCACCTCAAATGTTGAGGTCAAATGGGCGGGGTGTGTACATGAATCCAGAGTCTTCCGGCGGTAGTCAATGTGCCAGTCCTTTCAACTAGGTATGGTTAACTTTCCAGCATGTTTCTTGTCTTTCTAGTGTTGGTTTATTTTACATGCACTCTTTCTTCATTGGTTTCATAAATGAAAGAAAAAGAGTCACTTAGAGCTAAACATGCATTTCATATTTTTGGTTGCAGTTGCAGTTTGATTTTTGATGTAATGATGGACGCAACGAACCAACAGGAAGCAACTCGGAAGGAGGAAGTTGGTTTAACGGCCGGATGCTGCAGGGGTGTCAGGATCTGTGGAGAACAAACCCTGAGAAAACTCTTCTGTTTCCAGAGTCAGACTGACTTTTTTGTTAGGTCTTAGCAGAAAGAATTCTCCGCCAGCAGGATAAAAGCCGAAGACGGGCCTTAAATTTGAGCAGAGAGAATGAAGGCCTGGAAGTGCCTTCTGATGCTGGATCAGAAACCAAATTTACAAGTATCAAACGCATGAAAAGCAGTGACAAAACGCAAAGATGATGGAGCTCCTCGCTCCACCAACCAACGAACTGGAGCAAACTGATTTCATGTTCCTCATTCTGCAAGTGACAGTCATGAAGCTGTTTTCTTTATTTCACACACAGATGAAAATGACTGAAGAGGAAGGAACTTTCAAAAATTTAAGCAGAGATAAGCACACTTTATAAAAAGTCTAAAAACAATGCAGAAATATTGCGTTTTTGATATTCTATCAAAGGCCTGAGATTTTCATCTTAGGTGCATGTCCAGAGTGAGAGACATAATCTAAAACAATCATTTCAGACCCCTCCGTGATATGAACACCACATATTTTTGCAAGTTCTAAGAGTACTAAACAATACAGATCACAGCTACATACAATGGGATGGAATAGAACAGGTTTTCAAGTTAAACTAAACTCACATTTAACTGAAGCCTGCTGTATTAAACCCTAAGGTGAGTTCATAGAGTGTCGGGACAGGGTCCTTACATTCCTGAGTTGGGGAGCCATCACTTTAAATACTTTGTCCCGTGTAGCTTTAAAATGTGCATGGGACATAAACCATAAAAAGAGAAAAATAATTTCTCTGACAAACTGTTTTGTTTTGCTGACGTTAGTAGAAAAATGAAAGAAAAAAAAATCACAAATTAAAGAAACTTGTTTTCTCTTAATAGTGAGATAGTAGATGTCGTTATCAAAAGAAAAAGGCAGAAATAAGAAAGGTAGGCTGTTCTAGGCCTCCGTACAACACATTTTCCACAAAATGTATCTAGTTGAAGCAACTACGGGCTATTTGTTGAAGTGGGTTCGCCTTATTTGGTTCTGATCCAAGAAAAACTACCATCTTTACTTTTGTTAGAAATATACTTGTGTCTACAGAATCTGAGTATGGTACTGGCTTTCTTTTGTCAATCATTTATAGGGATGTAAACAAATGTTAGCTGATCCAGTTTAGGTGCATTTCTGTGTTACTGATTTTGTTGTTATTCTGAACTGATTCTGTGTTCTGATCCCCTTTCACATAAAGAAACTGGACTGCTGCTTCTCAATTCTTCTTACTCCAGAGTTCCCCTGGTAGACTTTGCAGCTCTTTGGTAAAGATTTGTGTCTCTTCAGTTCAACTTTCAGGACTCGATGGACTACAGTTGGTTTTGGCTGATGGTGGAGGATTCTCCTGGCCACAGAGCTGACTGAGTCCTCGCCACAAGTCTTTGCGAATATTTTTGCTGGCTAGGACATAAAGAATGGGATTGACAGCGCTGTTTATGGTGGACAGACCCAGGGAGATGGTGTAAGGTGTGTACATGAACTCGCAGTCAATGCTGTCCAGAGAAAGGTGGAACCTGATTGCCCGTGCAAGCAGAATTAGATGGTAGGGAGTGAAGCAAACCAGGAAAAGCAACACCACCGCCACCACCAGCAGACGCACACGCTGCTTCTGTTTCCCTTGCAAACCCGTGCTGCGCTGCACGCTGGCCAGCACCCTGTGGTTTGTCACCACCAGCAGCACCAGTGGCAGCAGGAAGCCCAGGGTGAAGCGGGCATAGTTGAAGCCTGCCACCATGGCACTGCTTTGACTTGGCTCAAAGCAGCGCTTTAAGCCCTCTGCAGCCCCTTCCTTCATTATGAAGACTGGGGTGTGCACAATGGCCACCACAAACACAATAACAACTAGGACCAGCACAGCATGGCGGCGATGCCGCAAGCCACGCACCTCCAAGCTGTGTACCACAGCTAGGTATCGGTCATAGGAGATGCAGCAGAGCAGGAAGATGCTGATGTACATGTTGTTGAAGAAGATGAAGCCAGTGACTTTGCAGGCAACAGAGCTCCACTGCCAGATGTGACCTCTGCTCACGTAATCTGCCCACACAGGTAGCGTGCCCAGGTACGTAAGGTCACACAGGGACAGGCCCCACAGGTACACAGCCAGCACGTTTTTCCTGCGCACCTGCAGCCAGTTCAAATACAGGGTCAGCAGGTTGGCGGGAAGTCCAATTACCATCACGATGCTGTACAGCAGTGTCAGCGGCAGGCGGTCCTTCTGATAAGGGGGTTCACAGTTCATCTTTGTCTTGTTGTCTAGAGAGAGGGTCTCATCAGGCAGCATGACGGCCAGTCAACTCCTATCAGAGCAAAGTGAAAGAAAAGGCTTTTTAAAAATGTAAATTTAGTTCAAAAAGCGTCTCAAATCTCACAGCTGGCAGACGGAAAAACAAGTCTTCTGACACCTGACCTTTTCAGAGCCTTGGACACTTTGGCCTTTGCTTGAGACTCTTCTGCTACAACGAGTGAAACGCCGATTGCTTGTGAAAGCTGGGATATGCTGTGTTAGAGTGAGCTGTATATTTTCTAAAATCTTTTGTCATCCATTTGCAGAACCTACAATCAGCGTCTGAAATGTGGGTTGCTCTGATACGGTGCTGTTTTTGCTGACCTCGCTGCTTTGCTGCAGGCCTGTTGCTAAGGAGACCTGTGGCTGAGGGATTGACGAGACACAACATTGATAAAACGATGTATGACTCTTGTCCACAGGTGCAGCTGTATTTTTTCTTTCCTTTTCCCCTCCTTCAGAGCTGCATCTGAATGTAACTCGGGCACTTCCAGATTTTAATAAATAGTAAGGGTCCCTTAAGGGGGTGCTCAGAGGCAGTTGGAGCATCTCCTCTCCATCTCTCCTCGCAAGTAAAAAGAACCTAACTGTCTCTGTCTTTCTTTTTTGCAGAAATAAATGTTTTAAGTTATTTGAACTACTTGATCCTGTCAGTTCTGGTCTAACTCGTCGCCACCCGCTGATTCAATGGACTTAAATAATGTTAATATTTCAGAAAAATGCTTAAGGAAGCAGTTTAAACTTTTGGCAGCCATCTAAGCACAGCACATGAAGCCAACGCATAGCAGATTGTGCAGGGGCAGGAATTTTGGCAGTAACTAAAAAATAAAACCCTGGGAGGATGTACAAAATAAATTAACGGTATTTATGGCAAGTTCACAGGTTCCTCACTACAGGTCTGAAACTAATCTGCTCAATGTAATAATTTCTCATTAGAACTTGCTTCTTTGAATTGTTTATCATTCAGTTTCACTATTTTTTGTATTAAAATCTTTTCAATTACAGCAGAAAGCCTGTGTTTAGAGGATAAGATGTAATGGAGAGTTTATCTGGCTGTGACTCATAAAACAATAGTTAATAGTGCAACTGCCAGGAAGTGGAGGTGTAGGAGGTAAAGTGCAGGAAACATTTAATAAATAGACTTCAATAAGCCTAAACACAGGTAGAAACAACATGAGGGTAAAACAGATGTCCTGACAATGTAGAAATGAAAACCAGACACTTAAATACACAGAGGACAATTTACAGAAATGAAAACAGCTGTGAACATAAATCTGGAGTCTGACAGGAGACAGAACAGGACTGAAAAACCAAACTAAACAGCATTATCCTCATAGCAACAGTATGACAACATTCAATAATATTCCTTCAGCCTTCTGGGGATAAACATCTGTGTTTAATATATTACCATCTGTAATAAACGTCATTCATGTTGATTATGCCCACATCACAATGCCAGCATAAAGAGGGTTTTATTGCTTTTGATATCTTCCAAATCTATGATAGGGTGAATGAACGCATGTCAACAATGACTTGTGTACTTTCACCTACACTGGTCTCGTAGCTGAGTAGTTCTCTGTTAGTACTTTCTTTTCAGATTTGACTTTTTTACCTTATTGTTTAAAGGCAAAACATGTGTTTTTGCTGCCCCTTTCCAACTTTGAGCCCCTGTGCACGTCCCTGCAGACAACCCTCCTTTAGCCTCAAACTCACCGGGTACAAGTTGAGACTCAGATTCTGAAGACGCTGGACTTCAGTGACGTCAGGTCAACGTCACAGTGGCGCACTTGCCCAGTCCGTTGGCTACCGGTGATAGCACGCGCTCTGAACGGAACGGAACCGCGGGTTCTAACTGGAATCTGCTGTGGGTCTACGATAAGAGCTCCGAGAACTCGCGGGCCCTAAAACTCGAATCCGTCCTGGTTCTGGTCGGCAGGAAGCGCGCGCTCTACGTGACTCCCGCGGTGTGCGCGCGTGCCGTTTATTGTACAAACCGCGCTTTTTTCTCACCAGTTTCACGATGACGGTTTGTTCATGAATAGGAGGAGTCTCATCAGAATGATTTCAGAATTTTCACACATTTCCTGATCTCTATGACCAAACCAAGCAAGATGCTTGAAGCACGTGAGGTCCGCACGCGCCATGCTGATCAACATCAGGCCAAGTGTTGCCAGATAGTCACCGTTTTCCAGCCCAGAAGTCAGCTCAGAACCGCCCAAAACCTTAACCAGCTGTCATTAGTTTGATTGTAGTATGCAATCATTAGCATTCATAATAATTATTGACTTTTTGATTGAAACTTCAACTTTGAGGCTTTTTAAACTTATATTACAACCACCATTTTTACAGCTAATCAAACAGAGTTACTGACCCCAAACGACCCCCCCCCCCAAAAAAAAAAAACAAAAAACAAAAAAACAACAACAACGGGGCATTTTTTTCTGGGGTTCCTAAGTGACTGTGAGGAGATGATTATTCGTTTTCATATAAATTTATTTTTCCAAGGAAAGTAACAGGAGAGTATATTCATATGATGCTAATTAATACCAGATTTACCTTTATTGTCTTGTCAGATTACACTTTTTAACTGTCAAATTCAGAAGAGAAAGAGATGTGGAAGTGTGGTTCAAAAACAATAATTTATTGAAGAAAGTCACATTTTCTGTTTGAGTGTAAAAAAACCTGCATTTTTGATGTCCAAAACGCCGTTCTTTACGCTCCTTTTCGTGGTGATTTATGACACTTTAGCTTGACGCCTGTCCAAAAAAGTGTTCTTGAGCTTGATGCCCCAGCTGCATGTGTGAGGAGCTACTGCCAAATGTGTTCAGCCTGATCGCTGCATGGAGCGCTGTCTGTTTATATCTCATTACAATGCATGGAAGACAATGAGGATGATTAGAGCAGTGAAAGTTGTGGCTGGTGAGGCTCTGACTCTTTCAGAGCCAGATTTGCAGACAAATGAGAGGCCTATATGGGTCATTTTAGAACATTTTATGTACCACCCATCAAAATTCAAATTATCCACTAACAAAATACAAAAACATGTTGTTTCCGACTAAATATACATTTCTTCAGACCAAGTCAACAGTAACTGAGAGAAAAGAGTGATTGAACATAGTTTTGAAAATAACATCAGTCCGGAGTAACCCCTAGTTTTTGCCTAATGTCCAGTTTGAATTTTAAATAAAAGTTCAAATGAAACTTTAGAAAGTGACTATTCGTTTGTAATTTTCTAAATACGTGCGGCCAGTGCTGAACTTTTTCTTGGCTGCAAGGACCCAGAGGAAGGGTTAAGGTTAGGATTATGGTTACGGTTAGGGTTAAACCACCAAATAGTTTCTGAGTGCGGCTGTTTCTGCAGCTCACCACTCCTCCAGGGGATGGATCAAATGTGGACAGTGTTGGTGGGAATGGATTAAAAAGTAATGAATTACTGTAATTTAATTACTTTTGTCAGTAATGGAGTAACGTAACGAAATACAGTCCACATTTTGGTAACTAATTACAATTACTGGACTAAAGAAAACCTTATTACTTTGTTACTTAGGTTTTGTAGGCTCTGGCATTTTCTCTCAGTTAGATTAAACAAAAAATGCAGATTAATTTAAAACAAAATAGTTAATGGCTCATACGCTCATGCATGTGCGTGCAGAGTTAAGGATCAGTCAAAGTACAGACAGTCCTTCATTGTTGCAGTCAAGGTGATTTCCAAACTGGCTCAAAGATGAGACAAAAAGAGACGCTGTCCTGCAAGGAGTCCTGTGATCTCTGCAGAGCAGCAGGTGACCAGCAGAGCAGAGATCCACCACGTGAACTGATTTTGTTACAAATGAAACGACTCTAAAGCCGCTCTTTGTTGTGAAAGACAAGAGTCCGCTCCGTCCTGGGACTCAGAGAAGATTTTTCCATATTCATTCACCCTTTCTTTCTTTCTTTTTCTCTCTAAGCTGCATGCGACTGGTCAGAAAGAGTTTGCGCTCGCATTCAGAGGGGGAGAGGAGGTTTGGGGTGCAAAGTTTGCCAGACTCTTGGCCGTGTAGAACTGTGTGCAAAGGCAGATGTAGAAAGAGACAGAGAGAGAGAGACTGATGCATTGGGGGCAACTCATTGTAATGGAATATATACAGTTGGCCAAAATGTACATGAAAGGCATTTAATAGTTCTTTGTGTTTTCAAAAGACTGGCTTGGTTGCAGATTTGGTGGAGATGAATAAAGACGTAACAACATTTTATATAGACCACATATTATTTTTGTGTCATTTTCACACTGTTGTCAGAATTATTATTATTATTTTTTTTTAAAACTTGTCCTGCCCAACAGCTGAGCAAACAGATATGAGCTGAGAGCCTCTTGTGTTTGACAGATTTTACTCTTACAATCGAGGGTTATAAATCATAGCGAACACAAACTGTATGTTGGTATAAGCCCCTTTTGTAATCTAAACGATACTTTATTAATATTGATTTATTTTATGTATTTTGTGTTCTTTTTGTTGGACCGGACGGAAAAGGAAAGGGGGAAAAGGAGAGAGTTGGGGGGGAGGGGGGGTGATAGATAATGGATTATAGAATTCAGAGAAGGACTACTGGGAAGGGAAGGTAGAGTTATTAATCTACTGGCAACAAAATGCTGGATCGTATACCCATTGCAATAGTGAGTATTGGTCTACAATGGGCCGGGCCTGTCCACACACTCAGCTGTTACATACCTGCCGGCTCCAAGAGTGTTCACAAACTTGTCCACATCCAGTTCGCACGCACACTTGTGCATTCCAACCAATACATGTAAAGCATTACATTCTATCACGCACACTATTTGAGGGTGCAAAGGTGAGCCGACGCCTGTGCTCAGGTGAATGTTATGTTAAGATGAAGTGGATGATGGAATGCACAAAAAAGGAGGAAGAACCCGCCGCCATCCCCACACCAAGACCCCCGCCGAGGCAGCAGCGCCGACCAGGGCCCACACCCGCACCCATATGGTGGGGTCAACGGAGGAGATCCACCCGCCCGGCAGCCCAGCCAAGCACCCAGACCAGGGCCCGCAGGACAGCCACACGGGCCCCCAACACCCGAGCGCAGTAAGATATGGAAGCGCAGAGCGCAAGGCCCAGCCCAGCCAGGAGAGCAGCCCTCCCACCGCACCAGGTGGCCCAGCGCGGGGCCCCACCCCCCAGAGCCCCCCCACCCCAGACAAGCCGCCCACCACTACCCAGGAGCCCCGAGCACCCCCCCACCCCAGCCCCGGGTACGAGCCGGGGCCCCCCACGGGAGACCCGCTCAAAGCCCCAGGCAGCTGCGGAGATCCAGAAGAGAGCACGCTGGGGGTCAGTTACCCCCATCCAGAGGAGGGATGACCAAGAGAAGTGGGGGTCCCCGAAGGTGTACATTGCCTGACCAGGCTCTCCTAATATTGTGACCCAGAAGGGGTCCCGAGGGTAAGGACCAGAACCCGCACCCACAAGGACACAGACGCCCTCCAGGCTCAGATGGAATATGATCCCCCGCTCATGGACTTGCCAGAGGACTAAGGGATCCCTCTCCCTGCGCGGGGAGGGGGCCGCCGGACCCAGGAGACCGACACCCAAGAGACAAGGCCGCCGCCGCTGAAGACCCTGCTCCCCCCACCAGGGATGAGGTAGGGGACAGAAGATCAGTAGTCCCACCTTCCTTGTGTAATGTATTTGTGTGTGCGTTGAGGTGTGTTTCTTGTGGTTGAAGGGTGTGTGTAATAAAGGGTGCAGTTAAAATTGGCGAGCAGGGCACTGAGGACATCTCCTGATTGCTTACAGGGATGTCCAATCGCCCTCTCACCAAGGAGCCCTAAATGTCTACAGTGCAGTTAAAATTGGAGGGTAGAGCACATAGATGTCCTAGCACCCCCCCACAAAGTATCCTACGTGTCTAAGGTGCGTTTAAAACCAAGAGAAGGGGGCGAAACTGTGCGCAGACCATGGGAGACCGGACCACTGCCAAGTGGCCCGGCCCCCCGGCCTATTCCGCAGGCACGCCCCCCCCTTCCAACCTAAAAAGTGGTCGTATGAGGAAGGAGGGAGGGTCGGGGACAGCTACCAAACTGACCCCCGATGATGAAACAACGGTCCCCCCCCCCCCCCCAGCATTGGGCCCAAGTCTCCCCAGGGCAGAGGCCCCACCCCCCGAAAGCCAACCCCCCAGGCCCCACACCCCCCACCCCACACAAAGACAGAGGAGCCCAGAGGGGGGCCAGCCCCCAGGGCAGGCCCCAGCCCCCCCCCAAGCACCGCCCCTGTAGCGACCTGGTCAGGTAGCAGTAGGCCCGAGGAAGCCCCTAGGGTCCCGTACTGGTAGTAGACCCCCCCCCCCCTCCTGCCCACAGATGTCCCCTCCCCCAGGCCGGCTCCCCCCCAGACCCCCAGCCATGGTAAGCTTTTCCTGGAGCAAACGCAGGCCCCAAGAGGGTTGCCCCATCCCGCCCAAGGGCCGGAGAAGGAGCGACCCCAGTCCCCAGGTGCAGCCGGGCCGCCCATCCAGCGCAGGCAGACCCACCAGGGCCAGGGCCCCGCGCAAGCCCCCCCAGCACACGCAAAAAGACCACCCCCCCAGCCAAGCCAGACCCCCACCCAAGGCACCATCCACACCCCCCACGCCCCGGCCCGGGAGACCGTGCAGCCCCGCGCCTGCCCCCGCCCAGGGCGCCGGACCAGACCCCCCCGACGACAGAGCCCCCCTCCCACCAGGCACCAGGCAGGCCCCGACCCACGGCAGACAGGTCAAGGTGCGGCGACACCCGGGAATCCCGCCCCCTAAGTTATGGAGTTAGCTATGGGGGACCAGAGAGCCCGAATTCCTTTCAAGTTATTTGAGCTCTTAGTTGACATTTTTTCCAAGATGATAAATCAACACATACCTGTTGCCAGAGAGCCTGGACAGGTGTACAGAACCACAGAGCATGCATATAGTTGTCGGGTAAATTACTATCACAATGCTCACAAATGTCTGAGTTTTTGAGACCCATCTTGAACATCCTCTGTCCAGTATAGTAAATTCTTTGAAGAGTTTTAAATTGTATTAGTTGTAGGTTTGGACTTTTTGTTAATTTAAAGGTATTTAGACAAATTTCTGACCAGAAGCTTGTGTCTGTTACTTCTGCCTAAGTCTGCATCCCATTTAGTTGTTGGGATTGAGACTTCGTTATCTAAGTTGCATAAGAGTTTGTATATTTTGGAGAGAGTTTTATTCAATGAAAAATTAATCATAGAGGTAACTAGTTCTGGTAATTTTAAGTCATTGTCACTGGATTTAAATGTTTTAGTGATTACAGATTTAAGTTGCTGATATTCCAATAATTTATTTATTCCATGTTTTTCTTGTAGTTCTTGGTGTGTTATGAATCTTCCGTCTGTAATTAAGTGCTCAAGTAGTATTATGCCCCCTGCTTGCCAAGC
Organism: Oryzias woworae; assembly: GCA_016861445.1. Lineage (NCBI taxonomy): Eukaryota > Metazoa > Chordata > Actinopteri > Beloniformes > Adrianichthyidae > Oryzias > Oryzias woworae. The sequence continues at coordinate 578,111 of BOLG01001259.1, read as the reverse complement.
AGGGAAGTGCAACATTTTTCTATTTATCAGGATGTCTGGATTGGTAGTAGTGAAGACTTTGACATTTTAAGAAAATCCCACCAGGCTGTTAAAGTAGTACTTATATTACTACTTTGGTAGCAGTCATGTTTTTTTATTGTTGGGCTTATAAAAGGTAGATCTGACAAGTTAATCTTTCCACAAAATGCCTGTTCCAGATCCATCCATGGGTTGGTTTCTGGGTTGTTTTTTATCCATCTTAAGATTGTACTGCAGTCTGTTGGCAAGAAAGTAGTTATGGAAGTTAGGTAATTCTAAGCCTCCACAGCTTTTTCTAGATTTTAAAGTTTTTAGACTAATTCTTGCAGGTTTATTGTTCCATAAGAAGCTGGATATGGCTGTGATCTAATGTTTTGAACCATTTTAGTGGTGGTTGTGTGGGGATCATTGAGAACAGATAATTAACTTTGGGTAAAATGTTCATTTTTACTGTGGCTATCTTACCCATGAGTGACAGAGGCAGGTTGACCCAGCGGGTTAGATCATCCTGTATACTTTTCAGTAATGGGGTGTAGTTTAGTTGCACCAGTTCTGACAGTTTCGAGGAGAAATAAATACCTAGATATTTGATATTTCCTGATTTGACTGTGATTGAGGTCCATTTGCTCGGCATTACCATTCAGTGACAATAAAACTGATTTGTTCCAGTTAATTGAGTAATCTGAGATAGAGGAAAATTCATTAATAATTGCTGTTGTTTCACTAATGGCATGTGAATTGTTCAGAAAAAGGTAATATGTCATCAGCATAAAGACTAATTTTATGATTACTGTATTTTGTTGTAATTCCTTTAATGCTCTGCACGTTGTCTTATTGTTGCAGCCAAAGGTTCAATAAATATAGCAAAAAGAGAGGGGGAGAGTGGACAACCCTGTCTGGTCCCTCTACCAAGAAAAAATCTGTCAGAAGTCTGTTTGTTGGTTCTGACTGATGCATTTGGGTTATGATATAATATTTTAATCCAATCAATGAAGGATTTCTCAAACCCAAACTTATGGAGGGCAGCAATGAGGAACTTCCAATTTACTCTGTCAAATGCTTTTTCAGCATCCAACGAGAGTATGGTTGTTTCCTGGTTTTTAATAGTGGCAAAATCTATTATGTTTACAAGTCTGCGGACATTATCACTTGAGTGTCTACCTTTAATGAAATCCAGTTTGATCATGATGAATTATATAAGGAGTGATTTTTCTATTCTCTGCGCGAGTGCTTTGCAAATAAGAGAGAAATGGGGCGATAGCTAGAAGGAATTGTGGGATCTTTTTCTGGTTTGAGAAGGAGGATTATGTTAGCTGAATTCATGTGTGGTGGCAGTGATTGGCTTTCCTTGATAAAAGTAACCATTTTATAAAAAGTCTGTGCCAGCTGTTCCCAGAATTCCTTATAAAACTCAGCAGGAAAGCCATCAGGCCCTGGAGCTTTGTTGTTGGGCATCAGCAACAAAGCTTTATGAAGTTCAGCCAATGAGAGCGGAGAGTCTAAGTTTGAGCTTTGATCCTCATTTAATCTGGGTAGAGTTACATTATTAAGAAATGAGTTATACTTTGCTCTGATGGATTGACCTGTGATGTGTACAAGTTTTTATAAAAATCTTTAAACGTTTTAATTGATTTTAACCGGGTTTGTGAGTGACATTTCCTGTGTGGTCCATAATAGATGTAATTGTTGATTTTTCTTTATTAATTTTAAGCTGATTAGCTAAAAATTTACCCGATTTATTTGAGTTATCAAAATTTTCGAGTCGAAGTTTTTGTATTTGGAATTGCGTTTGCTTATTGATGATGTCATTTAACTGAAGCTTTAAATTTTTCAGATCTCCCAGAATGTGTTCTTGTGCAGAAGCAGCATAAGCAGCCTCTAGATCTTTGATTTTATTTTCAGACTGTTGTCCGAATTCAAATGAAGCCAGTTTATGTCTTGAACCAAGTTCATACCTTGCACAAGGTTATTGCTTTAACTATATAGTTTTTATTAATTAGTTTAATTTTATTTTTTACCTTTATATTAGAAGAAGAGATTAAAAATCTCTTCTTCAAAGGAGCTCTGGTAAATTAAACACAAGAGGATCTTGTTTATGTGAAGCTGTTTTACCCTTCAAAATTGGTATATAAACATACATATATAAATACATATACATAGAAAAAAAGTGAAGTAATGAGTAGTGAATTACTTTTCAAATAGGTAATTTAATTACAATTTTGACCAGTAAATAAGTAAAGTAATCAATTACTTTTTAGTTGTAACTTACCCCACACTGAATGTGGAGAACACACATTGAAACCAAAACAACACACACGATGGTGAATGCTACACACTAGAAAGAATCAGTTTTAGGGTTTTTTATGTTGTGGTTAATGTAAGCCGTAACCAATGCTTGAACCAACAACTCTACTATAGTAAAAGAAAAACGCTCCTCAAACATATCAATTCATATCAAAACATGACGCTTAAAATATTTTGAGGAATGGCCTTAATAATTTTTTTAAACTCTTTCTTAATTGCTTGTGCACCATATTTAACTGTGAATTTGCTGAAGGACATGAGGATAGCATTAAATAAGGGCATTGAGGACCATATTTCATTTTCAGATAAACCATTTCCATCACTATTTTGGATGTTGCTTGCACATTACAGATATAGTGCATTTGAACTTTGGATGATAGGATAGTTTCTCACAGCATACAAGATTAGATCTCATAGGAAGTTTTGTTTTGAAACAAAAATGTGTGCAGGCGGGAGTGAACGGAGAGCTGATAAGGAGTTAAGGAGATGATGCAGCTGCAACAGAGTGGGAAAAAACAACTCCAGGGAGAAGATCCAGCCTCTTATTTTAATCCAACCTTCTATTTTACAAATTCTATTAAAGTTTGGTCAAAGGGCGAGAGGGTGTCTCCATGTTTCTGTGTGCCTGCAGAAGAAGCATCGGCTTAGATGTAAGTCCTAGGGCCAGCTGAAGACCCAAAACGCTTTGTATTAAATAATTTGGTGTCAGGAATAAATCTTTTAGTGATCATTCTAGACCTCGATTTTTGGACACACACTTAGGTATAATAGGCCAATTGTAGCTTACACTACCTCACTCATTCTTCATAATTAGGGGGAGTGAGTCTTCAGCTTTCAGAGGAAAACTGTTTTTACAGTTGTTTTCACAGTGATTCTATATCATGTCAGTGTTGTATCAGATGTGTGGCTGCCCTCTTTAGTCCACTGTATATGTGGAGGTCGGAAAACCCTACAAGGGTAAACTTTCATTCCTTTGTGTAAAAAACATCTGTTTGCATAGCGTATTCATTTTGCTTTTATTTGTACAAAAAGTTTCAGTAATGCAGTAACGGTGAGGAGTTTAGGGCCTGCTTTGTGCTTCGTGTGAGGAGTCAACTGCCCTGTTGATGAAGAGCTCCAGCACATTTGTCATCGATGACTGATAAGGGTAAAATGTCCACTATTGTCCAGCTTCATCAGTTTTTCCAGCGAATTTGCTGTAAGAAGAGAAAAATGTTGAGCTGGACCTGCTGATATGACTGAAGATGCTGCTTCTTTCTTCTGCCTTACCTGGTTGTTGAGCAGATCATCAATCTTCCTCTCAGGTGCAGAGCCTGGCTCTACCTTTCTTCTGTATGCCAGCAGCATTTGTCGGTCTTTCATGTCACGAAACGTCTGATTGAGACAGGAAACCATTAACCGAGGGAGGGGCAGCCCCGGCTGATAAGATGAAGAGCCGACTTACGCTGATGACAATGTCGTGGCATTTCAGTTTCTGAGCCAAACTGATCCTCAGTTCTGCATCATCAATAAGGGAAACATAGTCCTGTAGCACCTGCCCAAGATCCAGAAAGAGCATGTTCAATGATCAGTCGAAAGAAGGAAACCCCTCTCCCCGTTAAATGGTGATACATGGTCCCACCCCTCACCTGTGTCGGGGCGGAGTTTCTCTGCAGCACATCAACAACCCGGTGGAAGCTCAAAGGGGATTTCTTTCTGGTGAAGCCAAACCAGTTCCTGCCAGTAAACAGCGCATCCACATCCGACCACGCCTTGAGCTTCGCCCTTGCTGCCAGTGCTGTCACAAAGTACTGCTTCTCTGAGATCTGAGGTGAGAAGGGGCAAAGTGAGAAACTGGGAATTCTGTGCTCAGACAGCACAGAAGAAATGCCCTCACCTTGAAGGTGTGACGCACATTCAAAGGACTGCTGAAGGTCCCCTGCAGATGGAGAACAACCCTGCATTGTGGCTCTGAGCCCACCAGTGCAGGTGAGTTTCAGGACTTACCTCAGACTCGCCATAGTGGTAGAAGCAACAGTAGTACAAAGTTGTGATCAGAGGCATGTTCAGGATTGAAGCTTTTCTGGGAAACTTCTGGAATATTTCCACCTTTCCTCCACGCTCCGCCTGCCGGTCTGCTGCCTGGCAACAACACCAAAGCATCTGGAAGCTGGTGGAACCAATGCAGATCAGGCTGGAACTAGTTTATTACCTCAACGACAATCTGCCTCTCCAGCAGTGTATAGTGCTCCTGAATGTGAACCAAGTCTTCTGCAGAAAATGGAAGGCTGCAGAACAGAAACCAGTCAAACATCGACTGTAATCAGATTACAGGTGTGGTAACCTAATAAAAACAGATCCTCTCTTTGATCAGGTCTCTGACCTGAGACAGCTCTTCAGGTAGTCTCGCTTCTTGTTTTCGTCTGTGAGGATAAGATGTTCATTATACTGCAGCAGCTGTTACCATGGAAACAGATGAAACAATTAAGCTAAAACGTAATGTTACTACGGGAAAGAATCTGTGTCTCAATACAACTGAGTACCACATACCGCCATATCCTCTGTCCTGCCGAGAGCCCTGAGAACAACAAAGGTGTCAGATTTGTGACATGCGTGCTGCTGTGTTCAGGTGTGTTCATACCTGAGCAGCTCAAGCAGCAGCTTCTGCTCTCTGATCTCAGTCAGATAGTGGATAAAATGTCTCAGAGCTGTCTGCCTGGACTGTAGCTCACGAAATAGAACCTCTGAGCAGAAAAGGAAGCGCGTCAGTCAAAACCCTGGACCCATCATGACAGAACTCATACTGGAAACTCACCTTTATTTAGAGACCTCTTTAGGTAAATTAAAACCTTGAGACAAACAGAGACATCAGCTGTGATACTATTAAGTTTACTAATCTAAGACTGCATGTAAAGTTTCTGATGAAAGTTCGAGTAATGAAATTACTGCAGTTATGACGTTCCCATCATGAGCGGCAACCGCAGAGTCCAACAGCAGCAGTTTGTCCTGCAGAGAACGGAACTTCTCCAGAGACACTGCCTGAACACAGAAAAAGTTCACTTAAGTATGCTAGAGTAAAGAAAAGTTTACTAGAGTCGGCTAAACTATGCTCGTGTACACTGAGGTATGACAAACAATGCCATAACACACGTATGTTCATAGAAGCACACTAGAATTGAAGTCCTCCAAAGTATGCAAAGAAACACAAAATACAGACGTTTGTGAAAGTTATTTGGATTACACTAAAGTTTCCTGAATCTCTAGTATTTTCCGATGTCGATTATGGATTTTTAACTCATTTTAATACTATTCTTTAATGGTAAAGGCCGACTGCCTCAGATCAATTAGGTTGGATAAATCCATTCATATATTAATTGATATACCCCTAAATGAAGTGCACTTAACTATGCTAAAGTACACTGGAGAACAATGAACTTCCCAAAGTTATGCTAAATTATACAGAAGCATTTTGCAGTAATGAAGTGCACGCATGTGCAGTTTGTCACCTTTCCGTGCAGCAGCCTTTGAGCTGTTTCTTCTGGCGACCAGTCACAGACATAATCCTAACCAGACAGAAACATCATCAGAACCAGAGCACAATGCCCACATCTGTAATCAATGATAGAAGTGCACCTTGTATTCAGATTTTGGTTTTCCTAACTCAGGAGCATAGATCCGGACAGAGTCACTGAGCGCTAAAACAAAGAAGTGGAGTTTAGCTTTTAAATGCAGTCCCAGCAAACTGAGCAAGACACCCCCCGACCCCCAACCCATCCTTTTTTTTGATTGCACTGGAGCTCAATGTTAAGCATGTTTAGAAGCATGGTCTTTGATTGGTAGATGAGTGGATATAGTACAGTATTCCTTTTTTTAACCCAAAAGCTGTTTTCAGCATGTTGTGAGGTGGGTGGAGTCAACTCTCTTGGGCGACCTGTCTCACTTCAGGGGTCACCTTTGTCAAAGTCTAACTCTTGTGATTTGCAGAACCAGATGGGTTCATAAGAGATTCTCTTCTGTTTACATGTGTACGCAGCAAACATAAAAAACACATTTTTGTGGCGACCTTGGAAGAAATACAAAAGAACAAGAATCATCAATGGCAGACTTCAAGGGTGGCTTCATGGCAACATTATCTTTGGTTATCAAGTCAAACAACCCAGTTTCTCTGGTTGTGGATTCCTTAGAGAACCTGAGAGTCAGGTTAAGTCTTAAAATTATGCATGTTTCCATTACTGACCATCGGAGAAGCTCTGGAAGTTTTCCAATTTTGTTTTCCCTGCAGGAAGACAGATTTAAGTCATTGACCTAACCAGCTGTTCTTCTTTTTGGGTCACATGACCTGTTTCCACCACATACCTCTAAACAGCGAGCTCAGGGAGAGTCCGGACTGACTTTTGTTAAGGGTTGATGGTTCTGTTGAGATTCTGGGGAAGATGGGTTCTTTGTCTATCTTCTGATTGGACCCTGCCATCTCTCTGATGGACCAGGAGATACCTGAAAAACCAATACCTGAGTCATATCCCTGCAGTAACAAAGCACGAGTCCCCTCGTTAAGGTGACTTACTGCCAACTGGTTCTCCACTCCAGCTGACCTTCTCCATGTCATCATCATCGTCGTCTTCCTCCACCAGCTGCCGGATGCTATTAACCGCCAGCTTCGACTCCTTCAGCTGTCACACCACAGCCCTGAGTTAACCAACTTTATTCACACACACTTCAGTAACACAACATAAACCCACAACCCTCATCAGAGAACCTTCACTATTGATGGATTACTTTTGTAACTACTTAGTTCTCTCAGAGTTCACAGAGACTGTTAAACTAAACACAGAAACCCAAGATGGTCTTAATTTAAAGAGAACAGCTGTGGAGTTGGTTGGGACTTCTGAGAAAAAAGGCAAATTAAGGAACTTCATAAACCCAAAGATATAAAAACAAATCCACGGCTCTCTAATAAATCCAGAGGATCCCAAAGGAACTCAAAGAGCACAAAAAGAGCTCTGAAGGATCATATAAATCTCTGAAACATCTAAAGAACCAATGAAGCAACAAGACGGACGCAGAGTAACACTTAAATCCCCAAAGAATCTTGAAAGAATCAAAGGAGACCGGACAAATCCAAAATGACCCCAACGGACCCTGAGGAACTCAGAAGGAGTCTAGACCCGCACACATCAGACAGCAAACAAAGGCGTCTCAGTGACATTACTTAAAGGCATCTTACCCTGGTGATCTCATCATCTTCGTCCTCAAAAGTGAAAGCCTTGAACTTGGAACTGTGCCAGTACTCTTCCTCATCCGCCCTGCTCTTCATCATCTATTAGCAGAGACAGAATCAGGTTCAGAAACCTCAGCCATCACTCAGAAATTCTTCACAACAATTGGAGGATGATCTTTTATAAAGAGCATACAGTTTCTCTGTTGCATGACAAGTACCAATGTACACCACTGGAAGCCCGACAGGGAAGAGTGCTGCTGGCAGGCCAGGTGACTGCAGAGTGAAGTTGTGCGTGGTTGTGACATAAGCTTTCTTCTGTCAGTTTTAGCTGAAAAGCTCATTAGAAATGAAGCTTGTGATTTTTAAAAGAGTGGGAACAGAACCATTTTTGCATCACTTCAAACTCAGAACACACATGCAACCTAAAATCAATCATGGAAAACTAAGATAGAAGAACTAAGGCTAAACTGGCAATTCTCAACCAAAGTGTTGGCGGTTTGATTTCCTGCTGCCAAAGTGCAATGCGAGTCTTCAGAAAGACACTTTGTTGCTTGCAGTGGGTTAAACCAGCAAACACTGGCTCCCCATCGGTGTGAATGTAACAGAATGTGACAAGAATGGGTAACAGCGCAACGAGGATCGATCCATTTGAAAGCGGTCATAAGTTTCCCAAACGCATCATGAACGAGGGCGATTTAAAGTGGGAAAGTGTAGAAGGTTCCGTTTGTGGAGAGCACAGAGCAGTCAGTGTTCGCTGTCTGTAATGTATTTACAGTATTCAGCATAAATGAAAACATCGTCTTCAAAAAGTACTAATTTAATCAGTAGCACAATGAAAAAAGGACAATTTCCAAACTTTCCACAAGGATGAGTTTTATTGAACACTTATTCAACTCCACAGCACAAAATGAATGTGAATCATGCAACTTAAATCACAAAATCTTCAGTTTTACTCAAATTGGTTTAATCAAAAGTGAAGACAGACCAGAACAAAAACTACTACATCTAGTACTTTGTATGAGCACCGTGTAAGGACAGAACCAGGTCTTCTCGGCATGAAATGAACAAGTTGGCGACATATTGTAACATCTATCTTATTTCATTCTTCAAGAATAACCTCTTTTAGGGTCTGGATGCTGAAAGGAGAGAGATGCTCAACGTGTCGCTTCAGAATTCCCCCCAGGTGTTGACTGGATTCAGGTCAGGAGACACACTTGACCATCCAATCACCTTCACCATGTTCTTCTTTAGAAATGCAACAGTAGCTTTTGTCGTGTTGGAAGAGTGCACGACGACCACGTGCACAGAGTGATGGCAGCATCTTCTCTTTCAGTTTAGAGCCGTACATTGTTGAGTTCATGATACCATCAATGAAATGCAGCTCTCCAACACCATCAGCATTCATGCTGGCCCACATACGGACACTGCCACCACCATGTTTCGCTGTAGGTACCATGCATTTATCTATGAAATCCTCACCTTTGAGACGTCATACAGTTTTAAAACCATTACTTCTAAAAACAATGATGTTTGTCTCATCACTCCAGAGTATAAAGTTCCAGTAGTCCTCCTCTTTTTCAGCACGGGCCCTGTCTATCCTTATCTATTCCTTTTTTGTTCTAGTGTTTTTACAGATAATTCTGGAGAAGATGGGAATGCAGGAGAACGTTTACTTCCATCAAGCAATATATATATATATATATATAAAAAGATGATACGATTGCTAAATAAAGTAGTGTGTCTGGTGTAGGAAAGTAATGTCCATAAGTTGGCATACATTTCATCTCAAAGAATCACATGGTTTGGAAGCTATTGAACATCAACATCAGAATTAATATTTGAGGCATAGGATTTTAATATAAAAATTCATTTAAAATATTCTTAATCTATGATTGCTAAATCCAGTGGTGTTGGTAATCAGAGCCCACAATTTGGGATATATTTGAAGTCTTCAGATCCCATGATCTGGAAGCTATTTGGAAAAAAAAACTATTAGTTTAAAACCTTTTTTAAATAGAAAACATTACAAAATAAATAAGTAAAAACCAGCATGAAGAAATGTTTAGTTTGAATAAATGTCTTCTTGCAAATCATTTCTGCTGAAGTATCTAGTGATTTCGTTCCATGTTTTTATTAAAATCATCACCATATCTTGCACTCGTTCATTTGTTGAGAAAACGCCGCTGGTCTGAATTTCTGTCAAATATCCAACCAGACTAACTTCACTGCCTGCGGCTGGGATGCAGCTGCTCTAACTCGTCCAACATTAAAACATGAATCAGAAAACTCTCCAACTCCGTCGTCCGCGTCGCTTCTCTGCTCGGGACATCCGTCAGGAAAGAGGCGATTATTCATGTCTGGAATAATCTGAACGCCTGACCGTCCAAACTCACAGCCGTTAACATCCGGTCGACCAGCTTTACGAAGGACTCAGTTTGGCCGCATCCATAGATGTTGTGTGTAGACAGACTGTCACCGCCGGTCCTCAGAAACGTGAAAAGCATCTGCGCCTGAGGCTCAGAGGTTCTTCTCAAAGCTTTTCCTGACAACATTCCATTCAGCTCACGTCCAGGAGACGGCATTTGCCCCGCCTCCCAGAGCCCGTGTGACCTGTAGACTTTGTTTGATTGTTTATCTGTAAAGATCTGACGCGAAAACATGCATGCACCCGCGGACTAGATGTTAACATGCTAGCAGGCTAACAAAAGCGTCTCCTGACTAACCGCGCAGTGACGTAAGAACCTCACAGGAACGACAGAGACGAGCGAATAAATGTAACACTGATCAATACCTCTTCGGCGCAAACTGTACCTTCGGCTGTTGCTCCTCTTCCTCCTTCTGATGGATTCTTTTTCCTTGAGACCTTGAGGCGACTCCCCTTCTCAAAGCCAAAACAGCGCCCCTTCAGGGCCGGAGGGCAATCCCGTGATTGCGTCATTAACCATCTTTAGCAAAGTATAGTATTGAAAAACCTTTTACATTCTGAATTTGAACATTGGGATGCATTTACATTGTGGTAAATTTTATAAACATTTTTAGAAATTTCTTTTGAATCAATTATAACATTACAGGCAACATGTATCAAATTAATGGCTCTTTTTTTGTCTTATTTTCTCTCATTTACTAAAATGTTAACTATTCTTTTCACGTTCATCTATCCATTTGGCTTTGGAGTGTATGAAAGCTCCTCTGGCTCTATTTAAATAAAATTTGTCGAGTTACCATGAGTGGCCGGGTTAGGCTCCGGCACCCCCGTGACCCCTGAAGAAATGAAGTCTAAATAAACAAATACTTATGTGTGTGTCATAATAATTCAGTATTAACCAGTATGAAAATTTAGTGTTAAAAGTGACAAACTTGGTAGACATTGAATACTTAAACAAAAAGGTTTTTCATGGTTTAAACTTTGCAGGCATTTTTATGATCGTGTGAATGAATGATAGGATAGTTTCTCACAGCATTCAAGGTTAGTTCATATAGGGAGCTATGCTGCTTTGAAACAAATGTCTGCAGGCGGGAGTGAACGGAGAGCTGATAAGGAGTTAACGATAAGCAGAGACACCTGCTAAAGGGAAAAGGCCGACAGTGGGAAAATGCATCTCCAGGGAGAAGATCCAACCTCTTATTTTGATCCAACCTTCTTTTTGCATATTGTGTATAAAACTCTGGGTCAATGGGCAAAAGGGTGTCTTCATTCTTCGTGCACGGAGAAGAGCATCTGCTAGATGCTTTCCTAGGGACAGCTGGAGACTCTAAATTCATGTATTAGATATTTTGGTGTCAGGAATAAATCTTTGGTGGAAAACCTCAAAATCGTCCCAGACCTCGATTTTTGAACCCGCACTTAGGCATGATCGGCTAATTATAGCCTACACCCCAAAAGTGACAAAGCGGGTTTAGAAAATGAATGAATGAACAATCTTAAAAAATATTCTTTATCTTTGTTAGAAACATTGTATTTTCTACAGCTTTTATTTAGGTCACTCAACAACTGTGTTTCTGCTTCCTTAATTTTATTCCTTTTTCCCCCATACTAAATAAAAAAAAAATCAGACTTTGAGCTGAGTCTAGACAGATGATCAGTTTTTTTAACCATGCTATAACACTGATCATCTTATAAAAATTGTGCTTTAAATTTACAGTAACTTTTTCTTTCAGTGTTTCTTATCTTAGAAATTAGGAATAACAAATAACACAATGATCAGGCCCCGGGAAGACCCAGGACACACTGGAGAGACTTTGTCTCTTGGCTGGTCTGGGAATGCCGCTGGGTCCTCCCAGAAGAGTGGCCGGACATCTGGCATCTTTTCTTAGACTGCTGCCCCCGCGACCCAGTCCCGGAGAAGCGGAAGAAAATGGATGGATGGACAATTATCAGTAACTGGAGCTGCAAAAAAATCTGCATTTGAAATATGATTTAAGATTTAAGACTAGCCAAAAATCTACAAATCTTGACTTGTTGTTGCCATTTAAACAATGTCTTGTATTTGGCTTAAAATGTCTCCAAGCATCATAAAAAAGATTATTTAAACAAAACCTGTTCAAAATTTGGTTATATTTGTGTGAAGTTTCCTTTGTGGGGAATCTATCCAACCATTCATCGGGAGCACAGTGAAAATCTCCTCCAACAACAATATTATCAGTTAGACATTGCATTTTCCAATAATTTTTGTAATTTCTTCCAATAATAGTCTGTTTTCTGTATCAGTATTATATTCATATACATTACAAACAACTCAAAACAATCCCTCTAGATTTAAAATAACTAAAATCCAATGTCCCTCTAAATCTGCCTTACATTATGTAACCTGAAACTGCTGAAACAGATTACGTCTGCTGATCTATTGGATCCATGACTAAATAAAATAGTGTCCCCATATTTTTTTCCTTACAAAATAAAAATATATTTTTTTATTTTTATAATGTCTTTAAGACCTCTTGAATTTAGAGAAATAAAAGAAATTCTAGAACTCAATGACATAATCAAAGAACAACAATAACCTGATGTTAACTTTCACCAAAGGTTTAGCTTAGTGAAAAGAACAGACAGAACGGTCCCTCTGAATAACATGGAGTCTCCTCCAGACAGCCGCAGAAAGTCACTTCTCCTCTTCAGGGAAAGATCTGAGTGTTTTCCATGAAGGCAACAGTCCTCCTCTTGCATGTTCTATGGAACTCCAGGTGCTATTTTATTTAAAATGTGGATAATGGTATCCTTTGATGTCTTCGTTTTCTTTTTCCTTGAGCCCCTTCAAATGCAGGTTCCACCTCCTCTTGGATCTCTTTTGTTCTTTACATTTTTCTTGTGTGATTTCAACTCTTCTTGAATTTTCTTTATTTGGTTTCCGAGCATTGTATTTTTCTTTTTGTTTTCAGAAACATCTCCTCTTTGCCCTGCTAACATGACACTGTGCTCCTCCATCTAGCAACTAAATCTTCCACTTTATTTTCTTGTAAATCGAATCTTTCAGCCATTTTTTTATTGCCTCCAGAATATTCATCATTGTTAGATCCCCTTTTCAGACTGTTTCTCATGCTTGGTTTTGTTCTTCTTTTTAGTGTGTTGCTGGCCCTTACTTGGAGTAGTTGGCGTGGCCCCTCATTTTCAACCGTTCCCAGACTTTTCACTTGGCATTTCCTCTTAATAAACGTGATTCAACAGATCCATGAAGGAAGAGGGAAAGTTCTCCACTTGATAACATATACTGCAGTGTGCTGAATGAGACAAAACAAACAAATACTTTACAGATTTTGAGGGAAGCTTTGAGAGCACCTGTAAAACTGATACTCAGGGCGCAATCTTGCCAAAGATCCCCTTTAATCTTGTGTTATCACAGAAGGACTGCAAAAAAAAGTAGTAATTTTCAAAGAAAAACCTGAAAGGATCTTCTGTTTATTTAAACGTTCGTCTTACCAAAATATAATGCTGAACTGGCAAAGCAAGCCAGGCTCCTACTCGTCACGCTCAGCCGTTGATCACTCTATTTAGCTGTTCTTGGAGAGAAAGGTGTCCGCTCGCGCTTTCCCGTTTGCGCTGCTTTCTTTGGTCTTCAATGTCTTCAGTTTTTCCTGTGGGAATCTTTTGTGCCAGGGCTTGGTGGCTTGGTCTGGGGTTGTTGCCTTGGTTGTCACCCTTGCTGGGGCGGCTGGAGGTCTACATTGCAGCCTCAAAGCTGTGGAGTGGACTTCGTTGCTGTTCTGGTCTGGGTGGGTACTGTGGCGACGTTCCTGTGGCTGAGCTGATTCTGGGATGAATAGATGATGCAGTTTCCTTACAGCAGAACAGAGCCTTAAGTTTCTTTTAAAGTTATTTTATAAGTAGCCTACTTATTTTGTTTGGGTTCATAGGTTGTATATTATTGATTGGGAGGGGGTAGGGTAAAAGGTGGGTTGGGTTTTTATTGTTTTGTTTTTTAATGTAAAGCGCTTCGACTTGCGCCAGGTATGAGCAGTGCTTTTTATAAATAAAGTTTGATTTGATTCAGTGTCTTCCTCATCCTGACCGTCGTCACCTCTGTCTTCATCTCGCTTGTTCACATCTGTTTCACACTTGCATCAGTTGCTGCCTCACTCAGCGTAACGATGGTTATTGGGGCCGTGTTCCCAAGATCTGATTGGACGTGTGGTATAGCCTCCTCTCTGACTTGATGTTGTGGCTCTTCCGTGGTGTTACAATTGTGTTGTACTTCATCAATCTCAAGTTGTGATAGCAGGTGCCGTTTGTGAATGTTAGAACATTGAGCTACTAGTTGTTTGGCAGTTTTTGATTGTGGGTGTCAGCATTCAGTCGGCCGGTTCCCTCTACGATCACCAGAATACTAACAGCCTCTGTTCTCTGAACACTCCAACTCCCAGCATGCATTGGACCTCACCCATCTTGTCTGCACCAGCTGCTTCTCATCAGCTCATCACCACCACTGCATATATGCCTGCTCACCTCTCTGTTCCATGTGTAGTCTTGAACTTCCTAGTGACTGTTCAGTCTAAGCGGTTCCTGTATCTGCCTGTCTGTGTGTTTTTGAACCGTGCCTGTTTCCTTCGTCTCCCGCCTTGCTTCCTATTCTGACCCTTGGCCACGCCATGCCTTGTCCTCCTGTGGTGTTCATTAAACTCTGTTTGCATATGGATCCACACGCCTCAGCTTCGTCTTTACAGTGAGTTTCTAAGCATGCATTCACTCCTTATTTTCTGTATGTAACCTCTCTGAGTAGGATTACTTGAGTAGTAGAATTCCAACAGAACCTTGTTCCCACATCTAGTCCATTTCCATCTTGTTCCAATATCCCACTTTCCATCAATGTGCTCTGGTTCCCCAGCACCTGACGCAAACCCTGTTTGACTGGGCAACGTCTGAGCCGGCATGACATGTGTTTCATTGTTTAGCCTACTTTCTATCAAGGGGGAATGAGGGGGCTCTAGGGAGGAGCCCTAATGGGAGAGCCTACTTTTAAGAGAGCCCTATGAGAGCACTATGCACGAAACTGGCAGTGTTTCCAAAAACAAATGTCAAGATGTCAGTTGCAGTGGATGAAATACTGGAACGTATCACAACCGAAATCTGAATCAGGGAAAATGTCATTATAAGCTGTATACATAGGTCACCAGGGTCATCATGGAAAAAAATGTTTCACTCTCAAAATCTGTGAAGATTTTAATATAGATCTGATAGACCCAAACAAACATAAAGCAACAGATGACTTTATCAGCAGAATGTACAGTATGAGTTTATATCCAACCTAACAAGACCTAACAGAATCACTACTCACAGTGCTACTCTTATTGTTAATATATTTACAAACAATATAGAATATACTCATATGAGTGAACTCATGACATGTGACATACCTGATCATTTACCAGTTTTTACACTAATTGATATCAATGTAATAACAAAGAAAATAATAAATGAACCAGTCTACAAAAGGTTAAGAAAAGAAAAAACAATGGCCTCCCTTAAAAATTACTTATCCTGGGAAAACTGAAACTCTGTGTACAGAGAGAAAGATGTGAACATCGCTTATGATTTTTTTTTTTTATAGAAATATTGAACTCACTCTATACAAAAACTCATTCATTCGTTCATTTTCCAAACCGCTTTATCCCTTTTGGGGTCATGGGGCTGCTGGAGCCTAACCCGGCTACTGACGGGCAAAGGCAGGGGACACCCCTGGACTGGTCGCCAGTCTGTCGCAGGGGCCACAATCACACACACATGCACACTCACATCCACACCTAGGGACAATTTAGAGTGACCAATATAGACCATGCTTCATCCTGTATATTTTAGTCATTTTTAACTTGAAATATTGGTTTATTTGTTTATATTTATTTTGAAGCATATGAAGCATGTTTTTGGATGGTGGGAGGAAGCCGGAGTCCCCGGAGAAAACCCACGCATGCATGGGGAGAACATGCAAACTCCACACAGAAAGGTCCCTCATTGGTGATTGTTTTCATCAAACTAGTCTTTGTTCTTCTTTGTGGCAAAACCAATGACCTGCTGTGACGTCTGTAAGATGACCATTTTCAGATGGTTCCATAGTGCTTCAGGAGATGGGTCAGGCTGATCTTCTGGATCTTCAAGTTTAGATTGAAGGCTTGCCAGGAAACTGTTTTTCAATTCAGGAGACTGAAGACTGCTGATGTTGTATTTCTTTCTGGAGCCCCCTTTTTTCTTTGGTTTGGGTTTGAAGTGAAGTCTGAGTTTGCAGCGGATAAGACGGTGATCTGTATGACATTCAGCTCTAGGCATTACTCTAGTATGACGGGTGTCTTTGAGGTTCTCTTTTTCGCACTAGTATGAAGTCGATGAGGTGTCAGTGCTTCGACCTGGGATGCATCCAGGTAGTTTTCAGACTGTCTTTCTGTTGGAAAACTGTATTCGTTATGATGAATTGCTGTTCAAAACAGAACTCCAGCAGTAGGCGCCCGTTGTCATTGCATTTTCCAACGTCATGTTTGCCAAGAACTCCTTTCCAGGCTTTTGAATCCTGGCTCACTCTGGCATTGAAGTCTCCAAGGATTATGACCTTGTCGTCAGCAGGGCTGCTCTGTAGGAGTCTGTGGAGATAGGAGTAGAATTTGTCCTATTCTGAGGGGGCTGCCTGTAGAGTTGGGGAGTATACACTGAAGAGCGTCTTGTACTGTTGCTTTCTTGAGAGGGAGGCGCATGGAAATGATGTGATCAGAGTGACCAGTTGGTAGGTTTTCAAGCTTGAGGGCAATAGAGCTCCTAATCGCGAAGCTAACTCCTGAAAAGCACTTTTCTGATCCAGGTTTCCCTGACTAGTAGAAGGTTTATCCGGCGCCATGTTCTTGTAGGCTGCCTTTATCTGGAAAGCCCGCTTCGCTTAGGGTAGCGATCTCAATATTTTGCCTAGATAGTTCATGTGCGATGAGGGCGGAGCACCCCGGATGATTACTGTCAGCCATGTCAAGCATGGTTCTGATGTTCCAACATGCCAGTTTTAGTCCTGTCAAACCCTTTGAGGTGGGTTCTAACTTTTCTTTCTATGACCTTTTATGAGCGCATTTTGAAGATGCCCGCTGGCCGCGGTTAGCCAGTTGGGTTTATAGGAAATGAGCTTTGTTTAGGCCACATTTTCTAGGCCTGTCTCCATGTGGAGAAAGCAATGCTATCCCTGAAGAGGGCTGCTTCGTTGTTCAGGGTGAGCCAAAAGATGTCAAGATCTCCAAGTCAACATCAAGCGACCAATATCCTGAACCGCTTGCATGCAGGCTTGGCACTACAGCTTCCAGTGACATCTTTCACCTGCTGTTTTTGCCCCGCTCCAGTCACTACAGGACTTTTGATGGTTGACGGTCATGAATATGGACGTGTCCTTTGTGTCTGCGCAGTGGAGGTTTTAGATGGAGTGCAGTGTGCACAGTACTGGCCCCACCCTTTACACCTGTGGTTTATCTGTCATGGCCTAGCAAGCTGGGACGGTGACAATGAGATCCTCAGGTCATAGGATTTATTTCGGACTGGCCTTGTCCTAGCCTCAGGCTCAAAAACCTACCCCGGAGGCACGAGGGATTTGCGATCAGAGTGGACCTTCTCCTAGACGGACTGCCTGACAAGGCTAAAGAGCTCCATCTGCCCGGACCTTGATTAACTACTGGTCTTCAAAATGCATGTAAAAAGAAAAATAACTTCTAAAATAAACAAACAACCTTAAAACAAGGGGAAAAAGAAAGTGAACAAAGTCTTACAACAATAAACTAACTGAAATAACATGACACAGTAAAAAAAAAAAAAGACGAAAAAAAGTGCACCGTATATCTTACAATAATGGCCGGTCTCTAAAAGGCACTGGTCTACAATAAAAGCCGGGTCTAACAAGTGTTAGTTGTATTAGAAGTGGGTCTCTAATAGTGGCCGGGCTCCAAAAAAACCCCCAAAAAAACCCTCCCTGCCAGCACCCCTCTGCTCGCTTGCTACTTACTCATTCAGGCAGAGGGTGGGGGCTGGGTGTCTGTGGCTTACATCTAGAATAGAATGGCTCAGAACAATTTGACTCATTCAATTTTGTTTAAACTTTTTGTGGTGGAATATACCAAAGAACATTCTGGTGAGGAATCTGAACCTCATTTTGGGATGAATCCTAAACATATCTGAGAATGGTGCAAGCATATATGGCTGAAAGGGAGGAGACGGCTGCAAAAAGAAAAGGAGCAAACTGATTTCCTGGTGTTTATAGTGGATCAATCTGTAGTTTTCCTGAACTTTATTCATTTTCTTAGCCCAATGGATCCCTTTTGGGCCAGCGAGATTTCCGGAGCCATCCAGTCTGCTGCAGTTGCACTAAAGCGGTACACTTTAGAGCTGAGTCTCGCTATGCGGCCGCTGGGGAGGAGCTGGCAGCCAGACAGAGAGCCGGGAAAGCAGTCTGCTTGGGCCTCCTGAACTTTATTTTCATTGACACCTCAAAAAAGGTACCCTCATTTTATTTATGTTTTTATTTTTGCCCTTTTGGGTTATTGCGGGACAGAGAGCTGTCAAACTCCTTAAGAGAGTGACAGAAACACAGCGTAAGCAGCCATTCAGACACAGTGGGAGACAAGCTCTCGGTAGCTTGTAGGAGATTCTAAATGTTTTCATGTACCTGTATGAGGCATGATCACTTTTTGTAGAGCTTTTCAAAATAAATCAACCTGATGTCTTAACAATATCCGTGTCTTTCATGCACAGTAAATGAAAGAAATATAGACATCGCTCCGTGTAGCTAACAGGCGAAAAAACATTAGCTGCTAACTGTTTTGAACATGGATTTCTGGTCAAAGGAAAAGGTGCTCGGCATGAAAGCGAAGGGGACTTTTGATACGAGATTGATGACTCAAAGAAAAAAGAAATATTTTCAGCCAGAACTAATCAGAACAGAATAAAATGTTCTCATAATTACAATAAATCTTGAAATGTTCATCTGTCGTTTTCTGCATTTTGTGACCAAATTTCACTGCAAAATGAACCTATTAACCATCACCATTCTGTCTGTGATGGAATAAATGCCGATCTCCAATAGATTACTGGTCACTAAAAAAACGCCAGGTCGGCCAACATTTTTTTAAAATAAACAAACTGGCTACTATTGGAAGATAAATGGTACTATAATATCTACTGAATGAAAATGCAAACAACGTGAAGTGAGTTTGAGAAATATTACGAAAAAAAAAAAAGGGACAACAAAAGCAAACATACCCAGATTTCTTTACAGATGAGAAGGGTCAAAACTATACTATTAATGAAGCTGCAAACAGCCTTAACAACTATTTTGTAAACTTGGGTCCAGAGTTGGCAGCGAAAATTTCAAAGTGCAAAACCAGCAAAGAAAATATTCCACCCGGATCCCACACGCAATCTTTCTCTCTGATGTGAACGAAAATGAGCTGATAGTAATGGTTAACAAATTCAAGAGTAAAAACTCCAGCAAATAACCTGTCTCTCCACAACATAGAAGCTCATGTAAGGCACCATTGCAACCAAAATACATCGGCTCATGAAGGGCACTGGTAGAGATTTCAGAGGAGCTCCTGACAGAACAGTCTCTCAAGACTGCAGGTCACGTCACACCAACCTGTGCACAGCCTGGATTGATTATAAGAAACCTATGACTCACACACTTAGATCACTGAATGCTTGGAGCTGTACAACAACAGGACTCCAAGAGCCTTCATAGGAAAGTCATTGAAGCTGTGGGAAACCAGTGGAAAGCCAATTGCACAAGTGCCCATTAAGTGTGGCATATACCAAGGAGATGCTCTGTCCCCACTGCTTACTGTCCACTAACTCACGAAAGTTGAGCTGTTGAACAAACTCTGATTCTATTGCTAAAAGAATCAGAGGAGTAAATTCAACTAATTTTGGCACATTTTCATCCATTTTCATTTTTATTTGAGCCAGTCAGGAGAATGACAGTTCCCCTTCACAGTTTGTTATTGGCAGGGCCAAAAACAGCGCTATGTAAACACTTGGGAAAGTGGATTGTAAATGCTAATTTAGCATGGTAACTGATGGTTAAGACAGGACACAAGTTTGTCAATTAGAACATTGGATGTTTCAATCAGAAACTTTTCTTTTTCACTAATTTCAACACTTGGCTTTGAACTTTCATCAGCCATACATTTGGGCTTCTTTGTGGGCTGGAGGTTATGTTTTCATTCATTTCATTTCATTTATTTATTTATTTATTTATTTATTGAGCACCTTCCACCACCAGCCAAGGAAGCCCAAAGTGCTGTACACAGGGAAAACAGATTTAAAATAATTAAACAAAGAGAATAAAAGCATTAAAAGAATAAAACCAATGTAAAACAATGTAAAACTAAAACCAGGATAATAAAAGGACTTGGTTGATGCTAAAACGCTGTAGTGCAGGAATAACTGTTTTTTAAAACTCTCCAAATGCTTGACCTCTCTAATTGCTGGTGGCAACTGATTCCAAAGTTTAGGAGCCAGCACAGCAAAAGCACGGTCCCCCCGAAAATTTCCGTTTAGTTCTAGGAACCAGTAACACGCACTTGTCTGCAGAGCGTAAGGACTGTGAGGGGGAATATTTTACAAGCAGGCTGGAGAGGTAAGAAGGTGCAGCACCTGCCAGGGCCTTAAAAGTAAAAACAAGAATTTTCATAAAATCAGGAACTGCACCGGCAGCCAGTTCAAAGAGGCCAAGATTGGAGTAATGTGGTCAAACTTTTTTGCCCCACAAATAAATCTGGCTGCTGCATTTTGGACCAGCTGCAGTCCTGGCTATTGAAGCCTTGGGTAACCCAGCACACAAAGAACTACAATCATTTAGTCTGGACAGCACAAAGGCATTGGTGACTATTTCCAGGTTCTTTTTTAAAATAAAAGACTTAATCCTAGCCAGACGTTGCATTTGAAAAAAGCAGGATCTGGTCACAGCATTTATCTGGAGGTCCAGTCTGTAGTCTGTAGTCTTTGGAGACTGAATTGGTAACATTCAAAGCTGACCCTTCAGAAAAGGAAAAATTGTCTCTCTGTGCTGCCACAAAGTCAAGAAGCGAAACGAGAAGCTGTGTAGCCGTATGTTTGTGTAAGATAAGCTTAAGTCTTGAAGTATATTAATCAAGCAATGCTGTGTGTGTGTGTGTGTGTGTGTGTGTGTGTGTGTGTGTGTGTTTTAAAAACAGAAATCTCTTTGTGCTCACTGTCTTCCCAGCACCTAGAGGGACCTTGAGGAGGGTCACTCCTCAAAGTTCCGTATGCCGAGGTTAACTCCTAAAAATTCCTTTTTTGTCTTCTCATGCCAACAGACAGTTGTGAATTGTGTGAACCACCTTGACCTTGTGTTGAATAAATGTAGCAGCAGACAGAGAGTTCGAGGGAGATCGCTAAGAACAGCACTTTGTTCGTATCTCTCCCCGCTGCAGCTGGAAAGAAAGAAACTTGCTCTCTTCATTTGTGTGAACCCTGGTTCTTATGGATTTTTATTAGTTCAAAGACTGTGTTTTAAACCCAACAGTATGTCAATGTCATGTGTCTGCAGCTGCAGGCTCTTTGCTTGGAACATGACATGTATTTATGTTGCAATATAGCCAGCACTGCAAGAGGCAATCTTTCGAACTTCCATGTTGAGCATGTGGTAGAGTCAAACAACGGGGGAAAAATATTAATGAGAGCCTGGTTAGCCATCTGCCCCCTACATGATACCGCCAGTATCCAATGTTGCCAATGTACAGACTTTGTTGCCAGATTTAGTGACTTCGGTGTCTCTGGTGACTAAAGTTTCATCTTGCGACTTAAAAAAAACACACCTTTCGAGTGTCAAAATCATTGTTTTTCAATGTAACTTGAGCTCTGAACCACCATCAGAAGATTATTTCATGGATAAGCAGCACTGCACATTAGCCCTGATCTCGAAACTGTACCCTTTGGGTTTGTCAACATATCCGTGTAGACACATGTTCTTGAGATCAGTGAGTCGTGCGTTACGTTATTTAGTGCTGTCATGCAAATAGTTTTTTTGTGTGATTAATTAATCATGACCTGTAATTAATTAATCTAAATCATAGATTTTAATGACAATGATTTTTACCCTAATAAATGCTGTGAAAAGCTTAATTTTTATTTGGATTTGTGACATTGTGATGCAGTAAAAGATTTAAAAATAAATAAAAAAATAAAAAGGTTAAGTTAAGTTTTTATAAAAGACCTCCAACCTTTACTTTGACACTGTCAGGAACCGGTCCCCAGTGTCCCTCTCTGGCCATCTGTGGGAACTGTCATCTGAATGCTGACCAATTCCTGGTTCTCCGACTACATTTCCCATCAGCCTTTTTTAACATCAGTACCAGGATGTTTCTTAGCTGTGTTCACTCAGTCATTATAGTCATTGACGGCACCGCTCTTCTTTCTAAGAACATTTCTGCTAACATTAGCCGTGCAACCTTACAATCCAGGGACAGGTCCTGGCACAGAGCAGCAGACAACAATTCAGTTTGAGTTCCGTTTAGCGTTCGTGCAAACCCCATACAAAGGTAGTCCAGCAGCTCCTAACTTTAGCTTATGTGCTGAAAGGCAAGTGAAAGGAATGAAACACAGAAACGATGTAAAAGCTAGTAGTACCCTCAATCACAACAAGCAAAATCATGATGATCATCATGTCATTAAATGTGGCTTACTAAACATTAGATCCATTTCCTCTAAGTCCCTTTTAGTCAATGAGTTAATGAATGATAACAAACTTAGCCTGCTAGCTCTAACAGAAACCTGGCTCCAACAGGATGACTATGTTAGGTTAAATGAAGCAACTCCCCCTTATAATAATTATCAGAAATCCAGGATTTCTGGGAAAGGAGGTGGGTTAGCAGTAATATCACAGTCTAGCTTACTTCCTAACACTAAAGCCAAACATATTTATACTTCCTTTGAAAACATAATTTTGTCTATAAATCACTCAAACAGGAATGTTTCATTCATAATTATTTATCGTCCTCCTGGCCCGTACTCTGAATTTCTAACTGAGTTTGCAGACTTTCTATCAACTATTGTTTTAGATTCTGATAAAATAATAATAGTAGGAGATTTTAATATTCATGTTGATGACCGTAGTGACTGTCTAGGAAATGATTTCTCAGCTTTATTAGATAATGTTGGTTTCACACAAAATGTAAATGAACCCACTCACTGTCACAAGCACACCCTGGACCTTGTTTTAACTCATGGTATAGAGATCAGCTGAGTGTGCTCCCTCATAACCCCACACTCTCAGATCACTTTCTAATCACCTTTCAGTTTGTTCTAGAGAACTCCACCGCTCCAATAAATAAAGAACAGCTCAGAAGAACATTGACTGACCGTTCTGTATCTGAATTTAAACTTACAGTACAGCCAATATTTAGTAACATGCTGAGCAAACACTCTGAGAGCAGCCCCCACAGTTTCAGTCCCAGAAAAAATGATCAATTTGTTGATGACTCCATGGAGGCCTTCAGGAGAACACTAGATGTTGTTGCTCCTTTGAAACCAAAAATATTTAGACAAAACCGAGTATCACCGTGGTTTAACACTGAAACACGTTCCCTTAAACAAGTAACCCGTAAGTTAGAAAGAGAATGGCGCCGATCCGGTTTAGAGCAGTCCCTGAATAACTGGAAATATAGCCTTTTAAACTATAAAAAATCTCTGCGTAAAGCCAGAACCCAATACGAGCTTTGACCAGCAGTCACAGCTCAGTGGAACCACATATTCCTGCTACTCTCAGCTCTGAGGAATTTCTTTCATTCTTTGATTGTAAAATCCTAAATATTAGACAAAAGCTGAAAAAAGTTATCCCTACTATCAGTCCAGAGCAGGCTAAAACAGTAGAAACAAAGGCATCTATAGAAACCTCTGTAACATTTAATATACACCTGTTTCTCCTCTGAAATCACCCAGTCTCTATTTATGCTGCGCACTAAGCCAGGCTCAGTGCAAAGTACATTCTATGTACTTTTGTCTTTGCTCAGCCAAACCTCTGATCAACGCCTGAAGCCTGTTTCCGTTTGCCGCCTCAGAACTTGCCTGCCCGCTCCCTACTCTTCCCTTTTTTTCTCCTCACTGTC
Organism: Oryzias woworae; assembly: GCA_016861445.1. Taxonomy (NCBI): domain Eukaryota; kingdom Metazoa; phylum Chordata; class Actinopteri; order Beloniformes; family Adrianichthyidae; genus Oryzias; species Oryzias woworae. Next base: position 554,026 of record BOLG01001259.1, on the reverse strand, counting down.
AATAAACTTCTGCACATGGATCCATCTGCCTCCACCTGCTCCTTACATACACCGTTGAGATGTTTTTTTTTTTTTAATCAATCTTGAACAAATAACTAAACGCAAACAAAAAAAAAATTTGGTCCAGAGTGTTCTAGTTTACCACATAAAAAAACTGTAGGAACACTTTTCTGAGAAATCCCAAAAATAATAAACACAGACTCAATACCATAAATCAAATGTTGATATACCTTATCCCATAGTTTAACACAACAGCAAGACATTAGAGAGAACATGAAAGTGATTTTATAGTTTACTTTAACCTATTTGGGTAAAATGGATCATTTTAAAGACCGGGATCGACTGGTTTATTTCAAGCATAAATTGGACAGTACAACACAAAAAAACAAATCCCACAGAATTATCAAACTCATTACTAAGACTATGATACACAATAATTGACAAAAAACAAGACAAAGAAAAAAAACATACAAAACAACACACTTGTCACATTCGCAATATTTGTTAAATATAGTGATTAATAACTAAAGTCTAGCAGTGCTTAATTAATTGCTTGAAAAGAAGTGGGGAGAAGGGAAATGATATAATCCCACTCCTACAGGTACTTCACTTTATAGTTTTGCATAGTTTTCCTCATCCTGTTTTGATCAGATCTAGTGCAAATTTTTCAAGTCACAAAATTGAGTACTTTTTGATTATTCTGGGAAAACATTCTTTTATGATTTCAGTAAACAGTAAAATGAATCGCACATCATGTAACAGTTATGTAATATTCATTGATGATCATTAGAATACAATTTTATATGAATCCAGAACTTATCCCTATACATTCAAATCAAGTTTTTAAGTGATTAGCACGGCCAATGTGCAGCAGGGTGAGATAAGGAGAGTCACCAAGAGCCTTGAAATCTAAGGAAAGGTTTGTGGATAGGAATGCAGGTTTCCATGTTCAGGCTGCATGTGGCAGAAAAACCACTGATCTTGGGTCAATTTTCGTGATTTCTTCCAAGTCAAGCCGTAATTCGCTCCCAGTTGGTTTCTTTCCAGTGAGACTTCGATACAATTTACATGGGCAGACAGAGCATCAATCTTGGTCTTTCAGTTTCTTTCAACCTGCATACTGAGCATTTTATGCTGACCTGGTCACCTGTTTACCTGATCCTGCTTCGTATTTGACTCTGCCTCTTTGCCGCCTGCCCCTACCTTGCCTGGGCTCTGACCTTGATTTAGCTTTGTGGACTTTCAGCTGAATCTTGCTCCTGTCTGTCTGAGTCAACAAAACCTGCTGTACATGGAACCAACCGTCTGCCTGTTTGTGACATTAACAAATCAGCTGGAGTGATTATTTTAAAGGGACATTTTTTTTAGATGAAACAAAAGATAAAAAAAGGCCATTGGAATAGTCTCATTGTTGGATACTTAGGTCATTCTTATTTGTTGGAAAGTAAAATGGATATAATTTTGATATTCTCAATTGAAGTTTGTTAAAGATATATCAAATGCTTTAGGATTTCTTTGTGAAGTGTGAGGGGGGCTGGACCCAGTAGCAGGCTAGAGACTGAAGTAAGTTTGAAGAACTTATTTATTCAGTGCCAGTCCTGGTGGAGAGTTCAGGACAGTTTGCTGCTCTGCTTGGGTTGGAGGGTGATCCGCTGGCCAGAAGGAGAGTGGAGGTGACAGGCGTGATCAGGAGTCCGGGTTGGTTGCAGTGGATGGCTGTGGAGACGTAGAATTCCTTGAAGATGCAAAAACCGTATAGATCAGTCTATGAATGTTCATACAAAACAAGACATGAACTGAAGCTTGAGGCGTAGCAGGGGTCAGTAAACTCTACCGCATGAAGCAGACGGACTGACATCGGTTGAAGGGCATGGAGGTCCATAAGAAGGTTCCAGGCTGATGAGGCAAATGGGGAGCAGGTGATGAGATGGAAACCAGGTGTGTGGGGGAGGCGACCAGGATCCTGACATTCTCAGTATTAAATATCCTTGAGCAAATAGGATTTTTTCTAGGAGATTTTAATATTGTTTGGTTAATAAGCTAGATAGACACCCATCTAGGTCTAGAAGGGAAAAAAGTCATCTTATTGACTTTCTCAAACGTTTAAACTTATTTAGACATATGGAGACATGTGCCTGGTGTTACTGCTCTTGCATTCTGAAATGAGTCCAGTCAGCACCCATATCTGGGCCTTAAATTAAAGTCCAGAAGTACCAGTATTGGTCCAGTTCCCTGCAATGCGTGTTCCCTGCACAGTTCGTGCAAATTTTTTACAAGACTCCCAGCAGCTGTGGACGCAGGAGAGGCGGGACGTTCCAACATCTGGATGGCAGTGTCGATGGAGAGTTCACACAGCTGGTGAGATCACCTAACCAACCAATCACATGTCAGCATGTTAGAAGTTCTATGCTCATTGCATGCTCGCCATGGCTACTGTATGTGTAGGTGCCCCACCAGCACATTCACATGAAGTGGCGCTTTAGAACGTGGCCCAGCAGTGAGTCCACCTCAGGTATGCTGTGGTGGTTCAAATGTGTTCTCAGCTCACTGCAGCTTTGCTGCTGTCAGTCTGGAGCTGGAGGATCAAGTAGATGAGACAACACTGAGACTATAGTGCTGGGGGGTCCCTGCAGGCGAAGAGGGGTCCACAGAGGAGGGCTGGAAACACTTCTACTTTAATGCTATCTAGCAAGCGTTTGGATACTGAGCTCTGACTAGCACTTCCTCTCGTTGCTGAGCTAAAGGAAGACGTACAGCTCAGTCGCTTTATCGCTGTCAAAGCACATTGAATGTTTTTCAGAGTAGACACTAGACGTATGTTCAAATACATGCTGTAGCCCTCAGAGTTTTCACTCTCTTAACTCGTGCGGGATCAACAGTCAAGCAGGTGTCAAACAGACATGGAGCACAAATATTTGAACATTTCAGTTTACTTCTGACTAAACTGTTATTTTTTCTGCAATGATTTTTCCTCTGGAATTTCTTTTTTAATATTTAAGAAGTGTTGCTTGCACTTCTTAGCAGAGTGTCCCTGCATGAAAGGTGAAACCAGCAACCCTTTTGCTCTGACTTTGACTGGTTAAAAACTTAGAGTCACCTTCAACTCTGCTTTATGTCGGAATGTTGTGGCCTGGTTCTAACACATCAGAGACACAGTGTTTGTGTATTTTTTTATTTTAAATTTACATTCAAATACTCAAGTTTACAACATGAAAGAAAAGCTTCATTCAGAGTAAAATCTAATTAAAACAAGTACATCAGACAACAAAAACATTTTCTGACACCTGAACTTGTGAACTTTGATCCTCACTATATCCTCAACCTGGACGGAGATTCTTCCAACAGCAGAGAGGGTTCAAGGGGTGGGGCTAAAATACATCTTCCTCCTCTGCCTCACAGCCATAATCTGCCAATCATAAAAATGCAGTCAGTGACACTCCTAGTGACATAATCCAAACAATCTCATGATGAGACCCCCCGCCCTGAACTGACCTCCTACGAGCTGCAGGGCACTGATGCACTCTTTATCCACCTCCTCCTCCTCTTCTTCTTCATCCTCCTCTGCAGGAGGTGGAGCAGCTGAAGGGGCGGAGGCTGTATCTGGAATCCTATCAGGTGGCTCAATTGAATGTGTTGCTATGGTGACCATGTGTTCAACCTGAAAGGAGTGAGTCAAGTTTGAAAAATCTTCACAAACACCTGGTTTTGATGCCTAGAGCAGTTGCAGTCATCCATCCAACTGATCCTAGAGCAGAATTGAGTGGAGTTTGAAGGATGTTCAGGACTTCAGGACTGCTGTCTGCATGCTAACTGGGGGAGTTGGCTTTGTTTTTTGTCAAATGAGAACATCTGTATTCTTATATCTGTGACCTGGAACAACACCGTCTCTGTCTCTTCCTGTCATCACCTCCTGTCATATTATATTCTTATTTGTTCTTTGTTGTTATGGTCTGCAGCAGAAGTCCTCTGACTGCAAGGACCATTTCGTTTTAGCAGTTGGGAAAATTTCTGTGCCTTTGGGTCAAAATTTGACCCTCGCCAAATTTGCAGACACCTTGAGAAAATTTAAAACTAATTTTCAGCAGAGTGAACGACCCCTCCCCCCAAACAATGACATCACTGAGAGTGAAACAGTAAAAAAGCCAAAGGGGCTGAAAACCTCCTACGGAGCCAAAAAAAATATTTAGAATTACACAAACAAAACCAAAACACACATGTTGGGAATATCCATGAGAACTTTTGAAATTATTATGGGATGCCCACACAGCTTGGCAGCCATTTTGTAGCAAAGGGTGAGATTTGGTGATTTTCACGCTTTTCCACAATATGCGAAAAAGACACTTGGGTTTTTCCAATTTTCATGAAACTTCACAAACATGCCACCAGGTCAAGTTTCATTGACCCATGACCATTGACCTTGGGAAGAGGCCGCCATCTAGAATTATTAACTCTATTGACTCTCCTTTCGAGTACCCTGGCATAGACTTTCCCAGGAGGCTGAGAAGTGTGATTCCCCTGTAGTTGGAACACACCCCCAGGTCCCCCTTCTTGAAAAGGGGAACCACCACCCCTGTCTGCCAGTCCAGGGGAACAGTTCTCATCTGCCACTCAATGCTAACCCTAACACTCCCACAGCATCCAGAGACTTGATGTACTCTCAGTCTGAAATGATGGAAAACCCAGTGTAAACTCCTGAGGGAGTATGCCGTATATCTTCCAATAATGGCCGGTCTCTAACAGACGCCGGTCTCCAATAAATGCCGGGTCTAACAGCTGTTAGTTGTAATAAATGCCGGGTCTAACAGCTGTTAGTTGTAATAAATGCCGGGTCTAACAGCTGTTAGTTGTAATAAATGCCGGGTCTAACAGCTGTTAGTTGTAATAAATGCCGGGTCTAACAGGTGTTACTTGTAATAAACGCCGGGTCTAACAGCTGTTACTTGTAATAAATGCCGGGTCTAACAGGTGTTAGTTGTAATAAACGCCGGGTCTAACAGCTGTTAGTTGTAATAAACGCCGGGTCTAACAGCTGTTAGTTGTAATAAACGCCGGGTCTAACAGCTGTTAGTTGTAATAAACGCCGGGTCTAACAGCTGTTAGTTGTAATAAACGCCGGGTCTAACAGCTGTTACTTGTAATAAATGCCGGGTCTAACAGGTGTTAGTTGTAATAAATGCCGGGTCTAACAGGTGTTAGTTGTAATAAACGCCGGGTCTAACAGGTGTTAGTTGTAATAAATGCCGGGTCTAACAGGTGTTAGTTGTAATAAATGCCGGGTCTAACAGGTGTTAGTTGTAATAAATGCAGGGTCTAACAGCTGTTAGTTGTAATAAATGCCGGGTCTAACAGCTGTTAGTTGTAATAAATGCCGGGTCTAACAGCTGTTAGTTGTAATAAATGCCGGGTCTAACAGCTGTTAGTTGTAATAAATGCCGGGTCTAACAGCTGTTAGTTGTAATAAATGCCGGGTCTAACAGCTGTTAGTTGTAATAAATGCCGGGTCTAACAGGTGTTACTTGTAATAAACGCCGGGTCTAACAGGTGTTAGTTGTAATAAATGCCGGGTCTAACAGCTGTTAGTTGTAATAAATGCCGGGTCTAACAGCTGTTAGTTGTAATAAATGCAGGGTCTAACAGGTGTTAGTTGTAATAAATGCCGGGTCTAACAGGTGTTAGTTGTAATAAATGCCGGGTCTAACAGCTGTTAGTTGTAATAAACGCCGGGTCTAACAGGTGTAGTTGTAATAAATGCCGGGTCTAACAGCTGTTAGTTGTAATAAATGCCGGGTCTAACAGCTGTTAGTGTAATAAATGCCGGGTCTAACAGCTGTTAGTTGTAATAAATGCCGGGTCTAACAGCTGTTAGTTTGTAATAAATGCCGGGTCTAACAGGTGTTACTTGTAATAAACGCCGGGTCTAACAGCTGTTACTTGTAATAAATTGCCGGGTCTAACAGGTGTTAGTTGTAATTAAACGCCGGGTCTAACAGCTGTTAGTTGTAATAAACGCCGGGTCTAACAGCTGTTAGTTGTAATAAACGCCGGGTCTAACAGCTGTTAGTTGTAATAAACGCCGGGTTCTAACAGCTGTTAGTTGTAATAAACGCCGGGTCTAACAGCTGTTACTTGTAATAAATGCCGGGTCTAACAGGTGTTAGTTGTAATAAATGCCGGGTCTAACAGGTGTTAGTTGTAATAAACGCCGGGTCTAACAGGTGTTAGTTGTAATAAATGCCGGGTCTAACAGGTGTTAGTTGTAATAAATGCCGGGTCTAACAGGTGTTAGTTGTAATAAATGCAGGGTCTAACAGCTGTTAGTTTGTAATAAATGCCGGGTCTAACAGCTGTTAGTTGTAATAAATGCCGGGTCTAACAGCTGTTAGTTGTAATAAATGCCGGGTCTAACAGCTGTTAGTTGTAATAAATGCCGGGTCTAACAGCTGTTAGTTGTAATAAATGCCGGGTCTAACAGCTGTTAGTTGTAATAAATGCCGGGTCTAACAGGTGTTACTTGTAATAAACGCCGGGTCTAACAGGTGTTAGTTGTAATAAATGCCGGGTCTAACAGCTGTTAGTTGTAATAAATGCCGGGTCTAACAGCTGTTAGTTTGTAATAAATGCAGGGTCTAACAGGTGTTAGTTGTAATAAATGCCGGGTCTAACAGGTGTTAGTTGTAATAAATGCCGGGTCTAACAGCTGTTAGTTGTAATAAACGCCGGGTCTAACAGGTGTTAGTTGTAATAAATGCCGGGTCTAACAGCTGTTAGTTGTAATAAATGCCGGGTCTAACAGCTGTTAGTTGTAATAAACGCCGGGTCTAACAGGTGTTAGTTGTAATAAATGCCGGGTCTAACAGCTGTTAGTTGTAATAAACGCCGGGTCTAACAGGTGTTAGTTGTAATAAACCCCGGGTCTAACAGGTGTTAGTTGTAATAAATGCCGGGTCTAACAGCTGTTAGTTGTAATAAACGCCGGGTCTAACAGCTGTTAGTTGTAATAAATGCAGGGTCTAACAGGTGTTAGTTGTAATAAATGCCGGGTCTAACAGGTGTTAGTTGTAATAAATGCCGGGTCTAACAGCTGTTAGTTGTAATAAACGCCGGGTCTAACAGGTGTTAGTTGTAATAAATGCCGGGTCTAACAGGTGTTAGTTGTAATAAATGCCGGGTCTAACAGCTGTTAGTTGTAATAAACGCCGGGTTCTAACAGGTGTTAGTTGTAATAAATGCCGGGTCTAACAGCTGTTAGTTGTAATAAATGCCGGGTCTAACAGCTGTTAGTTGTAATAAACGCCGGGTCTAACAGCTGTTAGTTGTAATAAACGCCGGGTCTAACAGCTGTTAGTTGTAATAAATGCCGGGTCTAACAGGTGTTAGTTGTAATAAACGCCGGGTCTAACAGGTGTTAGTTGTAATAAACGCCGGGTCTGACAGGTGTTAGTTGTAATAAATGCCGGGTCTAACAGCTGTTAGTTGTAATAAACGCCGGGTCTAACAGGTGTTAGTTGTAATAAATGCCGGGTCTAACAGCTGTTAGTTGTAATAAATGCCGGGTCTAACAGCTGTTAGTTGTAATAAACGCCGGGTCTAACAGCTGTTAGTTGTAATAAACGCCGGGTCTAACAGCTGTTAGTTGTAATAAATGCCGGGTCTAACAGGTGTTAGTTGTAATAAACGCCGGGTCTAACAGCTGTTAGTTGTAATAAACGCCGGGTCTAACAGCTGTTAGTTGTAATAAATGCCGGGTCTAACAGGTGTTAGTTGTAATAAACGCCGGGTCTAACAGGTGTTAGTTGTAGTGTGCCTGGTTTACACCAGACGCAGAAGTGGTGCAGAGTGCGTGTGGTCTTCACTTTTACCTGCAAATCACACCAGACATGTATTTTTCCGAGACAATCAACAGGCGCTTCTGCTCAGCTGTGGTTATTTAGAACATTGTATACCTTGTAGAACATGTGCTAGGTGGGTTGTTTTACTCCCTGAATTTCTCCACTTCTACAATTAATTTGAGACATCCATCCTGACTTGTTGCCAACTACTCTCTGCCTCTCTCTCGTTGATCGTGTTTTTACACCCCAAACCACCCCACCTGCTGTGTAGACGGACTATTACGTTGACCTCTGTGTGTGTGTGGGCGCGTGGGTGAGTGTTTGTTTGTGTGTTTGTTTTCATCTCTGCAGTATTTTTTGATACCAAAATATGATCGCATGTAAATTGCTGTGTTTTATTGTGAAATTCTTTTTTGTATTTTGAAAATTGACTGGATTTTCTCGTGTGCCTTGGCGTAACTTCCTGCTAGTATTGACGCAGATCACTTGTACCTCACACAAAAAATAGACCAGACTCAGAAACGTTCCACACCATGGCCCAACCTGCTCTGTGTCTGATGTGAACTACACCATAGGTTAACAGGGGCGCCAAATGGAAGCGACCTCTTAGCAGTGCTTCTGCTTTTAGTGTGAACCAGGCCTTAGATGCCAGCCTCTAATAGTGGCTGGGCCCCTTTAAATGATTTCCTGGTGTTTCTAGTGGATCAGTCTGTAGTTCTCCTGAACTTCATGCTTTTTCTTTCCCCACTGGATCCTTTTCAGGGCAGTGAGGTTTCCTGAGCCTGTCAAGTCTGCTGCTGTTGGACTAAGGCGGTAAACTTTAGAGCTGGAGCAAAGACTTGCTGTGCGGCTACCCGGGAGGAGCTGGCAGTGAGACAGAGAGCCGGTGCAGGATGGGAAAGCAGTCTGCTCAATCCTCCTGAACTTTCTTTCATTGAGACAATATCAAAAAAGGTATCCTCATTTTATTCTTGTTTTTATTTTTGCCCTTTTGGGTTAATGCAAGACAGGAAACCGTCAAACGCCTTAGGAGAGCTTTGGAAACACCAGTTGCCTGTCGCTTGTGGGAGATTCCAAATGTTTTAATGAACCCAGACATGGAGACGTGATCACTGACGGTTATGTAGAGCTTTTTGAAATAAATCAACCTGATCCCTTAACATCATCCATGTCTTTCATGCATAGTAAATGAGATAAACACAGACATCGCGTTGTGTAGCTAACGGCTAAAAACATTAGCTGCTAACTCCATGTATTAATTCTGGGCTGAATCCTAAACCGCAGAGAGGCTGCAGAAAAAAAGAAAAGAAGCAAGCTTGGTTTCCTGGTGAGCAGAGAAAGCAGCAACAAGTAGAACTGTTTTGAAGGTGGATTACTGAGCAGAGGGAAAGGTGCTCATGGCTCCAGGAAAATGATCGGTATGAAAGCAAAACTGATTTTTGATATGAGATTGATGACTCAAAGAGAAAAGAAACTTTCACAGCCAGTGCTAATCAGAACATAATACAATGTTCTCATCATTTCAACCTTGAAAATTTTGAAATGTTGAAACAATTCTTGCTCTGATACTTTTTTAAAAACATCTTCTTGCTAATCATAGTATTTTTCATGATGTTATTTCTTCATCGCAAGGTAATCAAGTTACTTGATAGCATAAGTTGTGGTGGAATGAGAAGAATCTTCAGGAATTCCTGAGATCCAGAGTTAGGATCCTGGCATTTGTTGTTTAACTTCACAAACTCCAATGGCAAACGGCTAATCCTAGGTTAGGCTCATTTTAGGATCTCAGTCTCTAGATGTTCAAAGCTGGTAGAGACAAACCCCAAAAGACTTGCAGCTGCATTTGCTGGAATAGGGGGTTCCACAAAGCATTGACTCAGGGGGCCTGAATACTTTTGCACACTGCACTGTTCAGTTTTTTATTTGAAAAAGAAATTGAACTCTTGTATAATTTTCCTTCCACTTCACAATTGTCTGCCACTTTGTGTTGGTCTTTAACATAAAATTCCAATAAAATATATGTATGTTTGCGGTCATAATGTGAGAAAATGTGGAGAAATTCAAGGGGTATGAATACTTTTGCAAGCCACTGTACTTCCGTTTTCTCCAAAGGGGCATGTCAGAAATCAAAGTCATTTCCATATTGTTTATTTTTGACAAGGGGTAAAGTATGATCTAAACACTGCATACATTTTGTTCAATACTGCTTGAAGAAGGAGGCTTGCAGATCCTGCAGATCCCCCTCTGATACTGAGTGTGAGGATGAAAGTGAACAGTCTTCTTAAAGACCCACACAAAGTAAAAACTGTGTTTCTCACATGTTATTGTGGCATTTTTCATTAAGATTAAAGCTGTGTTTAAGTATCTCTTTTTTTTTAAATTGTGGTGAATCAGGAGCAAACAAAAAACACCATTTGAAAAATCTTTTAGCTGTAACATACAGACTAGAATTGGCTTTTTGGAGACCATTATGGCTGACGGTGTGCCCACAATCATTCATCTGCTGATCAAGTTACTTTCCAACACATTCATAATGGTCAAGACATTCAGTTTGCAGCTTTCCATTTCAACGCAGGTGTGAACTTTGGCCAGCAGGTGAGAGATAGAAAAGAAATGGTAAATGGTGTATACTTGTATGGAGTTTTAAAAATTTTTTTTTAGGCCCAAAGCCCATCACAGTCCCATTCACACACACACTCACACACTGCCGATGAACACTGGCGCCAACCTATAACCACCAGGTGCAATATGGAGTTCAGTGCCTTGCTTTGACACATGGGATAGGCAAAGCAAAAAATAATTTATGACTTTGTCAAGAACATTAGGTTTGTGTTCTTACCTGAGCAGATGTCTTCTTCTTTGTTGGTGTTGTGGAAAGTAGGTGGCGAAACCTGAAGCACAGAAAGGACGTATGAGGACCATAGGATCATTAGAGCTGCAGGCGGCAAACCATGCCTCACCTCTTCCCCATGATGGTGGCATTAGCAGCCAGGTCTTGGTTGGCTTCGCTGGTCTTCCTGCGGCGACGTCGACTAAGTCGTTTCTGAGCAGAAGAACCTTTGGCCGGTTCGGAGGACAAAGTGCTGGGACTTCCAGCCCCAGTATTCAAGTCTCTAAGAACATCATAGTTGATCTTACTGGAGATTTTTTTTTTCTCTAGCATTTTCTCAATAGCTTCCCCTGCAGTCAATGCCTCAATCTGCTCTCGCTTCTTGTATTTCTTCTTCTTCTGCAGAGAAAAAAAAAGTCAGAAACTGCTTTGTAGACCTGAAGCTTGGAAATCCTGTGCTTCACTAACCTTTTCTTTGTAGGTACCCTGCTCCTTCTCCTTGTTGATCCTCTCCTCTTTCTCTGCACACATTAACATCAGTCAGTCATTATCAACATCAATCAGACCCACATTATGGGATGGGGGGTGGGTTTATAACCCACCTTTCTGCTCCTGTAGATACTCTGCGTTCTGTTTCATCCACAACCCTGTCTTCACCTCCACCTCCTTATCGTTCAGTATGTACTGTTCACAACCCCCCAGAAACAGATTAGAGAGGTTTAACACACCCAACCAGAATTTCCCTTTTTTAAGCTGTCATCAAAACAGCACACTCCAACCTCACCTTTTCAATCTCCTGATCATCAATGCCTTCCAGGTCCAGCTCTCCGCTTGTCTCCATATGGTCTGAAAGAGAAGAAATCCCATGAAGGTGAGTGGCTGAAACCATGATGATGTGACATGAAAGTGACACCTTAACTGCAGACCAGAGGTCTCTAACCCTGGTCTTCGTGAGCTACTGCCCTACCTGTTGTGCAGATAACACTGGTCACCTGGATCAGGTGTGTTTAGTCAATCAGAAACTGGGCTCACTCAATCCAGCTAATCATTCAAAGGTTCTGTGCGATTTCTCAGAATTTTATCTGATTTTGTGTTAGACACAGATTAAATAATTACAATGGCTGATCTCAACAATCATGTAGATGTAGATGATGACAACACAAACAATGCCCTACTTTTATTCTAGACTCGGTTGGCTTTTCTCATTAGCCCTCAGACCTGCTCACATGCTACTGCATACACCTGATCTGGTTCTAAATTACCATATATCTTCCAAGAATGGCCGGTCTCCAATAAACGCCAGGTCTAACAGGTGTTAGTTGTAATACACGCCGGTCTCTAATAGTGGCCGGGCTCCTTTAAGAACCCCCACCCCCCTGCGCCGTGCAGCTACTCAGTCAGGCAGAGGGTGGAGACTGGGTGTCTGCGGTTTCATGTTGTGAGGTTGTGAGCCAGCGCAGCATGGCTCATTCCCATTTTATTAAACTTTTTGTGGTGGAATATGCCAAAGAACATTCTGGTAAGGAATCTGCATCACATTTTTGCAGATGGGTGAAAGCGCGGAGAAAGAAAGGCTGCAGAAAGAAAAGGATCAAACCGATTTCCTGGTGAGCAGAGAAAGCAGCAAAACACAAACAACAAAGGGAAAGGGAAATGTGTCTGCAGGAAAATGGTCGGCATGAAAGCAAAGGGGAATTTTGATACGAGATTGGTGCTTCAAAGAGAAAAGAAACGTTTATCCAGTGCTATTGAGAACAGAATACCATGTTCACATCATTTCAATAAAACCTGAAATGTTCATCTGGTGTTGTCTGTATTTTGTGTCTGAATTTCACCGTAAAATGAACCCATTAACCATCACCATTCTGCCTGTGATGGAATAAACAGCGATCTCCAGTAGACGCTGGTCTCTAATAAACGCCGGGTTGGCTGACAATTTTTAAAAATAAACGCCCCGGCTACTATTGGAAGATACACGGTACTCATAACCCTGTCCTATCTGATCACCTTTAATGATATTTGAATTGATTTTGGCTGACTGCACTGCACTTAAAATAGACAAACTGGATTTACATACTTGATAAATTCCAGAAAATACTGAGACTAAATTCTAGGAAAAAGTTTTGATGCCCTCTTTGTAATCCCCTGTCAGAAGGTGGAGGAGAACTTCTGGACATTTACTCCTGCACAGGTTCATAATGCAGTTAAATGTTTTATATCAACGTTTAATTAACATTAAATATTGTTGCTCCTCTTCAGAGAAAAGTTATAAACAGAGGAAACTGGCTTCGTGATTCAACTTTCAAGTGAGAAATTCAAAACAGGACTCAAGACAACTTGAAAGTTCAGATCCACATTTAAAACCTTTTTACATAAAATAGACAGTTGTTCATTAGAAATGTACCTTTGAGTTGTAAGCAGAACATGTCACCAATAACTGAGCTATGAGTTTCCTCCTGCTAGCTTCCAGCCCCTCACAACCCCAAGCTAACATTAGTGATACAACAAACATGGCAAGCAATATCAGAGCTATCCAGCTGTGCATTTTTGATCCAGATTCCAGCTCAGACGAGGAAAACAATTGGAAAACTGATTTACAATGATTTGAATAAATAAATATTTAGAAATGTAAATTTGAGCTGAATTTTCTTTATGTTTGTCCTCCATCATCATCACGAGAACATGATAAAAACACCAAAAACACAATTTTAATTGGAGTGGGTCTGTAAGCCACTTTCATCCTCTTGAGGTCTCTGAACTAGCATCAATAACATTTTCCTGCAGACCTTGAAATTGTCTCCCAGATCTCATTCCAGCTGATTCCTAGAGTAGAATGGGGCGTTGGGTGAAGTCAGTTCAGTAAGACACCATCTCTATCTTAAGGATTTCAGACTTTCCTCTCTGATAGAGCTGATGGTTAAGGTTACACTGGGCCATCCTCCTGGTTGTGCTGCTAAAGAGCTTTTTCCATAATTTTCTCTGTTTGCTTTTGTCTATGAAAACAGATGTCATTGCTGTTGTCACTAACGTGTTTGTTATTGTCCTTTGATAGATGTTCCAGTATTATTTAAGTTTGTCTCCATTGGAGGTTCTTCCTAATCTCCCATTTAGAGGAGGTTTTCCTCCTCACTGTCATGTTTTGTTTGCTCAGTGTGAAGATTACATTGAAAACCCCTTAGTCTGATATGTCATTTATATATCTCTTTACATTTTTATTAAACAATAAAGATAATCTGACCTTGTTGGAACTATTTGGACTGAATTGCTTAAAGCAGAATAAACTGAATAAAACTGTTTTAGAAAACAAAGACATGCTCACTGTCTGCTTCTTTTTCCATCCCGGACTTCTCCAAAGCGTGAAAGGCTT
>BOLG01001259.1:352500-535000 GCA_016861445.1 Oryzias woworae | reverse complement strand
GAACTCAGCTTCCGCTATGTTTCTGTCTCTCTCGTGTTTGAAGCTTGATGTCCTGAATTAACCGAGAGAACAAAAATAAAAACAGGAATATAATTAGGGGACCTAATTTCATGTTTCCTTTCTTATTATTGTCTTGATGAAAATAGGAAAAACATCATAAAGTTTAGGAGGCCCCTGCAGGCTTAAACTTCATGATGTTTCTCCATCCTGCAGCTCATCTCTGTCTGGCCACCAGCTGTCTCTTACTAGCTTCAGCTCCATTAGTACAATAGCCGGGACGGGTTCAGGAAACCCCGCTGCCTCAAAAGGGATACAGCAGGTTAGGCGAATAAATGAAAGTTCAGGAAATCCGATCCACCATATTGGATGTGTTTTCTACCTCCTGTCACTGAAAACAAAACGTGCCCTAAGTTAAGTCCCTGATTGGTTGACGTGATGTGGTGGCGTTCCCGGGTTTAGATTTGTTTTCAGTCTGGCTCACTGCGTCGGCCGCTCAATTCGTGCCACAGAACCTCAGATTGCGTCTAAACCATTGACCCAACAAGGAAAATGACCGCGTCCACTGCGCGAATCGCATTGGGTGTGAATGCACCTTAAGCACCATCATGTTGCAGTATTCATGGAAAACCTGCTCCACAGAGTCCAGAAGGACGCCGCCCTGTGTGCATCCAGTCTCTTTTCATCCTCTGAAGGAGACGAAGCGCTGTCATGGAAACCTCGTGAGTCTTCAACCCAAACTCCAGCATGTGAGCAAAGCGAGGGATGTACAGGCAGGGGTCTTGTAGGGAGGGAGAGGAGGGCAATCATTAGCATGTGAAGCATCTTACATCAAATCAAAAATAGTTAAAGCCTCTGCCCTGCATCTCTGCTCAGGCAGCCAGGATCCCCTTTACTGTGATGTTGGCGTGTCTAAATCCGCTATTCCAAAACCAGTCTTAAGGGGGCCAGTGCCCGGTTTGTTTCTAGGTGGAGGTGTTTGGCAAAGTATTTGTATTTGTATCTTTACTATACAATAGTTTATGACAGCATCAGGAAATAGTAAAGGTGCTATTTATATCATAAACTGATAGCTGTGACCAGTGCTTAAAGTGGCCAACAAGAAGTGGCGATACTCTCTTTCATTGGAGTCGAAACATAAAATGCAGAGAATCTTGAATGTAAACTATGATCAATAAAAAAATGTAATTTTTTTCCTGTGTCATAATGTGACATAAGAAAGAGGGAGCTCAGATCAAGTCTATAAATAAATGTAGTCATACATCGACTGTGTACATAGAATTATTTTAAATGGGAGTACAATTACAACATGATGTCACGTCGTTACGCTGCACGTGCTGCTGTGACCTCATCCTAAAAGCTAGCTTGAAGCTTGTAGTTCGACAATGAAACACAGCAACTCATTGAAATGCAGACGGGTGAATGCAGGCTGGTTAAAACAACTTTTAACGTGATACACATTGTTACTCACTGTTTCCCCGACAATCTATTTATCATAAACACTTCTCATCCTACATTCATAGCCAACGTCTCCTCAGTACTGCAGTGACTAACATCCTCGGAGTTAAAGCACACACAGCATGGTTCTTCCCAGAAACCGTCTTGCAGCATTTCTCCGCTGTCCCAAAGTAACAAGTAAAAGTTGTTGTTCCTGTCGTTTAAAACTGGTAATCGAAATATAACGTTTTATAAATTATAAGTTCTATCATAACTTTAAGTGGACTTTTAAGTTAACCATCCCGACGAGGACTTTAAAGCGCTGCTCTCCTACTTTATCTTGTTGTTTTGACCCGCCTCACACTTCCTGGCCAATGACTGAAGAGATCTTTAGCTTTGGTCTGAAACAGAAATCTCCCATAGACGCCAGTCTGAATACAGACCAAACTCAATCTTTCCCAAACAATTTTATGTTCTCGGACCAAGCTAAACAATGTT
Organism: Oryzias woworae; assembly: GCA_016861445.1. NCBI lineage: Eukaryota > Metazoa > Chordata > Actinopteri > Beloniformes > Adrianichthyidae > Oryzias > Oryzias woworae. The sequence continues at coordinate 533,068 of BOLG01001259.1, read as the reverse complement.
GTCAGTCTGAATACACCCTGAGGTTGAAGTATTTGTAAAATCTCAATTATAGCTTCATTTGACATGTGTGGACAAGATGTTAAAGCCTTATATTGATTCATTGTAAATATTCCTCTGCCAGCATATGCAGCATGCATATGCATAAAGAGTGTGTATGTGTACTTTGAGTGATGTTCTAAATGTAACAGCTAAACCAGGGCTCTGAAACCTCTGAAGAAACCATTTGGTCCAAAATCAAGCTGGAGCCGCAAAATCTTACTAAACTTTTTATAAAAACACACTTTTTTGCACACATTAGGTCCTTTAACTTTTAAATATTTACAATAATTAAACTACAACAGTGTTATATTTTTTATAGGCTAAATAACAATTTTGATTCATTTAAATCTGACATCCGCAGATTCAAGTTCCTTTCAAAATAAAATTCAGTGTCAAAAAAGATCCTCTTAAAGTAGTAAATTTACTTGCACTTATTGTTATGCAATTCTCTCATTGAAAAAGTTTGGTTCTGAACATAAACTATAGGTACTGCTGTGCAGCAGGAGATAAGAATGTATGGATTAAACTTAATGAACACTTCTGACAACAGATGTTATCATTTTACTCAGTCATCTGACATGTGCATTATTTTTATTTTGCATTATGTATTGTATTTTTATTTTGCATTTGGTTTTGTTGTATTTTTATTTTGCATTTTGTTTTGTTGTATTTTTGCTTTGCATTTTGTACTGTTGTATTTTTATTTTGCATTTTTTATTGTTGTATTTTTATTTTCCATTTTGTTTTGTTGTATTTTTGCTTTGCATTTTATATTGTTGTATTTTCATTTTGCATTTTGTACTGTTGTATTTTTGCTTTGCTGTCATGTTTTTGTAGTGTTAGATTTTGAGTCTAATAAAACATGTGATTTGATCATTTACATGCTGGATCACTAAATATGTCCTGCTTGCTATCTTTAGTAAAATAAGCATAACAGATATGTGTCTTTAAAATTGGTGCGTCGTAGACCCGCAGCCCCACCGTGCTTGTCCTCTCCCCGTGATGGTGCACGGGATCTGCTGGATCGTGTCTTTGTTCAGGCTGCAGGGGGGGTTCTGTCATTAGGAGAACTTAGTGAAGGTGGGTCACAGGTGCTGTGCTCTGTCGCCCCCCAGCGGCCCCGCTACGCAGAGCAGCACATGCGCTAAGATGGCGTCAGGACACGAACGGCGTCGCTCGCGCTGATATGCAGGCGCGCGGCTGAAACAGAAGTGACGGAGACTCGAAGGTAATGCATTCACCAGCATTTTCCACATGGACACCAACATTTTCCAGATCCCGCGACGGGGAGACCGACTAAAGATCTGCGCTTACTGATTGTTGTAGCGGGCGATTCCAGAACCAGACATGCAGGTCTTTATTTATTAGTTTGGTTTTTTAGACATGCAGGTCTTTAAAACTAGAACAGCACTTTATGGATTTACAACAAATACACTATCTGAAGCTTCAAGTTCTGGAGCTGCTGGTCCTCAAAAATCTAAACTGACCCGAGTGGGCCTTAAACCAGTCCCAGAGCTGCTGACTCATGCAGGCAGATCAGGGTCAGTCCTTGCAGGGCTGCACGGCAAACGTTAGTGTGTGTGTGTGTGTGTGTGTGTGTGTGTGTGTGTGTGTGTGTGTGTGTGTGTGTGTGTGTGTGTGTGTGCGCGCGCGCGCGGTTATCATACATGACATTATCATCTGACATCACAGACCAGATACGTTTTCTGTACAGGAAGTGGTCATGCTGTAATCTAGAGGCTCTTCCCACTCCGTGAGGAGGAGGAGATGGCAGCAGAGGTCTTCCCCACCAGCCTCCCCCACAGTGAGGAGGCTGAGGTGCTGGAAGCTAAGAAGAGCTTCATCCAGCAGAGCGAGCAGGAGCTGCCAGTGGATGAGGATGGCAAACCTGGGGGAGGCCAGGCCAGCAATGAAGGCGAGGAAGACAGAGAGGGCTGGCAGGCAGCTCACCCCACCCTGAGGGAGAGGTAAACATCAGCTGTGCACAGCTCACTCTCTCACACCTCACTTCAGCATCCTCCCCTTCATTATCACCATGGCAACAGACGCTGCCAGCCTGCTGAGTAGCACCTAATTGTGAGTCTTTCTCAGGGCTATTCTGTTTAGATGTAAACCCACACCTAGGCTTAACGTTTGTGTTTTTGTCAGGGATTTTTCAAAAAGAAAGTTGCACCTGTTTCAGCTAAAACCACTGGGCGTGTATTTCATCAGCTTGCTAAACTTGTTTTGACAAAATGAAAATTATACAGTCAGAAACTTGAAACGATGGTCTGCTTTACAGATAGTAAAGATAAATGTCCTTTCTGTACTTGTTTCAATCTCTCCCACGTTCTGTTCAGAGAGGTTCAAAACATGGGACAAAATGACTTCAAATTTTATATGGAATAGTAAAAAGAGCCAAATAAAGTTTACCACAATACATCCCACAAAACACAGTGGAGGAATTGCTCCACCTCATCTGAAAAAGTACTACTATGCTGCTCAGTTCAGACCTCTTGCATATTGATGTAAACCAGACTATGAAGCAAGGTGGAAAGAGTTAGAAAAAGAAATGAAAGGATATAAAATTAAAATCCTTTTAGCAGATAAACAATTAACATCTGCACTGAAAGGTAAATTAAATCAAATTGTTAAATTGACATTGGATACCCAGCACACTGTGACAGATACATCTATTATACTGATGTGGCTTAGACATGATCCTAAATTCAAACCAGGGCAACTGGATCAAACATTTAAACAGTGGAAACTATAAAGTATTGTGGCACTCTGCACTCTCCTAACAAAAGAAAAATTAATTAACTTTCAACAAATAAAAGAAGAATATTATTTATAAAACAGAGACGTATTTAGGTATTTAAGTAGATAGGAAACAACTATTTACATAAAAAAGGAATGGGAAACTGAGTTGAATATAAACATAACAGATACTGAATGGCTCAGCTAATGTAAAATACACTATACCACATTGCAGTCATTTTGGTGGTGAGAATTCAGCAGAAAAAACTTGATGCGGTTCTTTATTACACCAAAATCAAGAGCAGACAAACTTCAACCCCACAGGAGTGGGTGTGGAGAAATGGAGACCCCTAACCCTAACCCAATTTCGGCACACATTTTCTAGAGGTGTAACAAATCAAAACGATGCTGGAAAGGAATTGAGGAAAAACCTCCACATTATTTTTGGTTATGATTTTTCAAACACTTTTCTTGTCATGTATCTTGGAAACATAGTGGACATAGTTCAGAAGGAAGATATGTATTTGTAGCTGCAACAAAATTACTATTGCAAACCATTGGCTAAACCTCTCCAACAACAGGACCGTATTAAAATGTAATTAAATTATGGATAAAATGATACATAATTTTAAACTAAAGGGAGATAAATATGATGACCAGTAAATTAAGTGGAAGCAAGTTCTGAATGACACCAGTAATTCAAATCATGTGAAACAACATATATAATAGTAAATAAGAAAATGTATGAAAGTCTAGACTAATCATACCGGTATATTATATCATTTTTTCTCTCTCTCTCTGTGTTTTTTTTTGTTGTTTGTTCCTAAATTAGATATTGTTTGTTTGTGTAATTTGAAATCCAATAAATATACAAATCCAAAAAGAAGAAAGTTATACAGTCAAGCCCAGAAATATCTAGACTTTGACACAATCCTAATGATTTGGTCTCTGTAGTCTACAACATTGAATTTGATATAAAACAACTGCAACACAATTAAACTGTGGACTTGTAGGCTCAACGGGGTTCAACAAGCGGTTTTTCATCCAACCGTAATTGGACAAAGTAAAATGTTACTTGTCAACATTTTGTTGACAAGCCTTTGCAGGCAATGACTGCCTGAAGTCTAGAACCCCTGGACACCCATGGACATCATGGTTTCCTCCTTCCTGATGCTTTTCCAGGCCTTAACTGCAGCTGTCTTCAGTTGTTGTTTTTGGGTCTTTTTGCATTAAGTTTTGTCTTGAGTAAGTAAAATGCTCAATCGAGTTCAGATCTGGAGATTGACTCGGCCATTGTAGAATATTCCACTTGTTTACTTTCAGAAACGTCTGGGTTGCTGTTGTAGTATGTTTTAGATCTTTGTCCATTTGTACTGTAAAGCAGAGTCCAATCAGCTTTTCAGTATTTTAATTAATCTGCGGAGAAAGTATCTCTCAATGCGTTGAAATGGATCTGGCTGCTTCTGTCATTTGACACATCATCCATAAATCCAAGTGACCCCGTGCCACTGGACGCCATGCATGCCCATGCCATCACACTGCCTCCACCATGCTTTACAGAAGATGTGTTGTGCTTTGGAGCATGAGTTGTTCCAATTCTTCTCTAAACTGTCCTCTTCCCATCATTCTGGTTCAGGTTGATCATAGTTTGTCTGTCCAAAGAATACTATTCCAGAACTGGTCTGGCTTCTTCAGGTGGTTTTTGTCAAAGTCATTTCTGGTCCCTTTGTTTCAGAGAATGATTACTGGTTTGCACCTTGTGGTGAATCCTTTGTCTTTACTCACGTGATTCACCATAATTCTGTTTACCCACCTACTTTCTCAAGAGTGTTCTTCACTTCAGTGTATTTTGTGAAATGATTTTTTTGTCATCATCAAAAGGATTCTGCGATCATCCACTACAGTTGTCTTTTGTGAACGTCCAGTCCTTTTTGAGTTCCCAAGCTCACCAGTGCAGCCTTTTTTCTCAGTATGTACCAAACTATTGACTTGACAACTCCCAACATTTCTCTTTTGCTTTTTTGATTACATGTTGTGTTTTCGCAGCAACTGCCAAATACAAATGCCAAATACAAATGCCACATCTGAAATCAACTCCAGACCTTTTAACCACTTAATTCAGGGATGCATTCCTGCATGTTTTTCAGCATACCATGTCATAGCATGTTCTAATTAGCTGGACACACCTGAAGGAGGTAACCAGTCATAAGTAGGGCTTGGATATGTTGAAATCATGCTGAAAATGCGGCCCTCCAGACCTGGAGTTGCCTATCCCTGACTAAACTGATAGGTTAATGAGGGAAGAGTCCGTGCAGGCCTTTTTGTTTCCTTTTCAACCTTCTAAGTCATTTGTCCACTTACGTTTGGTCCCTTGAAAAAGAGGTGGCTACAAATTAAATCCTAAACCAAGGGTCCCTAAACTGTGGCCCGCGGGCCGGATCTGGATAACTGTCACATTTTGCCCGGCCTCCTGACCAATATCAGAGACAGGATTTCTTTTTCTTCCATCTGGCCTCATGATCAGGAGTCACACAGAACATGTCTTTTAATTCCACCCTTCTACAGTCTTTGCTCCTATCTGAACGTCCATCAAATCCCTGTGCTCTCTCTCCACACTGCAGCTTAGACCTTTCTCGGTCTGAGGGATTATGCTGCTGCTTTTCTCTTTTTAAACAGAGCACCCTGTTCTGTGTCCTGATTGGATGGAGACCTTGTCAATCAATCTCCTCCGTGCTGTCTCTCCTGTGCAGAAACGTGCAGCTCTCAAGATCTCCATAAATCTTTGATCCTGATCAGATCTTTGTCTTCATTCTATAATCCTGGACTTATTTTTCTACAAAGGTTTGAACTTTGAGAATTTAAACAAGAGAGAAAAGTGTGAAAATGTTCTTGTGAAAAATGTAAAGTGTGTAGTGAGGAGTTAAAAATCTGTAACCTTAATTCAGAGATTTCACCTTCATGAGTTCTTTTTAGAACATAACTCCAACAATAAAGGAGGGAACACTGTACTGGTTAAAAAGTAATGGACATATGTCCACCTGCAGCAGAAGACTAAAGAATTGGACTTTTTTCCTCCATTAGTTGAGGACACAGTGCAGCTGCTCATTTTTATTTATTAAGTAGTGTCGCAAATCCTCTCTTGCTTTTTTTTCTCTTTAAGCTGCACACGACTGATCAACATAGTTCTGCACAGAGCCATCATACAGTCAAAGCGATGATATCGCGCAGGGTTGGGGTGAGGGTGCAAAGCCTGTTACTGTTCTGTGCACACATGAGGGAGAGATAGAGATGCAACAATGACTGAAGACATCAACACAAAACGTAAAGAAATGAGTGAGACTGGAAAAAGAAGAAAAATCTGAAACCTTTTCACTGTTAATGAGAATATGAAGGCAGAATTTAGAGTCTGCAAGGAAAGAATTTCATACAAAAACACAACCAACCAGAACAGACACCTGAGAACAACCTTCTCCAGAACAGGACAGAATATTACTGACAGAAGAAACCAGATCAGATTCACAAAGCTGAGACATTTGCTATTTCTAAGAACAGCTTTTACCATGAATACAAATCTTCTTAATTTTTTTTTTCTTGCATATTTTAATGTGTTTTTCGTGTTGTTTCATTTTAAAAGTTAATAGTAGATCATTGTTTTTTTTTTCATCATTTATTTTGTACATTTTATCTGAAAGGAAAAAGAAAAGCATATATATGTATAAAACGTTAATTTACATTATTCATTTTGTGCACAAGTTCAAAAGGCCGGATGGTTAAGAAGAGCCAGAATTCCCATCACTATTGTGAAATTTGCACAACCAGTTAAATGTGAGGAGCTGCAGCGTCCAAAGTCTCAAAGGGACGATGACGGGAGAGGACAGCCTTTTTATTGGTTTAAGTTTTGAAATGTTTTAGTTTTATTTTTCTGTGAAGATTACAGGAAGGGTTTTTTAAAATGTGGTTCTGTGGCTTTCTGGAAAAACAGAAATGTTTACGTTTAGGCAAACCCTCTGATTGTTACTGTTTCTGTTAGCCGACAAACTGACCGCGGCCCCTCATCCGAGAAGAAAACAGTTATGTGGCCCTCACAAGAAAAGGTTTGGGGATTCCTGTACTAAACCCTTGCTTCAATTTGGATGTGGATACTCCTAAATTACATCTGATACATTGGACATTGGATAAAAAAATGGAATGAATATGTCTTTGTACTCACGTAAAATAACAAAATGTGTCACTATTTGAATAGTTCAGGGCCTGACTGTTATGTATTCCAGATAAGCTCGCGCTGGGCTGTGTGATAGTGTAGTGGTTAGTGGTCTCACTTCACAATAGCTGTGTCTCCATTGACTATGAATTTGGATTTGTGATAATAAATGTACCTAATAGCAACACGTACATTTTGAAATAACTCAATTACCAAAAAAAAATTGCGCTTGGATGAGATGGTTTTTGAGGCGTATCGAAATTGACTGCAATGGAAACACTTTTTAAAAATGTATTGAGACACGTGACCAACAGTGACTGCATCGCTTCACCACCACCATGAGGCCCCATAGCATCACTCAACTCATCAAAATTGGGTGTGTCAGGAACTGTTAGATCCACAGCTCCTCTGTAAAATCACCAATCATGATTTCTCAAAATGGCTTCATCCGTTACTGCTCCCACGTGTAAGGAGCTTGCCACTCCATGGCCTGAGTAAGACGTTAACGTATCCTTTGAAAGATGATGATGAGCGCTAGAGTTCATCATTTGAATGATTAATGTTTCTGCTGTAAAACAACGTTTTAGGCGCTGATCTGTGATGGGGGAGGCAGGTTAGTAGTCTCAGGTACGAGGTACACTGATGTGGTGTTTGTATAACAGACCAGTACCGGTCAGACCAAAGTGCTTCGTCACAGCAGCAGAAGAGCTTCTGCGGTGGCAGTGGAGGGTCTGAGAAGGCCACTGTGTTCATAATGCTTGTTGTTCTCCTGCAGGAATGCCCTCATGTTCAACAACGAGCACATGGCTGATGTCCACTTCGTTGTTGGTCCCCCAGGAGACACTCAGACAGTTCCAGCTCATAAGGTAGAGAACTAGAGAAATTTCTAAAGCACAGCAATCTTAGCAGCCAATCCAGCCAGACTTCTGGCTTGAACACACTGAGGTGCTGTGCTGTACCTGGAGTTGTTACACCTTCAGAACAATGCCAATCTTCTTAATTTCTTCTCTAAAAACAACTTCATGATTCTTCATTAACCCTTTTCTGGTTCAATAGTCCGGTCAGGCTACAACGGTTTTTGTCTGTCTTGCAGTACGTCTTGGCAGTTGGTAGCTCTGTGTTTGGAGCCATGTTTTACGGAGATCTGGCAGAGGGGCAGTCTGTAATTCATATTCCTGACGTGGAGCCGGCTGCCTTCCTCATCCTGTTGAAGTGAGTGAAAGCTGGAATCTGAACCTGATCTTGGTATGTTTATAGAGCCTTTTGCCTGTTTTCACCAGCATGTGCTCTTTGTCAGGTACATGTACAGCGATGCAATTGAGCTCGAGGCAGACACGGTCCTTGCCACCCTCTACGCTGCAAAGAAGTACATCGTTCCCGCCCTGGCCAAAGCCTGCGTCAGCTTTCTGGAGACGAGCCTGGAGGCAAAGAATGCCTGTGTACTGTTGTCTCAGAGCCGGCTGTTCGAGGAGCCGGAGCTGACGCAGCGCTGCTGGGAGGTGATAGATGCCCAGGCTGAGCTGGCTCTGTTGTCTGAAGGCTTCTGTGAGATTGACAAGCCCACGCTTGAGATCATCCTGCAGAGAGAGACACTCCACATCCGTGAGCTGGTGGTGTTCCAGGCAGCACTCAACTGGGCCACAGCAGAGTGCTGGCGGCAGGGCATGCCTGTGACCCCTCACAACCAGCGGGCGGTGCTGGGTAAGGCTCTATATCTTGTTCGGATACCCTCCATGTCACTCCAGGAGTTTGCAAATGGGCCTGCACAGTCGGACCTGCTCATGCTAAAAGAGACTCACAGCATTTTCCTGTGGTTCACAGCCACAAACAAACCCCAGCTTAATTTTCCTGTGGTAAAGCGGCCTGGCCTGGTGCCACAGAAGTGCCACAGGTTCCAGTCTGCTGCCTACAGGAGCAACCAGTGGCGCTACAGGGGTCGATGTGACAGCATCCAGTTTGCCGTTGATGGCAGGATCTTTATAGCTGGGCTAGGCCTGTATGGGTCTAGTGGTGGGAAGGCTGAGTACAGTGTTAAGATTGAATTAAAGAGACACGGATCTGTTTTGGCCCAGAACCTAACCAAGTTTCTTTCAGACGGGTCAAGCAGTACCTTTCCAGTGTGGTTCGAGCACCCGGTCCAAGTGGAACAGGACACCTTCTACACGGTCAGCGCAGTGCTGGATGGGAATGAGCTTAGTTATTTTGGTCAGGAAGGGATGACCGAGGTACAGTGTGGGAAAGTGACCTTCCAATTCCAGTGCTCATCAGACAGCACCAATGGCACTGGTGTACAGGGGGGGCAGATACCAGAACTGGTATTTTTCTGCTAAATTAGAACTTTTGTGCAGCAACTAAACTGCAGCTTGGTGGTTTGTTGACAAGTTAATAACATTAAAAAATTTTGACTCAAATGTGCTTTTGATTCGCCATGTTGGTGTTGTAGTTTCTTACATATGCCACTAGGTTGTTCATCGCAACAGTGGTGTATACAAGGTTTAAGAGGAGCTCAAGAGGTGTGCAGAATTCAACAAAAGTTCCTGCGAAAACCCAGTGAAGCAGGGCAGAATGAAGTTTTTTTGACACATTCAGGAGCATCACCAGCTGCTGATCTTGTAGTGAAGAGATGACAGGTGTAAAGAAGAGGCTCACCGATGGCAGGTGCGTTGATGCAGAGCTCTCGAGCCAGCAACAGAAACGTCTTTCCCAGGATGTAAACATTCACCTGAAAACAGGACACAGGTCAATCCACCTGGAGGTCTGCCCAGTATGTGAACAGTCAGACGTACCTGAAGCAGGTCACTTAGGTCCAGCAGCATGTCTGAGGCACAGTTCAGGAGCTGTTTCACTGGCAACTGAACCTGGTAAGTTCAAAGCAGGAGTGTCAAACTCCAGGCCTCAAGGGCCAGTATCCTACATGTTTTCCAACCAACCGGCTGTTGAAGCTCCTTTCTGGCTAAACACACCTGATCCAGGTAATCAGCAGCAAATAAAGCAGGATTTCTGGAAAACCAGCTGGAGGCCGGCCCTTGAGAACTTGAGTTTGACACCTCTGGTTTAAAGTGACTGTGCTGAGTCAATCAGATGATCAGGACACTACGATGTTGCTAGGATACGAGGCGTCCCCTCCGTGCGACACACCAGATAAAGGCAGGCGGCGATGACGTGTTCTGTTTTGCGTCCTCGTGTCAGATGCCTGCTGACCGCCAGCTTGAAAAAGTTGAAGGCTGTGTCCAGGCAGTGCTGGTTGAGCTGAAGCTGGCTGCCGAGCTTCTGGATCTGACGCTTACCTACAGACATTAGAACCTGCTTACATCTGGAGTCAGCACGGACATCAGAACAGGAACCTGCACTAACCATTCTGCAGGGTCTGAGCACGCGACTCCTTCCCAACGCTGGTGTGGAACCCAGAACCAAGCAAGGGAGCTTTGACCGGACCTGAGGACGCAGACAACTGTTCAGAAAAATGTCCACATTGGACTGTGCTGTTAAAAAATTCAAAGACCATTTAAAAAAGCAGGACAATGTCACAAGGACTTAAGAGGATTCAGTAGTAAAGAGCAGAACCTCACTTCCCAATAACTGTGTTTCCAGCCTGTTTTTAAAAAAATATTATGCCTGATGAGGGGGAAGAGGGCTTGTAGCATTCTTTTTTTTTTAAACGTATCCTGTCCAACAGCTGAGCAAACAAATATGAGCTGAGAGCCTCTTGCATTAGAGAGATTTTACTCTTACAATCGGGGCTTATAAATCATTGGGAACACAAAATGTATGTTGGTATAAGCCCTTTTTGTAATTTAAACGAAACTTAATAATATTAATTTTGTTTGTGTTCTTTTTGTTGGACCGGACGGAAAAAGAAAGGGGGGTGGGGGGAGGGTGGATTATAGAAGTTAAAGGATGACTACAGGGAAGGGAGGGTAGAGTTGTAAATCTACAGGCAACAAAATGATGGAGCTTATACCCATTACAAAAGAGAATGTTGGTCTAAAGTGGGCGGGGCCTGTCCACACACTCAGCTGTTACATACCTGCCGGCTCCAAGAGTGTTCACAAACTTGTCCAAATCCAGTTCACACGCACACTTGTGCATACCAACCAACACATGTAAAGCATTACATTCTGACACGCACACTATTTGAAGGTGCAAAGGTGAGCCGACGCCTGTGCTCAGGTGAATGTTATGTTAAGATGAAGTGGATGAAGGAATGAAAAGAAAAGGAGGGAGAGCTCCCAGACATCCCCACACCAAGACCTCCGCCGAGGCAGCAGCGGCGACCAGGGCCCGCCCCCGCACCCATACTGTGGGACCAACGGAGGAGATTCACCCGCCCGGCAGCCTGGCCAAGCACCCAGACCAGGGCCCGCAGGACCGCCACACGGGGCCCCCAGCACCCGAGAGCCCCACCGCCCCAGACAAGCCACCCACCACCACCCAGGAGTTCTGAGCATCCCCCCACCCCCAGCCCCGGGTATGAGCCGGAGCCCCCAAGGCTTGTAGCATTCTTAATGAAGAGAAAGGAAGTGACTCAAACCCTGAGAAGTTGAAAGCTGCTGTTTCTTTTCAATGAAGGTGACACCCTCCCTGCCTAATTATGGTCCCATGCAAAAAATCCTCTCACGTTCATCCAGACCTGCTTCACAGATCATGGCTTATCCTCAATTATCAAGAAAATGACACCTAGTGTTTTCCTAATATTTCACACCTCCCTTTCCTAGAGGTCAAACCCAAAGTGTGCTTAAATTTACAATTTTAAGGTGGGTTGTCTGACCTCAGGTTTCGGGATTGTAATTCCAACCCACAGCTGGCCATTTCAAAAAACCGGGACCCAGTGCCCTTCTCCGTGAGGGCAGGGGTCCAAGATGAGAAGAGAGAGGTGTAGGGGTGTAATGATTATTGGACTTAATTGATGTATCAGATAAATCTGTCTGAGGGAGGTGTTAAATTGTATCTACCTATGCCATTATAAAATAGTTTCAAAATGAGATAAACAAATGGAATCAATATTGGAAAATACCTTTTGGGTTGAGACATGATGATTTTTTTTTTTACTATAAACACAACTAAGTGGAACACAGTGGACAACACACACACAAAAATGGATCAACCATCATTACAGTCCAAAGTGTGGAAACACTTTGAATTTAGCAAAGACATGTGACCTTACAGTGTGTTAGAATGTTCTAATGATGTTTCCTTTGGATTATTTTAATGTGGAAAAACAAGAGTGGCCTGAACTTTATCAAACTACAATGTGAATAGATTTGGCATCAATTCTTGTTTACTTGTTTGTTTGTGTACATATTTAACTTAAACAAGGAATCTGGAAAACTTCACCTACACTGTTCAGTACCAGGTATTCATCACTGAGTCACACTGGTTGAAGTTTTGGATAAAGATGTCCTGGATCAATTTTAGTGAATCAGATCCAGTGAATTGGATACAATCAGAACGTTCAAAACAAACCAATATCTACTATGAAACGTATTGGCAACCACAAATCCGGATATGAATCGAAACCTGTTAAAATGAACCGTTACACCCTTAGAGAGGGGTGAGAGGGGTGAATTCTTATGAGACTCCACCTGAAAGCCTGAACATGGCAAACACAGGAAAAGTGCCAGCACAGGGCAGTTGTATTCATTTCCTATGTTCAAAATTTGGTTGAGAAGCACTTTTGTTGTCATTGAAACAACAGTGTGGGAAACCGTCACATTGACTTGCAAACACAAAAGGGTGTAGTGAAAAATGTTTTATTGCAGATTCTTCCTGGCTTCAAAAACCTTACAAATGTTTAAGTTAAAAACCTGTCAGTTCAATTTCAATTACAGAAAAAAACTCAGAGGTTTTTGGCTTTTGACAGATGGATTTCAGAATAAAAGTATAGTTCACTTTGACATGAGTTTAGTCTGCAATCTGTCTCTAAAGGTTATGCCCCGTCATGGCATGGTTTGCTTTGATCCAACTTTTGTTGGATCCTTTGTTTGGATCACAGAAGTTGTCTTATCACTTTTGTATTGTCTTGTAGAGATGTATTGCTGGTGAGAAGTTTTATTTTATTTTTCAAAATCCAAGATCAGAGAAGCAGCTGAAGACATACACTTCGATCACAATTTGAGCAGCAGATAAGAGAAAAGAACAAAAAATTATCAAACCAAAATGGGGAAAACTGTAAAAAGATATCTATGAAATTTTGAAAAAAATACATCACAAAAATTGAAAAATGTGAATTTTCTGTTAAACTTGAGGATGCAGGTAAATAACAAAAGATGGATCTGAAGGCATGATCCCCACAGTCAGAAAAACCAAAGACACCATGCTATGGTCACATAAATGATGGTGCATCATCTAGAAAAAGGGGCTCTCTTGTGCCCTCTTAGGAACCGTATAGGAGGGGTCACATATAAAAGACTAAACAACAAACCAAATCAAAAGGATGAAATCCTCGATTCACATGATGAAGCCTCAGCAAATCCCCCCACAGTTCTAACACTAAACATAAAAAAAAAAACTCCAAAAGAACAAGGACAAAAAAGCACAGACTCTGCACTAAATAAGATTTTCCTTTATAAAATCCACTGGTTTCTGCTTCAGATATCTACAGACAAACTGAGGCTTTGCAATCTATTTCAGGTTTATCAGGTTTAATGAGCAACTTGTTAAATGGAAAACCTGCAAGACACTACTCCTGTAAAGACTCATACACCAAAATATGTTGATGACATACTGGAAAAAATAAAACAACAGACACTCAAGATTATCCTCTCCTACAGAAAACACCCAGTTCACCTCGAAAAAGAAGCACAAAACACTACAACTTTCATGGGCGTGAACATCCATTTATTTTCAAAATCCACACAATGAGCATACAAAAACCAGTGCGCAGTAAAGTCAACACACACACCAGGAGTTGTTCTAACCATCAAAACGTGTTGTTAAATCTGACCAGCACAATCCCAGAGTAGGAGATGGACGGGAGGAGGTGACAGATCCAATGTAGCAAACAAAGGAAAACAACTAGTGACAGAAAAGGAAACAAAACCAAACACAAGGAGTATATGGATGACAGCTACAAAGCAAATGTTGGCATTCCACACATCTCGGGAATACGAGAACCATTACAAAGAGCCATGAGGACAACAGAAACACAAAAACTATGAAGATGACAGGTCTGTCTGAGTGACCCCACCCAAAACAAACATCTGAAAGTGACATGTTTTGACAGGAGTGGAATCTTTAGACAAAGACTGCAGGCCAAACCCACGTTCCTACACCTTTATGTTGAAATGTATCAGTCAGAAGAAAATATATAGTAAGTGGATGGTGGCAACAGCTGCATTTCTTTGCATCTGAAGGTCACTGACTGAATGCCTGCAAGGGTAATGTCTCCTGACTTCTCTGCTCTGAAGCAGACGATCCAAAAGGTAAAAAAAAAAACCAAGCAAAGAATTGTCACCTTTCCTAGGAACAAATGTACATCACTGATGTGAAGTTCAGACTGTAAGGGGATTATTTTCCCATTTGTTTATTCATGATCACAAAACGTTACTCAGAAATGTAAATGTCTTTTTCAATGGTTTAATGCACATTCTATCTGTTAGCTCCCTGAATCCTCATTTCAATTTTAAACAGGTGAGGGCGCTACCTTCTTTTTCTTCTTGTGTATTTTTATGGCGGATGACACACCACATTTAAATGCATTACTGACACCTACTGGTAGAGACCACTACCTGCTTCGTACCAGCCAGCAGGGTTCATCCTTCAGTTGTAATCAGACTAAAACAGCCTCAGCTGGGTCCAGCTTCACTGACAGCCAGGTGATAAGGACATCTGGCTGCAGTGAAAGGCTCTTCTCTGCACACAGATACACCTTTCAGAGTTTGTGTTTTCAGCCTCAGCATGAAAACTGCTGTGATCATCTTTGGGTAAGTTTCTCTGAAGGCTGTTCTTTTTGGAAGGAGGCCCCTCCCACCAGAGCAATTAACTGCTGAACTCTGTTTTCCAGCCTGGCATGGTTCTGCTGGGGGGTTAAAGAAGGAGTGGCTGCAGACAATCTGGAGGGTGAGCTGATTTCTCTGCATACAGGTTGCAATTGGCTGGTTCTTCAAACTGCTGACATGGCAGACCTCTGGTCTCAGCTGGTTTACTTCAGTGGGAATGTCGTGATCGATACCTGTGGATCCAGGTGGTCTCAGCTCAGGTGCCACGCCTCGAAGCTGTCGGTAAGTTCCACTCATTCCTTAACTGCTGACTGTGAGGTCCACATGTGACTGTAAGATTCCTCCTGCAGATGGAAATGAGGTCCATCTGATTGACAAGCAGCTGGCCTCGCGCTGTGGCTACACAATAAGTTCTTTAAAGCCTGAGCCATTCTACTCCTTCAGGGCCTCGTACTATTCCTGCTTCACCCACAACCAGGTATGACCTCTAGGTGAGGTCTGAAGGCTTGTCTGGTTACCAGAACTCTCATTTGTGGGGTAGAATCCACCCTCTGGTTTGATTCTTATTTGATGCACATCCCTGCCTCTCAATCCCAGTGTGAACCGGGCCTCTTCACGTTTGCACTTACATACACACACACAACTTGTGAGAAGTTTAATTCGAAAAGTCTGACCAGTAAATTATGTTGTCGCTGCAGCTCAAATCTGTGGGGGCAGTGCCTTGGGGAATGGCCTCTTGCTGCTTTATGAATTGCGTTTCCGTAGCAACAGAATAAAGTAGTTGGGCTTCTGTTTTACTTAAGTACAGCCGAAATCTTCACGCCCAAAAATGCCATCTCTCAAAGCTTGCCGCACCAGGTCGAGGAAAACCTATGATAGCTCTGGTGCCATCACAACTCCTACTCGCGTTACTTTCTCACTTAATGACAAAGCTCAGTTCTGATGCATGGCAGCACGTTGGGTGAAGTCTGACTTATTGATGCTGGATGATTTAGAATGACGAGGTGTTTGGGTTCAAATTCAATGTGATGGTGAGTGACCGCGGAGGCAGGTGGAGCAGCCGGTCTGTTTCTGCGCTCTGTCCCGGTCTGGTTTGGACCCACAGAGAGATTATCTGTGAAGAAGACTACATGGAGGTAAGGACAGCTGGACTTGGAATCCAATGGAAACCCAACAAACCTGCTTTGACGGGACTTTGTCCACAGGTGAATGTAAACAGACAGTCCTCATGTGGGAGTCAGACGGGGGAGGCAGCACAGGTGTGGCAAGAAGCTCTCTTTCAGGTAAGTTGTGTCTAGTAAAAGTGTTTGTTCTGCAGTGGCTACTAAAACAAACAGTGTTTAAAATGCCATCGTTCTGTAAGAGTACCTACGTGGATTCCCCATCCATCCCCTTCACAATGAGAATACTCAGGAGCACATAGTGCTGAAAATGGCTTCTGGTTAACAGTCGTGTAGTCCGCAGGCGGCCTACAAAACAACCAAATTTCTTCTACCATGGTGCCAAAAATTGCAGTGCTTTCTACATCAGTGTGACTCGTCTGCTTTTTGGTGCTCAGGCTCAGAGGACTGCTAGTTTTGCTTGGCAGCTGATGTTCCTGCAGGAGGATGGACGATTTCCCTCAATGTCTCCCCTTGAGGCGCAGAGGTGGGGTTACAGCCTGACGGCTTCCAGTCACAGAGTTGTCCTTCGAGCTCCATACAAGCAACCGCATGCTGCACTCACAAAAGTGAGTAAAGTCCAAGAAGCTGACTCTTGAAAATGACTGTTGATCAGACAGAGCTGTTTTTCAGGTGGACGGGGTCCCTGTGGAGGTCCTCCGGGCATTTCTGTTCTTCAAACAGAAGCTTCTGGTGGTGATGATCGACATGTCTACAGCCTGCCCCATCAGTAAGTCCTTCAATGACCTGTATGCACCATCAACTGTCTAGTCTAGGCTCATACGATTTGATTCCCACAGATTCTGCCGTGTTTGCTGACACTCAATTACAGTGGAACATCCCACAAATTATACCCCCTCTGGTTGGGGATGGAGCAAAATTTGAAAGTCAAAACTTTAGTCTGGGAGTGGAGGGCCTTCTGCTGGAAAAGTCTGCTGCTGCCTCCAGAGGACTGAGCCTGCTCAAACAAGGAGGAGTGGTCAGAATTGAAGTTCCTTTTGGGGCAGAAGGTGGCTACACAAAGGTACAGCTTGCCTGTTCTGGGGGGTCAAAGTTTGTTTGAAAACATGCACTGTGGAGCAGAAGGCCCTATCCAGACACACAGACCTGACTGTGTTCTTTCTGCAGAGTATTGTTCTGGAGAACCTATATAAGGAGGCATATATGATGGAGCTCTTGTATGAACACGTCTTCTTGCTGGTCTTTGAAGATGGCAGCAGCTTCCTCACTAAACACAGAATCTTGAAAGTGCTGGAAACCCCTCTGATCTGCCGCGTGCCTTTCACCCTCAACAGTGAGCTTTTAGGTTGGCTGAAGTTGTAGGATGGTGTCTGCATAAATGATTCTCATGTCTGTATGCAGAGACGATCAGTGAGCAGCAGATGTTCAGCATCTACTTGGGAAACATTCCTGCAGACGTCGTCTTGGAAGAAGCTCTGATAAATGGAAAGCAGCTGCTGGTGTCAGGGGAGCCACGGCCAGGCCTGGGCATCAGGCCAGTCGTGTATCTAAACGGTAGTCGTGGTTATGAGCTTCAGCTGCCCTTTGATGATCCGGTTGTTCGCTGGACGGTGAGGCACTCATGTTGAGATTTCTGGCAGAAGTTCCAGTCTGTCACATTTGTCTTAAAAATCAGCTAAAAATGTTTAGTTTTGCCCCCTGGCTTTTTATTTTATTTATTTTGTTGCTGCCCCACAGAACATGGGTGGAGGTGTGGTGATGTACACTATAGATGCGAACTTCACACTCTCCGTGACATCGCTCAGGCAGTCCTACTACTACAACACTGTGATCACAGCTCAGGTGCTGAATGCATGTAAGTGGTTCTTAGAATTTTCCTTGCTCAGAAGCTGGACTACATCATGCTTTTTCTGATGCCTGCTGTTTTTTTAAAGTCCCTCCAGAAATCACAGCTCAGTGTTTGGAGGGAGGAATCTCCTTCAGTGTGGTGAGACCCACACTCAGTCTCTGGGAAGTGGGCATCGACCAAGAGCCGCTGACGGTGGAGCTGGTTTCACAAAGAGGGTACCGCCTTTTGAACGACAGCCTCAGAACAGTCCTAGAGATCCCCATCTTCTCGGTTGGGTACACTTATGAAGTAAGAAAACCGCTAAGCCCTTCAGATGGTTCAGCTGCTTCTGTAACTGCAGTATGTTCATTAAACCTGAGCAACATTCAGATTCTGTTCTTTTGAGTTTCAAATGGAGAGAAAATGAACTCACTGGGTTTGTGTGCATAATACTAGATTTGTAACTCGTACAATACATATTGTGTACTTGCAATTATGCATTTACATGTTTATTTGAATATTAAAACGTACAAATATAATTGACGCACAACTTAAAATTATACCAGCTTAAAACTACACACGTGGACAAAATTGTTGGTACCCCTCAGTTAAGAAGGAAAAACCCACAATTCTCACTGAAATCACTTGAAACTTACAAAAGTAACAATAAATACAAATTTATTGAAAATGAAATCATCAAAATCAGCCATCACTTTTGAATTGCTGATTAACATAATTATTTAAAAAACAAAAACTAATGAAACAGGCCTGGACAAAAATGATGGTACCTCTATAAAAGATTGAAAAGTATTTGACCAGACTGACATGATTAACTCAGGTGTGTCCTTTAATTGACATCACAGGTGTTACCAAACTCATAATCAGTCAGTCTGCCTATTTAAAGGGAGACAAGTAGTCACTCTGCTGTTTGGTGAAAAGGTGTGTACCACACTGAACATGGACAACAGAAAGCGAAGGAGAGAATTGTCCCAGGACATCCGAAAACAAATGATAGATAAACATCTTAAAGGTAAAGGCTATAAGACCATCTCTAAACAGCTTGAACTTCCTGTGACAACAGTGGCTCATATTATTCAGAAGTTCAAGACCCACGGGACAGTAGCCAACCTCTCTGGACGTGGCCGCAAGAGGACAATTGATGACAAATTGAAGAGACGGATCGTTGGAATTGTATCCAAAGAGCCCAGAACAACCTCCAAAGAAATTAAAGGTGAACTCCAAGGCCAAGGTACATCAGTGTCAGATCGCACCATTCGTCGTTGTTTGAGCCAAAGTGGACTTCATGGGAGACGACCAAGGAGGACACCACTGCTGACAAACAATCATCAAAAAGCCAGACTGGAATTTGCAAAAATGCATGTTGACAAGCCCCAAAGCTTCTGGGAGAATGTCCTTTGGACAGATGAGACCAAACTGGAGCTTTTTGGTAAGGCACATCAACTCTATGTTCATAGACTCAAAAACCAAGCATACGAAGAAAAGAACACTGTCCCTACGGTGAAACATGGAGGAGGCTCAGTCATGTTTTGGGGCTGCTTTGCTGCATCTGGCACAGGGTGTCTTGAATGTGTGCAAGGTACAATGAAATCTGTAGACTATCAAGGCATTCTGGAGAGAAATGTGCTGCCTTGTGTCAAAGCTTGGTCTCAGTCGCAGGTCATGGGTCTTCCAACAGGACAACCATCCAAAACACACAGCCAAAAACACCCAAGAATGGCTGAGAGAAAAGCGTTGGACTATTCTAAAGTGGCCTTCCATGAGCCCAGATCTGAATCCCATTGAACATCTGTGGAAGGAGCTGAAACATGCCATTTGGAGAAGACACCCATCAAACCTGAGACAACTGGAGCAGTTTGCTCATGAGGAGTGGGCCAAAATACCTGTTGACAGCTGCAGAACGCTCATTGACAAATACAGAAATCGCTTCATTGCAGTGATTGCCTCAAAAGGTTGTGCAACAAAATATTAAGTTATGGGTACCATCATTTTTGTCCAGGCCTGTTTCATTAGTTTGTTTTTTTTTTAATAATTATGTTAATCAGCAATTCAAAAGTGATGGCTGATTTTGATTATTTAATTTTCAATAAATTTTTATTTATTGTTACTTTTGTAAGTTTCAAGTGATTTCAGTGAGAATTGTGGGTTTTTCCTTCTTTAACTGAGGGGAACCAACAATTTTGTCCACGTGTGTAATTCAAAACTGGTCCTACGTATACAAACTTTAAAATGCTATGTACATGGATCAGTTAAAGGTGTACGAGAGGTTGAGACACTCCTTTTCAGTATTTAGATCAGTGCGTAGATTTAAGGGCTGCTAGGATGCTGGATCATCAGTTTTATCAGCTACTTTGAAATTGGATTTTGAATGTGTAGTAGCTCTGGTCCTCAATCACGGTGATTGCAGGAAGTGCCAGGTCCTTCTCCAAACCCAGGCAGAGGAGAGGCACTACCGGTCATCGCTTTAATGGCGGAGGGCGCAGGGGGGGGCGGCAGGCTCGGTAGAGCTTCGTGCTGGAGGCACTGTCGGGGGCAGTGCTGCTGAGGGGGAATGGAGAGATCTGAAAACCTTAAAATGCGTTTTTTCCATTACCCCTGGTTTCATTCAAGTGAGTTAGTCTACTCTCCGTCCATAATTTAATCATAATTTAGTCATTTTTACTTCAGCTGTGCTAACCATTGTGTGCCAACACTTAAGACTTCTAGTCGATGAAAAATTCTAAATATCCTTCAAACTTCATGAACTTGTAAAGCTGAGGTCTTTAGTTTAGAGATCCATTCAATTAAATAACTCAGGACTGCAATCTCTCACTTTTAAGTCACTTTGGTTTAATTCTCTTGTTTTTATTTTATTTTTTTTTTATCTTTCTGCTCTGCAACTAGTGGTTATTGCTCCTCTTGCCAAGAACAATTTGTCATGTTTTAAAAATGTATCCAGCCCCTGTAGCCATCAACCTTTTTCCGCTCATCTGGAACCAGGTTTCGGGGCAGGAGTCAAAGCAAAGATGCCTAGACTTCCCTCTCCTCAGCCACTTCCTCCAGCTTCTCTGGGGGGACCGCGAAATGTTCCCAGGCGAGCCGAGAAACATGATCTCTTGAGTCCTGGGTTTTCCTCAGGGCTTCCACCCTGTGCACCATGCCTGGATCACCTCCCGAGGAAGGTGTCCAGGAGGCATCTGGACAAGATGCCCGAGCCACCTCAACTGGCTCCTTTCAAACTCGAGCTGCAGCTCTACCGAGTTTCCTCTGGGTGACGGAGCTTCTCATACCATCTCTAAGGGAGCTAACCAGCCACCCTACAGGGCAAGCTCATTTCTGCCGCTTCTATCCAGGACCTTGTGCTTTTGTCATGTCACCCATGTAGCATTTACATAGATTTTGGCAAGTTTTAACTGCAAAATTAGGGTTTTGGCATATGACTTAGTGACAATCGTTACAACAGAAATCTGAGTTTTTCTACTTTTAATGAACTGGTTCTCTCTTGAACATCCGTGAACCTTTCAAAACACCAAGCAGGGCTCCCTTGATCAGCAACTGCTGAATGTCCCACACAACTGTAAACATTTGCTATAGTCTTTGGGATTGTTAATCTCTTAAATTTAAAACCCACTGACCTGTGTGCAGCTGTGCTGAAACATAAGATTCTGTTAAACCAGTTTGTATTTGTATTTCAGATCTTGTACATCATGGAAAACTGAGATTAAATCTGCTTCTCAAATTCTTCCTTACTTCTTAGGAAATCAACTTATCAAACTTCTATGCAACATTCAAACTTCTTTTAAGAGACTCTAAAACGCTGGAGGTCCAAGCGTCAACCTCCAAACGATGCCTCTTCAACACCAGAGACATGATAGGTAAGCCACAAAAAACTGGAAATGCTGATGGATCAGGTTTGTCACCTGGTCTGTCTGAGGGGTATCTTCTGTTTCAGTCTGTTCTTCAGATGGTACCATGACAGTGGTGGCAACCCCAGGCTCCACCTGGCCCTCGGTACAGCCTGAAAGGACCAGTCTGCTAGACCGCCACTGCAGGCCTAAACAGACTGACACAAGCAGAGCTCTGTTTGAGTTTAAGCTGGACTCCTGTGGGACCAGATCTGTGGTATGACTCTTTTGATGGCGGCTTGCTAAAATAGACAAATGCAAAACAAGACTTTTAAACAAATATTCAGATCCTGACAAATAGGTTTGTTTGGGTTCAACAGAACTTGAGTCTTGAGCAGAGCTCTAAATTAACTTTTTTGGTTACTAGCTGGGGTGGCCGGTAACATCCTACCATCCATATCTGGACTTTACTAGCTAAACATTTCTCTGGAAAAATTACATTAAACAAAATTACTTTTTTGTAATGCAGAGAAATGTGTAACAGTCATAAATTGTGTTGTCGTTGAGAATTGGTCATCTCAAAGAGTTACAATGATGAGGACCAACAAGTGTTTGTGTTGAATGAGATCAGTGTGAGCAAATGCTATAAATTACTAGCCAACCTGAATGCAGTAACAGCGAGCTCTTAATGAAGGTGCAGAAATTCCACGCAGCCTCTGAATGCACCAGCTGCTGTGTTAAATCTGCGCAATAGTCAAAGTTGAATCTTTGAACAAACTCTGGGATGGGTGTTTGTGGTACCCCAGTAAGGAGAGAAGGCAGATACTGAAGTCATAGTTGAGTTTGATCAATATCTCACCTGCCAAAGTGACTGTGAAAGTTTTTCTACCTGTCAATTAAAAGTTTTACCCGCATTTGACGAGTGGGCGGGTGTTAATTTAGAGCCCTGGTGTTAAGTATTCACTAACAAACGCCAAAGTTGGTAAAAGATAGGGGGGTTTTAAGAGTTGACGAATTGTTTCAACAGACTGGGGATTGGTACGTGGTTTATGAAAACGAGATTCTGCACGATCGACAGCTGATAGCAGACGGCCTGAACTTCATCTCCAGGGAGCCTCAGTTCAAGTGAGAAGTCTGTGTAACTGCATCTAAAAATATTGGAACAGAGCGGTAAACACGTCCTATCTACAGGGTGACGGTGAGGTGCTTCTACCCCCTCGGTGCTATCAACAGATTATCTGTGGACCGGTTCTCAGCAACTCCTGGAATTGGATCCATCAAAGTCTTTCAGAGCCACAAAGGTCAGATGTCAGATGACAATTCTGTCTTCTTTAGGTGTTGACCTTCATCTACTCTTGCAGACCCTGGGAACAAACACTGTCCACATCAAGCTCTTCCAAACTCCCCCCTTGACCAGTTCCACCCCAACCTGGCTGCAGGGGAAAACCTGCCCCAAAGGAGCCTTGCCCCTCCACCTGAGCAGAGTCACTTGTTTCCAGAATTGGTGAATTCCAAGCTGATCACCTCTACAAATCCATTACACTTTCTAGAAACTCAAACAAAGCAAGTCCCTGAGTAGGTTCCTGGACCCTGATCTTCTCGTGAGTGACTACAGAAACGGCTGGTGTGTAACTTTTTTTTGTGTGTGTTCTGTCTAGACTGAACAGGTTGCCAGACGGTAAAACGCAGTGGGTACGTCTCAGGATGCCAACCCAGAGCCCCGCTGGGCAAACTTGGGAAGGACCAAATGAAAACTTCTCAAAGTTCTTTGGTATTTCTGACACTTCAGGCAGTGGAGATCAAAGGGAGTGGGACCAGAAAACAGAGTTATTTAGCCCCCCAGGTTATGATGTATTTAACACAGAAGGGCCAATTCAACAGCCTGAAAGTCCACATGAACTGCCTCATGTCCCTGACCTCCAACCACCACAGTACCACATTGGAGATCATTTACAGGCTCCTGCTTCTTCCTCCACATACACTGTCACTGACTGGTCCAAGAAAGTACTGGAGCCTCTTGGGACCCGAATGACGTCCCTGGTCAGCAGGGGCGCCCAGCCCCCAAACAGAGCTGAGACGGGGAGCCAGAACATTCAGAGCATAAGAGTAAAACCTCCAAGTAAATTTAAGTCTTCAAGCCCAAATCTCAACAAAAAACCTCTAGTCCAGAAGGTAAACCCTCATGCCTCTGTGACTGCTTTAAGCCGACAGGAGGACTTCAGGACACCCCAACAGATCTTTGAGCACAGAATTTCAAACACAGGGGACAACAAACTCTTTCAGAGACCAAAGGTCTCATCACTGCGGGAACCAGAACTAAACGGGCTCAAACCAGATCAGTTGAAGACGAGCACTGGTCCTTCCTCAAAGGATGTGGCACAGCAGCAGAAATTGGTCTCACCCTTGGTGGAAACCGGCAAAAAGCAATGGGAGTCATCTGGAGCAGGTGACCTTCAAAGTGCAGGTAAGAACTGACTGTTAATGACTGCTTTCAGCTGTCTGACCTTCTTCCATCAGGGAGGCCTCATGTTGGACATGGAGCCACAGGAAAGGTTGAATCTGTGGTCCAGAATCCAGAGATGACTACCAGGATGCACCTCCACAGCTCTGTGCACCAGATGGGCTTCAGCACAGAACACACCAACTCCACAGTCGCATCATGGTCAACACTCCAAAACGGTTCGAAAGACTTGGACAAGAGGACACTGAGCTGTGGCGGGGGATCTAACCTGCGAGGGACTAGTGTCCATCAAGGTCTTATCAGACGGACGGGCAAGTACAGTGCATTAACATTTAACTCCACTCCTTGTAAGAAATAAAATGCAAAATTTCTATGACTAGTTTGACCAGAGTCCAAGATACTGCTCTGGTTTGTCCAGCTAAAGTCCTGATCTGACGCTACAAAAAAATCAACATCTGGAACGTTTCTCATTTTATCATGAACCCCTTTCAGCCTGGGGAGGAAACTTCTACGTGTTTCCAGTTATCATTGCTCTACTTTTGGTAGATTAACTGGAGTAGGTGTCCAACAAATTAAACCCCAAATGTGAGGCATTTTGGAAAAGGAGCAGGACAATGTCCCACAACTGGGCTAGTATACATTTGACCTGTCTTAGTTAAACTCCCATTAGCTTTCACACAGTGTGCATTTGACCCATCCTCCCCCCGGGGAGCAGTGAGCTACAGCCGTGCTTAAACATATGGTGGTTTAACTCTCAATCTAACCCCTTAATGCAGGGAGGCATTGGGTCCCATTTTCAGTCTTTGGTATAACTTCTTCAGACACAGAAATGTCTGCTTGAAAATAGACCATCCAGGACTAGAAAAATATAGATGCCGTCTTCAGTTCTATAAGGGATCATTTTAATTTTGATCTTCAGCCTTGCATTTACTGTTGTGGTTCCAAATGTGAGAGCAGTGCCCTGCTAGCCTGTCAGGGTTATATATGGGTCAAACAAAAGTTCTGAGGTACATTGCTTACCTACCTGAAATGTAAAAGATGTAAAGAGGCACTTATTTCAAAGCCTCTGAATCTTTAGCCTCTGGTGAGAAGCAAGCTTTAACTCATCTATTAAACAAATATTAACCACACAAATACTAGTGATGGGATGTTGCACAAATTAAGGGAAACTTCTCAGACAAAAACAGATGGCTTTTTTCAAACTAAAGGAGAAATGAAAATGGCAATGTTGAGGCTCTTTTTGTTTTTTTCATTTGTACCACCTGAACACAACGCAGATCAACTCCTGCACACATCCGTCAAAGGCCATACACTGCAGCAGCTTTTGTACCCACACTGGATCTTCAGGACACATTATTGGACTGTCTTTATTTTCTCTGCAGGCAAATGGATCAGCTGAAAGTTGACCGCAAACTATTAAAGCTCATCTTCCACCATCTACTGCCTGATCTGTTTCTAAAGCTGTTGTAACAATAAAGCTAAATGGCAGTAAAAACTGAAATCTTCTGTATTCTGTTTCTGGGCTCAAGGTCTTTCTTCATACACCAGCAGGTGACTCACAGGCTGACATGTTCCTGATATTATTAAAATGAGTCTGCTCAGGGTGCATCACCTCGCATCTCTGCAAAACTGGATGGAACTGACATCTAAGAGGAATAAAGATGGAAATCTGAGTTCATTTGACTAGCGTAGGTCTACAGCTATGAAACTGGGCTGTGAATAGGATCTTCAGGAATTTGGAGATCACTTGTAAGTACTTAAGATGGAACTTCAACAAAGTTTCAGTTATAACTAGGGTGCAGACTAATATAAAAGAAGAAATGGAACCTTTTGGACCTGAGCCGTTTCTTACCATCAGAAGACACAAATTGTCCCACTGCAGAAGACACGCCTCCACTGCCCTCCACAAACTGGACCTCTGAGACGATGATGTTGTCCTCTAGAACAGAACCACAGCTGGTGCACACCGCGCTGCCCCGAGCCTGGTCCACATCTATGTCGCCCCCCCCACAGGTCCTGCATACCCGGGAGCTCATAGTGTTTGGGGGGGTCTGAGAGAGAGAGAGAGAGGGCAGAAGATGAAACTAATTCAAAAGCTGATCACGTGACCAAGGGAAGCTGAATCTTTTTCACTGTAGAGAAACTTTGAAAGTCTCACTGCTTTAACTGTTACTAATCTGTAGCACTTACGTTGTTAGACACTAGTCATTGTGTTGTTTTTAAAGACCTATGGTAATAAATCCCTTACCCCGTGAAGGAATCAATTCAGAAAGTAGTCATCGACGGTAGCATAGCACTATCATCAATGCGGCCTACGAACTCTACCTGTGCTCGTGAATCTGGTTCAGCTGGCTACTAACGGTCCAAAAGTAGACGAGTGCAGGAGTCGAACCTCACAGAAGTTATTCAGCTTCTCCAGCAGCACCAATTGCAGACCCCAGGGCCCACTTCGGCTGTTAGGACAACCAAATCCTCGGCTTCATGTTTGGGTTAGATTCCGGTTCTTTCTTCCCCAAACGAAGACGCGCCCTGAGTTTATCCACAGGTATGAATAAACATCGCAGATGGAACATAAACTCATTTACAAGCGTTGTTTTCTTTGACGGCGCACAAATGTGACGCAATCAAGTCGCAAAGCTCGCAGGGGAGGGTGATCAAAGAAGGGAGAGTACATCTGTTAGAACTGAGGATATTTATAGTTTATAGAAATAATTCTGGTTCTGAAGGTTTTAATCAGTTCCTGTGTTGTCATTCAGTGACAAAGAAAATTATTGGACTGTTCTAAAGATCTACGGTGCCCCCGCCGACCCCCATAACACACAATGATCCAACCCGCGGCTCTGGATTACGTCAGAGGTTTGGGCGGGAGGTTTTCATTGCCGTAAACCGTACGCTGCCAGCTGGGAGCGCGTGAAAGCTGGGTCATGGTGTGGGATCAGCTGCAGCTACCCTCCAGGATTAGTTCTGCGCTCCAGAGAAGTACGGACTCGCAACTTCAGTTTAATGGGAACTTCAAACACATTAGAAATACTTCAGGTTTTACCTTTTCGAGACGCTTCCGATTTGGGATTCGTAGATTAATTCGATTACAGAGGGTCACCGAACTGTAGAATAACGTGGAAAAACGGAGGCGGGAGACTGCTGGACGACAGTCCGAATCCACGCGAAGTTTTAGGAACTTTCTCGACTAACACAAAAAAAAGAAACTTGAACTCGATTTAACCGATTTGAGAAATCATTTAGACTTGAAAGAGATTACTTGAAAATACTTTGACTATTTTAGTGTTTGCTCTTTTAAACATTACATGTCAAATAATGTTAGAAATTACATTTTTAGAATAGTATAGAAGCTGAATTGTGTCTTAATGTACTTTATCTAACACTTTAGATAAAGTATCTAAAGAAATCTTGATCTTACACTTTATCAGACCTAGAGAACGTTTATGACAGAATGCGTAGAGAGGAGCTGTGGTTTGGATGAGGTCTGGAGTGACAGACAAGAATGTCTGTTGTTGATGGAATGAGAGCTGGAAGACAGGTGAGATGTTCTGCAGGTGTGACAGAGGAGGTGAAGGTGGAGGATGGACTGCACGGAGAATCAGCTTTGAGCTCCTTCTGATGATGGAGAGGAGGTTAGACCGGAATCTCTGTGGATCGTGATGTTTGTAGATGATAATGTGATCTGTACTGAGAGCAGGGAACAGGTGGAGGAAGTTTGATCAGGAAAGGAGAGGAATGTAGGTAAGCCGCAGCAAGACGAGAGTATCTGTGTGTAAATGAGAGAAACTGAAGAGGAACAGGCGAGGTTACAGGGAGCAGAGGTGGAGGACTTTAAGAACCTTAAGGATTTTGGGTCGACAGTCCAGAACAATAAAGAGTGTAGGAAAAAGATGAAGAGGCATCTGCAAACAGGTTGAAATGGGTGGTTGAAGGTTTCAGGTGTGATGTGTGACCAAAGAGTAAGATAAAGAAAGAAAGAAAAAGTGTAGAAGACTGTGGTGAGAGCAGCCATGTTGTTGGTTTAGAGCAGGGCTGGCCAACCTTGGTACTCAAGAACCACAATCCTGCGTGGTTTCCAGCTGTCATTGACTGTCTTTCTGCTGATTAGCTGACTCAAGTGATTCCACATCCCCATTGACTGAACACACCTGGTTTAGGTAGGGAGCATAAAGCAGTGCAGGGCACTGCAGAGCTGGAAGTTGGGCAGGGTTGAGGCTCTTGAGAACCAGCGTTAGCCAACCCTGTTTTATAAACTGATGCAGAATGGAGGCAGCAGAGATGAAGATGCTGAGGTTCTCTTTGGGACTGACCAGGATGAATCAGAAATTAATCCATCAAAGGAACAGGTCGTGGTAGATGTTCTGAGATGGTTTGAACACATTGAGAGGAGGAACAGTGATGATATTGGCAAAAGGATGCCTAGGTTGGAGCTACCAGGAAAGAGGTCTAGAGGAAAAACAAACAGGAGGTTCATGAATGCAGAGAAGGAGGACATGGTGGTCAGTGTGAGTGAGGAGGAAACGGAGGGAAAGGTTAGCTGGAGGAGAAGGATTTACTGGGGTGACCTTTAAAAAGACCAGCATAAAAACAAAGAAGAAAAATATGATTGGGAGATTTTATCAAATCAAAATGTATTTATAAAAAGTGTTTCTCATACTTCGCACAGCAAAAAGTGCTTTACAATAAAAAAAAACACACAGACACAGAATTCAAATAAAAAGCCCAGCAAACCCTTTACCCTCTCCTCTGTTAACACATACATTCCATGACCCCACACACAATGAGCACCTACATCACTTATAATACAAAAAGTCAGACTACTTTATGGTAAATATAACATTTTAATCAAATGTTTGTAAATAGATATATTTTCATTTAATGGTAACAACAAATCAAAGAATTTCCACATGGAGAACTTGCTTGTTGTCTCTGTACCAGAATCCTCAATGATGTCATGACGTCAGCAAAAATGCAAGCCTCCGTACAAAGCTACATCAGTAGCTGGATGATGTGCTCAACACACTTAAGAGCGTCATTATCATTTGTCCCATCACTAGTGACATCCCAAATGCATTTCCTTCTCCAGCTCATCTGAAGTCAGTCCGTGAGGTTCTGTCCTTGCCTGCTGTAGATGTGCAGAGACTCACTGGGCTGGCCCATGCTGAGGTGCATCAGCTGCTTACAGTTGCTGCTGTCGCCTGCAGAAGACATGCTCCTCTCACAGGTGAGGCAATGTGTTCAATGAGGACATCATAGTTTGGCAGCTCTTTAGAACAGGTGTTTTCTCTGTGTGTTGCTGCTCAGTCTTGCAGCTGCAGCGCGGTGAGTGTCGCAGATGTGAGTCTGGACTCAGACTAAGTGTCAGTTGTCCAGTTCTTGATAGCCTGTTGAGAGGGGGTCTGCCTGTCGGGGGCATTACTGAGCTGTCAGGACAGAGTGGAGCTGGGAAGACCCAGCTGGCCCTGCAAATCTCCCTGTCTGTGCAGTACCCGGCTGAGCATGGAGGCCTAGGAGCAGGTAAGTAAATGTGATTTCTTTCAGTGAACACATCATTTTTTTTTCAGACAGGTCAGTGAATGCAGCATGTCTCGCAGGAGCACTCTACATTTGCACTGAGGACTCCTTCCCCATCCGGCGCCTGCAGCAGATGATCTCAGAGCAGGTCTACCTGCGTTCTGAGGTTCCTTCCTCCTTGATCAACAGTCTGCACTTCAGTGACCATATTTACATTGAACATACAGCTGATCTGGTAAATTGTACCTACTTAGCTCAGCTTCTGGCATCCCAGCTGCAAGCTGAAGAGTCCATCTGCCTCCAGGACTCCCTGCAGGTGTGTCTTTCTCGTCGCGCCCCTGTCCTGCTGGCTGCAGGTCTTGTCCGGCTCATTGTGGTGGATTCAGTGGCAGCTTTGTTCAGGAGTGAGTTTCAGGCAGAAGACTGGCTGGAGAGGAACAAACAGCTGCTCACCTTCTCCACCATGCTGCACCAGCTGAGTCAAGAATTCACCATTCCTGTCCTCTGCATCAATCAGGTAAGTGAACTGAAGGAAGCATTCTTCTTTACATTGCCTGAAACATTTTGGAAGTAAGTCACAGCATCACATTTTTCCATTCATTGTCAAAAGAAGCAAAACGACTGGAAGGGAATGACTTGTGGAGCTGTTTCTGTAGAAGAGAGTCATATATATTTGGGATTTTGATTGTCTACAGCATTTCTAGTCATTTTAACTTATCATAAGCATTGATGGTGAATCAATTCACAACTTACAGTTTAGCCTGAATGAAAAAAAGACCACAATTCATAATAGTCTCAAGGTCTCGTTCACATGATGCACTGAAGACATTCATACATTGGAAGGGATGGAAATTGGAAAAGTATCTACCTATAAATATCTAGGTGTGTGGATTGATGACAAATTATCTTTTACGTCTCACCATCTCATCTTTGACCACTTGCAAAAAAAGTTAAAGGCACTTCTGGGTTTCTACTACAGAAACAAATCTTGTCTAAACCCAGATATGAGGAAAAGACTTATTCAGAGCACCTTCCTCTCAGTTCTGGACTATGGGGACATTCTTTACATGAATGCTCCGTAGGCTAGACACAGTTTATCATAGTGCCCTGTGCTTTATCGAAACTCTGCTTACAGAGCCCACCACTGCGAACTGTATTCACTGCTCTCTTGGTCCCCACTCAATGTCAGGCGACAGAGACACTGGCGTAAATTCACCTATAATGTGATTATCTGTAAACTGCCTCAATATCTATGCTGTCTTCTATCGCCTGCTGTCAGCTTATATAACTCTTGCTCTTCACTCAGGTTGCTTCTCTCTGTTCTCAGATGCAACATTGAACTAGGAAAAAACAGCCTTTTCTATTGCTGCTCCACTTTCCTGGAACAATATTCAAAAATCTCTGCATCTATGTGACCTAATACCCTTGAATTGCTTTAAAGCAAAGCTTTTTGAGCTTTTAAAAGAATTATGCACATTTCACTTTGATCTAACTGTATTACTCTTGATTAACCTTTTAATTATTGTCACACTGTTCATTTGTCGTGGTATTTTTCTGGGGTCTGGATGAGAAAAAACAAAACCTAAAAACATTGTACAATGGGTTAATTACATTAAAAGTAAAAGAAATAAAAGAAGTACATGCAGCTATGCTGCATTCAGAGAGCTCTGAGAGCGCTGAAGCCGAGCAGGAAGCACATTTTTATAGATGGGCACAAACCACTTTGCATGACAGCAGCTTAACCTGCATCCAGGATTCACAACAGCATCTTGTGCAATGATTCCAGTTAGAGATGTTCACAGATTCTGTTATTCTGGCTGAGTAGGATGTGTCTGTGCAGACTGTGGCATTTTATCTCTTTGCTGGAGGCAGCAAGGTAGATTCTAGCAGCTGAAACATAAATCAGGATAAGAAAGAATGTTCTGTACGCATGAGTGTGTTTGCGCAAGCATTGCCACACAAAAAACAAGTTGTATAAAAGTATATAAGAACAGCTGCAGGGACAGGATGACTGGTTGCAATGGACGGAAAGATGAATGCAGCCAAGAACAGGGATATCCTGGATGAAAACTTTCTCCAGAGTGCTCAGAACTTCAAACTGGGCCCAAGGTTCAGCTTCCAGCAAGACAATGACCCGAAGCACACAGCTAGAACAACCAAGGAGTGGCTTCACAACAACTCTGTGACTGTATAGGTCTTGGTTCAGGTTCAAGTCTTGGTGCAAGTCAAAGTCTTGTGCAGGATTAAGTCTGGGTTTATGTTTGGGTCTTGGTGCAAATTTAGGTCTTGGTGCAGGTTCTGGTCTTAGTGCAGGTTCTGGTCTTGGTTCAGGTTCTGGTCTTGGTTCAGGTTCTGGTCTTGGTTCAGGTTCTGGTCTTGGTGCAGGTTCTGGTCTTGGTGCAGGTTCTGGTCTTGGTTCAGGTTCTGGTCTTGGTTCAGGTTCGGGTCTTGGTGCCCTTATTTTTACTTCAGATGATTTGCAACAAGTGTCTTCAGTTTTGTTGAGCTGTGTGTTAATGATGACTGTTGTGTTGGAACAGTTTTCCCTCTTTATGTGAACTTTTGCATCGTGTGTGTTTTTATGCCACTCGTGTTTTAAAAGTGAGAATGTGTCATGTGCTCTGCAAAGAGCAGATTAGAGTTTTGCAAATTGTCTTTTAGGTTTTGACTAAAGCTTTGTTTTTTTTTGAGAAAAGAGTTAAAGCAATTGATGGTAGTAATTGGGTAAAACTGTAGTATTACTGCTTCACTTCAGAGCCTCTGAAGTTTCTTATTTTTCACAACATAATAAAATAAAGTTATGAATATTTCTGTCCTCTTTCCAAGAATATTTATTCTTAACGCCTGATGGAATGATTGAAAAGGTCTGTCTAACAGAGCTCTGAATCCACTCAACCTCATGTCTCTGAAAATAAATCTCAGTCATTTATGTTTAATATCATGTTCAAAAAATAGAAAATATTTGAAATAATATGTAATATTTCTTTAGAAAAACTGGGAATGGACAAGAAAAAAAGGAGGCAAAGTCATATAAAGTAAGGAGACCTTCAGATGGCTCAAACCTGCAGCCCTTTATGACTTGATGTTGGAAAGTTGTCTAAAACCACAGTTTATGCTCAAGCTCAAGTCTTTGCTTCATACTCTTCTAATAAATATGCTTCCTCTTTTCTCTGCTGTAAGACTCGGAGCTCTGGCTCATTTCTTTGGTGGTGAGTTTCTACTGATGTTTGTTGTTGGTGTTGCAGGTCATGGATGTTTTAAAGGATCGTGACAGTCTGGGGTAAGGATCTTTCCATCTTTTTATAACTCTTCTTGATCCGGCGTTGAGGTTCAAAACCAGCTTGTGTGCATCCTTCTGTCTCAGACCGCTGTCCTCCTCTGTCACTCCTGCTCTTGGTCTGGCCTGGGCCAATCAGGTCATGATGCGACTGATGATGCTACGACTTCAGACGACAGTTTCCTGTGGCGATCAAAGCAGCACCCTGCGCCGGCTGGAGGTGGTGTTTGCTCCACACCTGGCCCGCAGCAAACGAGATGTTGCTGTTTGGAGGGAGGGGGTCCGTGGAGTCACAGTTTTTGAGTAACATGAGACTTAGACGTGTCAGACTTGCTGCATTTTTTGCTCATATCTGGGTGCACAGGGCTGTCAGCCTCCTCAAGGACTGTTTCAAAGTCAATGACTCTTATTGCCACACACTCTATTCAGTGCACCTGTACTACAGCTATGCTACTGCCTTACTACACTTGCACTACAGTTATACCACTTTAGAGCTACACCTGTACTGCTGTGGTAGTTTATATCAGTACAATACAATTATACCTGTATTGTAGCATTACACCTATGTACTGTACAACAGTTTTACAAAATAAAAGCATCATTACCCCCCTGCGAAAGTATGCTAGATTCAGGTCTGAGGACTAGTCAAATTCTAAAGCTTTTAAATGAAGCTCATCATTGGATTTAGAAGAACATGAGAAATGCCTGTCCATCATTCAAAAACAATTCTAACAGCTTCTGGATTTGAGTTCTTGTTGAATAATGTAAAAAATTGGTAGCAGAACAAAAAGATCGTTTTTTTTATTGCCAGTGTAAGCTGTCCTGCTCTTCATTTTATGATATGTGATAAGTGCTGTCCCCTTTAGCGTTGCACCAGCAGAGCTTTTTGCTCCATGTGGCTACACTCACACAGTCAACAACAATTTGTTTTTCGCAAGGATTCTATTTTGAAAGGACAGGCTAAGGTGGTCCTGTTGTTTCCGGAAGATCACCGGACATGCGCAGTGCGTGCAGCACCACAGCGGAGGAGATTCTTCGGCAGCAGATTGCAACGGTGAGTTTGTTTGCTCAAACCGGAGCAAGTGTTGTCTTAAAGGGAAGTCTGATTGGGCTGTAAACAAAAACAGATTACGTCATGTTGCGCATCAGGCGCGGCCCCTCTGACCGGATGTTTATCGGCGACGTTTTGATGAAATCCAGGTGAAGCCGTGGAGTTGATTTCATGATGGTGGTAAGGAGGAGGTAACTGATGCTTTCCAGCATACTGTTCAAGGTGAAGACGTTCCTGAAGTGGTTCGGTCATTTCCGCGGTCCTGGTTGATCCACCGGGCCGGTTCCGCTTTTGTGGATGGAGGCGCACGGGCGTGGTTTCCCGTGAGTCTGAACGGTTCTTGGTTTCAGGTGCTGGGGTCAACTGTTTTAGTGCAGTAGATCTGATCCAAACGGGATTTACAAGCAACGTGGTAAAAGTGGGCATGTTGGAAAGAACCAAATGAGACACATCCATATGATCCACATTTTTGAAGGTTTTTCAATGAGGAATGATTGTTGCATCTGTTTCTACTTTGTTTATTACTCTGGATGACAAAAGATGTACCTTAAAGTCAGGGTTGGTAACAATCTTCTATTAACCTGAAGTTCTCTCTTCCTGTATCTGGCTTGTCTGTTTGCAGAGGTGACCATGGCTCCCTGTAATCTCCCCTCACCAGTTATTCTCCTTGTCCTCCTGCTCGGTCCAGCTTCTCAAGAGACCGTTAATCCTGCTGTGGTTGATCTGACAAACAGGAATGCAGACTTTGGGACTCGCATGTACCGAGCCATCGCCAGTCGAACGGATCAAAATATCCTCCTGTCGCCCTTCACGCTGTCAACTGGACTGCTTTTGTTATTGAGCGCCACCAGCGGTTCAACCAAAGAACAACTGCTTCAGAGCCTCACAGTGACTGGTCTTGACCATCAGAGCCTTCCAGGTGTCGTGTCTTAGAAAAGACAGTAGCTCAAGCTCAGGAGGCAGAGGATGTGGTGAAATGCCAGGATGTGGAGACATATAAAACTGTTCTTTAAACTGTGTTTTTCAGATCTGTTCCGGACTCTGAGAAATGTGGTCCTGAGGGGGGATGCAGCCAACTTGCAACAGGGTGTGGCTATATTCCCTGGACAGAGTTTCCAGCTGCCAGCAACCTTCCAAGATCTTGTTCAGACCAGGTTTGGAGCGAAAGCTCAGAAGTTATCCTACACATTGCCTCGTGAATCTGAAGATGCCATCAACCGCTGGGCTCAGGAGCAAACTGAAGGCAAAATCCAAGAGGTGGTGCCCACCCTAGACCCGCAAACACAGCTGCTGCTTGCCTCTGTTGCTTCCTACCAAAGTACGTAATGCCACAGGTGTATGTATGTATGGGATGTATTTATTTGGTTAATAATGTCTGCTTTTTCTAAGATCTATTTTATTTCTTTTACATGTTTGTTTTAACTCCAGTGTTTTCCTCAGAGGGATCCTCCACATCAGTGTTCAGCGTTCTCAGGGTCGCTGCAGTGGGATCTCCCGGATCTGGCTCCTTGCTTTGATCTGAGGGACCCCGTGGTAGCGTCCTCTGTGTTAATAAGTGGGGGTCACAGGTGTGGACAGATCCCCAAAATATCGTTTCTGTACTACGGTGTGAAGACAGGTTTCTGTTTTGCATCTTATCTTATAATTTTATGCTTTTTTTTGGAGGTGTGGGGGTGTTTTATAACTTTCCTTTCTTTGTCTTGCTTTTGATTTTTTGTTTTTATGTGAAGCACTTTGAGTTACATCAGTTGGAATAGTGCTCTACAAATTCAGTTTGACTGGATTTTAGTCCTGGATTAGTCAAACTATGTATGATGAGCCACGTTTTTTCACAATATTTTTCTGATAATTTGAGGTTTAAGATGCATTTTTCTGCGTCTTTCAGCTCGGTTTAATCCACCCTTCAACTCTTCAGTCACTCTGGATGAGCGCTTCTTCGTGGATAAGTACCACGTTGTCATGGTTCCCATGATGTTCAGAGCTGACAAGTATTTTCTGGCGTATGACCAGTCGGTGAAGGCTGGTGTGCTGAAGCTGCCCATGGCAGATGGAGCAGCCATGTTGGTGGTGCTGCCTGATGAAGATGTTGACATCACAGCTGTGGAGGATGAAGTTACATCTGAGAACATCCAAGCTTGGATCCGACAGTTGAAGAAGACGTGAGGCTCCTTATTGGTCTTTTCTGACACTTTTATTTGTCCTCCTTTTCTCCTCTTCACTTCTTGTTACTTGGTTTCTCCCACTCTTCCTCTTTTCTGTTTTTTCCCATTGAGTTCCCTTCCCTTCTTACAGCATTCCCTTAGAGTTGAATCTTTAATTCTTTCTGTCTTCTTTTAATCCTGCCTCCTCTCTCTTTTCCTCTATTTGTTCTCCCATCTTTCCTTCACATGATGCCCTCTTTCTGTGTTTGTGATGCACCCAACTTTAACACAGCACCCCTTATCTTTTCTCTGAAAACAGGAAGTTGGAGGTACAGTTTCCTCGCTTCACATTTGATTGTTCTTACTCTCTGAAAGACGTCCTCAAGACACTTGATATAACGGAGGTGTTTGAGGATGAGGCTGACATCAGCAACATGGGAGGAGCTAAAGGAACTAAACTAACTCAGGTGGGTGATGAAATTGAAAAGTTGAACTAAAATTCAAAGGGAGGTCATATCACATGCTCAAGTGACTCAGCTTCTGCTGGCTTCAAAACGCTTCAGCTCAATTAAAAAAATAAAATACAGTGGGTACAGAAAGTATTCAGACCCCCTTTAATCTTTTCACTCTTTGTTATATTGCAGACATTTGCTAAAATCATTTAAGTCAATTTTTTCCTCATTATGTACATTAATGAAGAAAAAAAAGATTTTACCAAATGTCTGCAATATAACAAAGAGTGAAAAGATTAAAGGGGGTCTGAATACTTTTCGTTCATTCATTCATTCATTTTCTGAACCGCTTTATCCCTTTCGGGGTCACGGGGCTGCCGGAGCCTAACCCGGCTACTCATGGGCGAAGGGAGGGGACACCCCTGGACTGGTCGCCAGTCTGTCGCAGGGGAATACTTGATGTACCCAGTGTTTTTCTAAAATGTTTTATAAATGGATGATGGCAACATAAAAATCTTGATTTTTGTTTTAATGTGGTGTCTCTTTTGACCCTCAGGTTTATCATAAATCTGTCATCTCTGTTGATGAGACCACTGATGACGGCATTCAGGACAGAGACGCTGTGTTCTCCACCCCTCCTCCCCGACTGACCATCAACAGACCTTTTATCTTCATCATTTTTCAGCAGACAACTGGTAGCCTGCTCTTCATGGGGCGGGTTACCAATCCTCTCAAAATCTAAACTTTCTGCCCACCTTGTGGCTTTGAGCATACCTGTTCAAGTGACAAAGTCCAAAACAACTAAAAAGTTGTATGTAAATATTATCCATTTATTCGGTGGTTAGCATGATGGTTTTGTCGCAGTCCTTGCTCTGTGCATGCTAATGCCACGTCAGCCTTGTGTTTTTGTTCCCACAGGCTCATACTTCAGCCTATTCTAGCATAGTGTTATGCTAGCTTGTCTTTTAGCCATTAGTTATTTATTAAATGTTCGAGTAGGAGTTATTTTTCAATAGTTTAATTCTGTAAAATGGAAAACATGAACAGTGGAACGTGTCCAATGAGTCAACCAGTTCTTAGTGGGTTAGTTGTGAAGGCTCTTGCTTTCAGGTTAGTTTTAAACTGCGTTTTGCAGAAGGTTTTTGTTGGATGACACCAGTGAAGCTTGGTTATGAGAAAAAAAAGTGAAACTGACTATTTACCAATAAAACACAATATCAAGTCACAATGTCTGTGGATTATTTTTTCTTTCAAGCTTTTTCTTGGATATTTTTTGCTAAAATAGCTCACGTTAGTTTTAGTGTAAGAAAACAATATTTTACAAAGTTTTTTAGGTTGTTCAGTTCAATTACTCATTATAGGAAAGCAGTTTTTGATATCTAAGCAAAAATAGTTTGAAATACAAATTTAATAAGATAAAAAATTCGTTAAAAATAAATATAATCAAAATGTAACTTTCTTTCTTTGGCTGAAGCTCCACTACGTGACACCAACAGAAATCTAACTAACTCATCAATGAAGCTGTATTATAGAACATATAATTATATACAGTGTTGGGTAAGTTCTTTCTAAAAAGTAATTGATTACTTATCTGGATCAAAATTGTAATTAAATTACATTACTCATTACCTATTTGAAAAAGTAATACTTCACTTTTTTTCCACTCATATACAAATTCTCAACAAAAAAAGCTTAGCACAATCAATAAATGGTCTTCCATTAACCAGGAAGACTATCTAAAAATAGATTTTTTTATTTCAATTGGACATCTGTGGTTAAATAAAGATAAATAAATAAAATATCTATATTTTTAAAGCAATAGCCTCCAAGCTATGAACATGGTTTAGACACAACCTGGCTTCATTTGAATTCAGACAACATTGTGAAAAATGATGTAAAATAAGTTAAGAAGTTAAGCAATATATTGTATGTGGTCAATGCTACTGCTCAAAGTTAGATATGGAAAATACTGTTATGTCCATATTCATCTCTACATTCATTCCTATCTAATCTGAAAGTAGGCCAGTCTTTTGAAAACACAAAGAACTAATAAATGCCTCCATGTTCATTTTGGTTGAATTACAATGAGTTGCACCAGTGTCTCTCTCTTTACTCTCTAAGTCTGCCTTTTGTGCTCAGTTGTTCACTGCTGTGAGTCTACTAATCAATGTACCCCCACCTCTGCGGAGCGCGTTGAGTGCAAACTCACATTGACCACTAGTCACATGCAGCTTAGACAGAAAAATAAAGTAAGTTAGAG
Organism: Oryzias woworae; assembly: GCA_016861445.1. Lineage (NCBI taxonomy): Eukaryota > Metazoa > Chordata > Actinopteri > Beloniformes > Adrianichthyidae > Oryzias > Oryzias woworae. Next base: position 494,205 of record BOLG01001259.1, on the reverse strand, counting down.
TAAATTATTATAGAAAAAAACGGCTCCCAGGAAAGAGCCGGCTCCTCTCTCTCACAATTAAAGAGCGGCTTTAGAGTCGTTTCATTCATTTCATTTATAATCAACTACACGGGCAGGTCCCTGCTCTGCTGCTCACCTGCGTCTCACTGCACACCTGAGAGGACTCCTGCAGGGTCTCTTTTCATCTCATCTTTGAGCCAGTTTGAAAAGCACTGGGATTGCAGCAATGAGGGCATGTCTGTGCTTTGACCGATCCTCAACTCTGCGAACACGTGTGTGCGTGTAAGTGCACTTTGCTCTGTTATTTTTAATAATCTCTGTTTCGTTTCATTTAACCGAAAGAAAATGTCACAGCTTACAAAACCAAAGTAACAAAAGTTTATATAGTCCAGTAATTACTAATTACAGAAATTTGAACTCTTATTTGTGACGTTACTTCATTACTGACAAAAGTAATTAAATTACAGTAATTTGTTACTTTGTAATCTGTTACCCCCAACACTGATTATATATATTATACAGCATACATTTGTAAAATTTCTCTGTCTCAAAATAAGAATGCTATTAAAATGAGCTTTGCCAAAATCATTCAAATGTATTTGACAGTCTTGTTTGTCTAGGATACCCACATGACTACCTACCTCAGGTGGTTCTACATCCTGATTGACTGAGCACACCTGATCCAGAAAATCAGTAGCAAGTTTCTGGAGCACTTTTTGAGATAGTCTGAAGTGCATGAAGTTTTCCATATGCTAACTGGCCTGAGACCAAGGGCCAGGTCTTTCAGATGGATGAAGAGTGCACCCAGTTTATATTTTTGAAGCCAATAAGCATATGCTAGGAAACAGAGTATGCTGAAGGGTTTAATGATAAAGCTTTGTGTAATTTTGTCTTACTCTGTTTTTCTGTACCTGATGAAGAACTGGACCACAAAGTCCATGTGAAGTTACCATGCATCACAGTGACATCCCTGCACACCAATCAGCTGCTGGTTTGGTCTTTCAGTTTGATGCCTCAGGAGTTGGTTGTCTGTCTCAGATGCCTCCTTTCTCTGACATGCATGACTTCATGAGTACTTATTCAAACAGACCTGATTGTTCAGCTGTCCACATTTGAAATGTTTGGAAAAATAAGGAACTGTTTTTTGCAAACATATACAGGAGGATTATTGTAAGGATTAGTTAAGGTAAAACAAACAATATGGCCATAAATGCTCCTCTGAAGCATCCACACTGCAATCAGAAGTCAGTGGGGGAATGATCAGCAGGAAAACACAAATGTCTGCTGTGGCTTTTGTTGACGTGTTGCATTTTGGATCATTTTCTTTAGCTTCTGTCTGATGTAGTGATGTGGCAATGGTGACCCCGCCCTCTTTAGTCCTGTCCTGAATGGGCGCTGAAAGGGGAAAACAAAAGTTGTCAGATTGCCTGGACAAAAACAAACTTCAAGTGTGTGTGTCGAGCTAAAGGAAGTAGGATGCAACCAACCCAGGAAGAAGTCAGTCCTACAGATAAAGTCAGTCCTTCAACATTCTGAAAGAACTGGTTCTACATCTAGATTGGACCCACAGTCTGACATAGTACCACTTTTCATTTTTTTCAATCTTAAATCCTGATTCTGAATGGGCTGATTTTTAGTAGGCGTAGAACCAATTCAGAATCAAGAATTAAGATGGAGACAAATAACAGGTAGCAACTTTTTGTTATACTTTATACACAGGTAAGCATCCAGGACTCAGACATTGAGGTGGTGGACAGCTTCAATACCTCTCTATCTACCTTCACAATAAGCTCGTCTGGACTGAAAATACTGAGGCCCTGTAGAAGCAGGGCCAAACTTGCCTCAACCTTCTAAAGAGATTGAAGTGTGCAGACCGCTCAAAAGAACCTTTTACAACTCTGTGGTAGCCTATGCAAGTTCCCATGTTCGGGTCTCCTGGGGAGAAGGCAGCAAAGACCAGGACCAGCTCTGTCCTGGGATCCCCATCAGACTCTGCTGGGGAGGTGGTATCAGAAGGATGTTGGCAAAACTAAAATCCATCATGGACAAAACCTCTAATCCCCTACCTCAAACAATGGCGGTGCTGAGCAGCTCCGTCAGCAACAGACTATTACAGACTGTTCTTCTGTATAAGAAGGACCACAGGCCCTTCATTCCAACTGCTACTAGACTGTACAGCTCAACAGTCAGCTTAACCTTACACAGCTTATCCAGTTAAGATACAGTTGATTCTATCAAATTCAGTCTCTGTCTGAGTTTCTTTCTTCCTCTTTCTACTGAAGTGTTCATCTGCACAGCAACGAACTGAATAGAAATAGGTTATTTATTGTCCTGAATTAAGTTTATGTCAAACCACGACAAAGTCTGTGTTTTACAGACATCAGAACATCAAGGTCTAACCATGACAAGGATGCATGTTCTACAGCAAATAAACATTGTATCTAAGTTTCTATAAGATACAGGAGAAACAAAACAGTTCAGTTGAAGAATTGGTCTGGACTTACGTCAACAGTCTGTCCTTCACACCGCAGCTGCACTCCATTGTTTTACTGCGCTCTTCCAAAGTACTTCTATGGCCTCTGTGGTCCAAAGTACTGGCCCTGTGGTCTTTGAAATAAAAGCCACAATTGCTGTGTTCCATCACACTTTTCTTTGAATCCACACTGGTACTTCTGTGGTCCAAGGTAATGGGCCTGTCAAGTAGGCTTGTTAGGCTTGTGTCACTTTGTATTAGAATTGGCATTAAGGAGGAGGTCTGGGTAGTCATAGTGAAGTGACTTGTTCTCAGGGAGACATCTGTGAAACACATGAAGTGATGTACTGTATATGTCAAAAAACATGCAAAATCCTGAGGGGCAGGCATGCTGTTACCTTTGCTAGCCAACATGGAGGACTTCTCAAGTCGAAAAGAGCCACTCCGATCTTTGACCTTCCTGAAAAAAACATTTCAGTAATATTTGTTAAAAGAGACAAAACCAATCTGAGGAGTGTTTCTATTTGTGTGTGTTTTACAGTAGTCTCTCTAAATTCACAGGTTTGCTTGTTGATGGTTGACTGCCGAGGGAACGACTGCGAGACAGTTTTGGCTTCCTCCTCTCTTTACCTGAAAGAAAAAAGCCTTCATCATTTAAATCATCATCTTTATTCACATTTTCAGCCCTGTCATTAGTTCAGTGAGACAAAGTTAATTAGTTCAGCAGCGAGACAAAAGAAAGTCAACTAGCAATAAAATCAATGGAACATCTGAGAGGACAAAACTGATATAATATTGGAGTGTTCCAATTACAACAAGCATCACTGTTACCGTGGCATTCCATGAATGCTTTCCCTGCAGTTATGTGCTGGATTGTTTCAGGTGGCTCTTTGGAAAGCCTACATCTTGGGTCTTGTCTGGTTTGGTAGATCTGAGCCTGTATCACTCTGGTGTTCAGGACTTGTTCTTGAGCTGCCAGGATGAACAGTTCTGTGCTGTCCTGTAGGTCATCCCTTTCTAGCCATTGGTAGGACTTCTTGATATCAGCCACTTCAGTTATGGTTTGGTGGTACATCCCATGCATGGGCTTGTCCTCCCATGGGGATCTGCCCTCCAGCACCACATCCTGCTCTCAATTGCCTGAGACATTCACTGAGCACACTGTCAGTTGGAGCCTTGAGCTTTATGTATTCATGAATCTTGGATATTTCATCCTGGATAGTGGCTTTCACGCTCACTTGTCCTCGGCCTCTACCCTGTGGCCAGCATACAGTCTCAGGGTTCTGGATTTGGGAATGAACCCTCCATATATGGTGAGGAGGTTTTGTGTTTTAACATCCGTGGTCTGTATCTCTTCCTTTGGCCATATTATTATTCCCGCCGAGTATCTGATAACTGGCAGCGCGCAACTGTTTATTGCCCATGTCTTGTTCTTGCCACTGAGCTGACTTTTCAGTACTTGCCTTATGTATGGCCATCTGGCTGTGTCTCATAGACGCTTGCTTTTTAATTGCACCTCTTTGGGCCTCTGTCATCTGACTCACTTCCCTCTGAGTTGTCTTAATCTTAGCCTCCAACCGTTGCTTCCATGGTGGGTATTGTTTTCTCCAATGGTTGCTCTTGTAGCCAAGCATTTCAAGGATCACTGCTGCTGAAGTGTATACCAGTTCATTGGTTTCTGATTGCTGTGGTAGGAATTGCCCTCAATGCCTTTAGAGAGGTTACATGCAGAAAATGTTGAGTCAATGAATGCTCTGGAACCCACAATCAAGGCTAACTACCAAACAACTAGTAACTCAATGCTCAAACATCTACAAATGGCAACTGCTATCACAACTTGAGATTGATGAAATACAACACAATTGTAACACCACGGAAGAGCCACAACATCAGGTCAGAGAGGAGGCTATACCACACTCTCACCCGGAACTTGGGGACACAGCCCCAATAACCAGTGTTACGCTGAACGAGGCAGCAACTGATGTCCATACCTGAAGCACTGAAACTGCCAAACAAAGGCTCTTGACCTTGAGCAGCCGCCTAAAGAGGTACACAAGAGACAAGATGGATTAACAGACTGTTCGCAACTGAACCTGTGAAAGTGTACGCTCAGTGACAGGGTCAAAACAGCAGAGCAGACTCACCAAGGCAGGAAACTGAACAGTACTGGAAAAGTACATGGGAGAAAGAGACAGCACAAAACAGCAATGCTTCAATGCCTGGTCTCTCTGAGAAAAGAGCACAGCAACCTCCCTGAACAGAATCCAGTAACCATCACAGTGGTTACAAAACCCAAGGTGTAGGCTGTGCAAAGAGGCGCCTGAAACAATCCAGCACATAACTGCAGGGTGTAAGATGCTGGCAGAGAAAGCATACATCGAGCGCCACAACCAAGAGGCTGGAATAGTATACAGGAACATGTGTATAGAATAGGGACAGGAAACCCCAAAGTCAAAGTGGGAAACACCTCTGAAAGTGGTAGAGAATGAGAGAGCAAAGATCCTGTGGGACTTTCAGATACAGACGGACAGGATGGTAATGGAACCAACCAGACATTGTAGTGGTGGATAAAGAACAGAGGAAAGCTGTTGTGGTGGATGTGGCAGCAACAAGAGATGGTAACATCTAGAAGAAGGAACATGAGAAACTGGAGAAATACCAGGGACTCAGAGAGGAACTGGCGATAGCTTGGAAGGTCACCGTGAAAGTGGTCCGTGGTAATTGGAGCACTCGGGCTATAACTCCCAAACTGGAGGAGTGGCTATAGCAGATCCATGGAAAGACCTCCGACATCTCAGTCTAGGTGCAGTACTAGGAACAGCTAAGATACTGCGCAGGACCCTAAAGCTCCCACGCCTCGGATTAATTAATTGTGACCTGTAACTATTGCATTGAACTTTGGCATCTACTGAGTTATTTAAAGACAATTTAGCATTAAATTAATGTTTTAGCTATATGCTAGATGTTTTTAGCTAAATTGGCATCTATAAACATTCTATCATTTCAGCAATATGCTTGCTGTTTGAGCTAATTTGGCATCTACCAAGGTTTTTCTAGCTAATTTGGCTTTTAGCTAACATTTCAGCAATATGCTAACAGTGTGCTGGGTTATTTAATAAACTTCAGCAATTCATTAAAATTTTTTATTTAAAGATATTTCAGCCTTTTCTGCTAAAAGTTAAGCAATTATGCATATAAAAGCAACAGCCTTGTGCAATTCTGCAATCAAACGTATTTCCGCAGGAAATGCACATTTTCTTGTTAATTATTCTTATTACTCTTTTTTAATCGCAAATATTTTTAACCTAATAATTGCTGTAAAAAGCCTAATTATGAGGTATTTCCATTTAAATTTGTGACATTGTGGCACAGTAAAATATCAGAATAGAATTTAAAAAGTTGCTTTCTTAAATATTTTATTATTACAGATTTCCATCTTTACCCTTACACCACTAAGGGGGATTTTGTTTTCAATTTCAAACAATAAAAAAAATACATCAGGTCTAGAGTGTTCTAATTGAGAACATCCAAAAACTTTATGAATATTAATTCTGAATTTCTGAGCAAAGCAAAAAATATTGACACAAACCTTTTGTCAATATCATAAAACATATATTGACATACTTTACTTCAAAGTTTATCACAACAGCAAGACAGTGGAAAAGACAGGGTTTTAAATAGTCTGCTTGTGTAAAAAAATTATTTCAACTTAAAAATATAACAGGATTAAAAGTTCTAAAAACTGATAACTGATTTTTTTCAGTAAATGACCATGGTATGAGCGGGATAATGCCCTTTGGGTATTTTTCCAACATGAACGAAATTCACTGAAGTAAGAGATAAATGTGATTAAAAGACATGAGCTAAAATGTCTGTAATTAATCAATCTAATAATATTTATACATACAATTACAATTACATACAATTAGGAGGGAACCAAGCACAGAGCCCTGTGGTACACCACGACTGACTGGTGTGTGAAGAAGCCTAAAGCAGCTTAAAGCTGTTCCTGTAATACCAATGACATGTTTCAGTCTCCGTAATAAAATGTTCTGATCAATAGTTTTAAATGCAGCACTGAGGTCTGAAAGAACAAGAACAGGCTCAAGTCTAGTGTCTGCAGCCATGAAGATATCATTATTACCTTCCGCAGAGCTGTTCGTGTGCTATGATAAACTCTAAATCGTGACTCAAACATCCTCCTCAAACCCCCAAATTAATTTTTAAACAAGCGCTTAAAGACTTGATCTGAAAGTGTTTTCTCAAAAACCATAGACATTTTTACATTCTATTAAATATTTTCAGTTTTTTAACTAAAGCTAATTTTATAGTAACTTTTGTCCACAGGAGCATATTCTGTTATTCAGATAAATTTTCAGAAATATTGATTAAAGGAAAATTCTCTTTAGACAATCAAAGAAATTCAGATTCAAGAAACAAATCAAAGTTTTACAAGAATATCCTGTAATATTGGTGGTAATTTAGAGAGCTCAAGAGGACAAAAGTGTCTTTCAGAAATAATGGTTATTACAATCATCTTTACAATCAATATTACCATGAGCATCTTACCAGAGGGTGGTGCTGCTACTGTGGAGGACATTGACACAGACTTAGTGAAAGTAAGGCTGGTCTTGTTGTCTCTTCCTGTTGGAGGAAAAGGTTAACCAAAGCCTAGGTCCAAAAAATCTTCTGAGAGGATAAAGGTTCAGCTCACGCTTTCTCTCTGTGTGCTTGTCAGAGATCACTTTACCATCGCTGTTCTGTTCCAGCTGTTCCTTACAACACAGCAGAATGACATTAAAACCAGACAGACCAAGTTGGCCAATTCCAAGGTGGAGGCAAACTCTGAGTTTTTACTCACCATTTCCAGCAGTACAGTCTCTTCCTTCGTTTTCTTCAAGGTCAGCAGGTCCGGGTCCTGTCTCTTGTGAAACTGCACATACCCAGAAGATGTAGTGTGGAACAAATGTTTTCCTAACACATTTGCAAAATACATGTTTTCCTGCTTACAGGTTGTGACAGGTCCAGTTTGTTCAGTTCCAGTACTGTCTAAAAATGATATTGGACATAGTTACACAATCATGAACACCATCATCCATCAATGCTCACCCGCAGTCGGGACAACACTGTGAGGTTTACCTTCCGAATCATGGCAACCACATCTTTGTCTTTTTCTCTGCACAAAAGTTTCTGAACGCAAAGCTCCAATTTCTGCAGCAGAAGCTTGTCAGCTGGCAGGCGGAGAGAGGAGCGCAACCTGGGCAACAGCTGGCAGAGCTTGTATCTAAGACACAGGTAAGCAGGACAAGCTGTTGAATCGCATGTGTTATCCTTAATATTAGTCAAATGTGAGCTTGAGGCTTGACAGAAGTGCACTTAAGTACCTCACATTAGCAATGGGGTCATGGACAAGCTCCAGCGCTGGAATCAGGAAGTGTTTATTGAAGTATTTTTTTGAGAAAATCTCTGTGGCAATTTCACATACGTCAAGGAACCTAAGACGGTTCCAATAGCTTCGACCCAAAGCCAAATCTACAATCAGACAAAGTTTTCTTTTTCTTGTCCCGATACATCTGTTTCCATCTTTACTAATGCTGGACAAATCAGAAGATACTCTGACCTTGGATCAAATGTTCCATCATTTCTTCACGTTGTTCCTGCTTGCGATTGCAACCCATGAATGTGCAAAGTGTTCGTGCAGCCTCCTTCTGCACTGGAAGGACTTTCTGCAGCCACAGTAACAGAGAAGAGTTAGTCACCCTCTTCAGTTGTCATTAATGTAGAGCATGGCTTATGGACATGCTAACATTAGTAATGAGAAGGCTGAAGATGCGGTGGGAAAAGCTCTGATACAACAGCTCCCCAGAAAGCAGCCTTGCCAAGCAGCTGTATTGCTGCAGCAACTTCTCATGCAGCCGCCAACGCAGAGAGCTTCCGACTTTTTGCTCAGCCAACAACAGCACCGACAGCAGCTCTGGTAGCTGGAGAGTCCCGCAAGGAAACAGAGAGAAAAGCAGAAATCAGTTTCAAACAGCGATGATCTGATAAGAACTGATGAAAGGGACTGAACTTCTTTATATCATCACATCTTTACCATCAGGCAGTCTTGTCCCAATAGAAGTAGCTCGAGAGTTTCCTCCAGGTGGTTCATCAGAGCGTCCAGCACCTAAACAGCAACCCAGGCATGTACAGAACCGCTCCAGGTACATCTTTGACACAGATCGCTTTTCATTAGAGCTACGTTGAACAAACTAAAAACCTATATAGTCTCCATTTATAGGAGATTCTATATGTGCAATAAGGTTTTAATATTTTTAATGACAATATTCCAGGCCATAATCGATGAACTCCAAAACACAGGTGACAGCTCTGCCAGAGACACTGGAACTGAAACACTGGAAACCTGTCAGTGACAAACACTCCAACAAACTATCTCCAGCCTGCATTCATTCATATGCTGCCTCCAATCTGTTTACACTAGATCACTCAAATCTGACTATGTTCAAGTCAAGGATGGAAGCGGTTCATTTTAGCTCAGCATGTGGCAGCTGAGGGTCTTTTATCCACACTCTTCAAGTCCATGATGCAGAGGTAGAATAGTCTCCCATGTGTCAGAGTATTGTGGAGCAAAACACTGAACCCTGTATTGCTCCTGGTGGTTATAGGTTGGCGCCAGTGATCGGCACGGAGCCACCAGCAGTGTGTTGATGTGTGAATGGGTTAAAGGTACTGTGACTGTAAAGTGCTTTGGTAGAAAAGCACCATTTACCATTTGTTTCAAAGTGATTTTATCAATAATAATGACATCTCTTTGAAAAAAGACTTGAATTTGTGACTTTGCTTTGAGGAAATTTTCTCTAAATGGTTGTAATTTGCCTATTTTAGTGAAGCAATTGTAACTACATTAAGTATGAATTATGCAATACAAAACACCTGCCGTGTCTCCTCTGGATCTTCTGAGTAGCACCAACCCTTCCTTGTTATGGGTCTGAGCTGGATAATCATTTGTGGTTTTTGTCATATTACTGTTAGGTGCACCTGTCATATTTTTGTTTAAGTCATGTGATGTGTGCTGATCTAAAGGGTAAAACAGCAGATGGTGCCTCAGAACAGACTTTCTGTTACACATGGGCAAAAACTGGTCAGTTCCTGGCAGTTTCCTTAAGTAAATATTGAATCAGTTATATAACATGAGAAAAAAAATTGTAGAGAAAATTCATGATTCTTTAATCCATTTCCAGCCACTAAAGAACTAAACTAATAAACTAAAATAATTCTGTTGATCAAAAAAGACCAAAAGTAGAGAGGGAGCTCACAAAAGAAAAATCCAGGCACAGCTGCTCTTAGACAAAACACAACAGAAATGAGCCTTGAAACAGAAGGAGCAGAGAAGTGTTTTACTTAGGCTGGAGCGAGCAAGAAAGCCTGCTATGGTTTCAGGGTCAGACAAGGTACTGTAATGTATTTATTTTAAATGCCTTCAGTTCTGGTGGTTTCATACACTGATTTATGCCAGGGGGGAAATATAGACAGATTGTGGCACTTTTTTCCCAATTTACATTTGCATTTACACATTTCCGTCACATTTCTTTCTGTGCATTTTTGCACATTTGGAAATAAGACCCCCAGTCTGTCTTTTCTCTGATTGGTGCATCTGATGGACTACAACTGTCTGACTTTTTTGAAGAAGCAATAGAATGTCAGCCTTTACAGTTTTTACCTGTTGCTTGAACACATTTAACAAATCTCAGATGCTCTTGTGCCAAAACTCTACACACAAGTAACATGGCACAACACTGGGAAATACAAGATTCACATCTGTGTCCAACTGAAACTATCAAAAACCCAACAATCCTTGGTCAAAATGTAACTGGTGACAAAATGACACATACTGTACCTGTATCACTTTCAGATCAGGAGGAACATGCTAGTTTACTTTATATAAAACATTGCAGTCTTTAAATTTTACTGTTTATTCAAAATCACATTTTCAAACAACAACTCAATATTTTTCATTGCATCACTGGACATTGCTGTAACAAGACTTCAGAAAAAGCAACAAATGAATAAGAAAAAACAAACAAACACTAAACTGCAAAGACAGAGAATCATGGCAATCATGCATACGTGAGCTCATTGATGCAGCTGTCTGTTGTGGTCTGGCCACAGAACCTCTGAGTCTGTAGTGTTCAAGCAACAGGCAAAAACTATAAGAGCTGCCAGGCACAAAACCCAGTGGACTTCTGTCCTCCAGAGGGCGTACTACTTTCATCAAATTAGAAGAATGCAGCAACTCCTGCGTGTGAGCCTCTCACCTCCAGGGAGTCGTCTTGCAGCAGAAGCAGAAACTCTTTGTGCACTAGGTGGCTGTTTGGACTGATCAGCTTCAGCACCTGACAGGAAGAGGCATTACCATCACGTAAACCAGATTAGAACAGCAGGGCAAAGAGTGACAAAGATCGGTTGTTGTGACAAAGTGTAGAAAGTTGCAAAATTTTGCTCCCATTCCATCTTTGTGACATATTTCTAAGTTTCAAGCTAGTTTACTTATTTTCACCATAAAAAATATTACCAAGCATTTACCATCTTGCTTTTGTTTGTGTTGTTAATATGTACCTAAACTTACAGTAAAAAAAGCTTGAGTTTAAATTGAAGTCATTGCTTTAGCATATTGTGCAATAAGTGACACATTTAGCAGTGAGACCAGTGCTTTAATTGGGCCGGGACTCTCTGGTAAGCAGTACTGGGACTTTTAAAAAAGGCTCCTTAGAGTAGTGTACCACTACTTCCCCAAGTCAGAACTACTCTCGATACTCAGTACCTGTTTGTATTTTTAAAAGATAGGAACAACATCACTAAAGTAAAGTAAATATAGAATTAACAATAAAGGTAATCTACACCCACTCGCTAACAGCATTAGGCATCAATCATCAATATGTCCTACTGGGTGGTCAGTTAATATGCACATTAATGTTATCTTTAGATAAGTTCAACAGTTAATAACACAAGGTGATCATCATCCTCTACATCCCTCTCACTCATGGTGCAGAAAAAATAGACATAACAGGGTCAAATAACTAAGGGCCTAACAGAGTAAAACAGCCAGCCAGACAGCACAACACACAAACAAAAACCCACACTAAATCCCTATCTGCCAAGACAAAGAAAAGGAAGAGTATCCCATCATTCCTTGCACTGCCAGATCTAACAGCAGACCCAATGTATCTGTGACCATCACTACAATGTATTAGTTTTGCTTGAGATGAACCAGGCAGATGAAGCGCTACACAAATCGCCTGGTGCGCGGTGTATGCTAGTTAGTCATTTGCTCCAACAGCACATGTCAATCACCATAAAAATATCACAAGAAAGGAGCAAGGGTGCAAGGCACCTACTTAGGCGAGATGGGTGTATCTGCAGGTCCAGAGAACAACGCTCTCAAGACAGCATTCTCAGGACAACACTCTCAGGACTGAGGATTTTTGAAACAGCGCCTCCTATCTACAGGGTGAAGTGTGTTTTATTATTTTCTGCAGACCGTACGAGGCACATCGCACACGTGAGTGATAAGTGTATAAAAAATGTATCACAATGTAAAACAAAAAAAAACTGGGTAATTTATCACATGAATCTTAAATCATTTTCTATTGTGTAATTCATTAATATTGTCTCATTATAACCCAAATGTGGTTTATAACAAAACAGGGGAAAACAAAATGTTTACGGAGCAAATCTAAAAATGTATTGGTACATATATTACTATTATCTTACTATTTTTTAGCATAATATACAAACTGGATTCATTGCTCATTCATCATTCATTCATCTTCTATACCGTTTTGTTCCTTTCTGGGTCACGGGGCTGCCGGAGCCTAACCCGGCCACTCATGGGCGAAAGCAGGGGACACCCCTGGACAGGTCGCCAGTCTGTCGCAGGGGCCACAATCACACACCCATGCACACTCACATCCACACCGAGGTACAATTTAGAGTAACCAATTAACCTATGAAGCATGTATTGGGATTTGCATGGAGGTTCAGGAGAGACAATATAAAATAAATATATACACCATTAAATCACTAAATAAAAGTGTCATTAATTATTTAAAATTGGCATTAGTTATTTAAAATTGGAAATCAATAAGTAAAATTGGAAATCAAAAAATAAATGTGTAAATATATGTGGCATTAAAATATTAAAATTGCCATTAAAAAGCACTTTTAAACATTTAATGACATATTTATTTATTTCATTGTTCAATGAGGGCTCAAAGAGACAAACTGAAATAAATATTTTTACATGAAACAAATTTCAAAAGTGTCAATTATTCTTTACAACTGGCATTAAATAAATACATTTGGAAATCAATAAATACATGTTTAAATACATGTGTCAATATTTCATTAAAATTAGTTTTTTCATTATTTTAGAAACATTTATTTATTTCATGATTTAATGACACATTTCACGATCTGGGTCACACCATTTTATTATGGTAAAGCATTATCTGTCAAACTGTCCCATCAAACTCAATGGGCGTGGCTAATTTAGATCATGTGTGCTCCATTTCTCTGGCCTGGTCTAAACCTTATCATGGAGGCTTCAGTGACGGCATAGAGAGAATGTGAAAGCAGGACTCCTCATCGCATAAAACTCAGGAATTTATTAAAGTTTTTAAGGTTTTTAAATGTAATTTTAATGACACTTTTAATTATTGAATGCCAATTTTAAATAACTAATGACACTTTTATTTAATGATTTCATAGTGTATTTATTTATTATATATAATATTTATTTAATATTGTCTCTTCCATGCCACACTGGCCATGACACAAATGTATATGTCATTAAATGTTTAAATGTGCTTTTTAATGGCAATTTTAATATTTTAATGCCACATATATTTCAACATTTATTTATTGATTTTCTATTTTAAATAATAAATGACATTTTTATTAAATGATGTAAGGGCATATATATTTATTTAATATTATCTGAGAGTGTTGTCCTGAGAATGCTGTTTATTCTCCAAGCCTGCAGATTCATTCTATTAACTTAGGCGAGTGCAGGTGGTGACGACTATTTCGAAGTGATGCTGATCAGAAATGGCTGGGGCTTAATGAAGGAAATCTGTGTATTTTGAAACTCTGTCTGCAATTAGTGAATCACTGATGAAACAATAGCAAGATTTTTTTTTTATATAAACGGTTGTTTTCATTGAAATCAGCATCACTCAGATAACTTTATCATTACAAATCTTTTAACTGAAACACTTAATTCTTGTATTTTTTTCTACTGATAATCATTTAGGTTTTAACACTAAACATCAGACACTCATTTGCATTTATGCAACTAAAAGAACATATAGGTACAGTTAACTTGTGAAACCCCAAGTGCAAGAAAAGTGAACCCTAAGATCTGTTGAAACCTTTTCTAAAAAGAACGACCGAGGACAATGTTTGGTATGGTCTTTGCTGTTTTTTATTTGGCATGATCTGGTTCATTTTTCATATTACAGTGTATATCTTTTACAAGACCGAAGATATTTACTTGAAATTTGTCATGAATGTTCTATGTATGTTTCAACAAGTTATACAAAAATGAAAGTAAATGAATGGATTTATTTTTTATGTACATTTTTACATTTTTTGACAGTCTTTTGATCAGCACATTTCATTTAATTACAGCATCACTTAGTTTTTTGTTTTTTTATTTTTGACTACACTGTTGTTAGTTGCCTGTTTGCTTATTATTAAATCAAATGAGAATTAATATTGTAATATTTCACCCATTAAAAAAATTTGTACACAGTTAATGTATGACTACATTTATTTATGAACTTGATCTGAGCGCACTCTAACATTTCATATTATGACTCATAGAATTATTGATCGATATTTATATTCAAGACTCTCTGCATTTTATGTTTTGACTTCCATGAAAAAGGGTACCGTCACTTTTTGTTGGCCACTTAAAGCACTGGGTGAAACCTTGGCAGAAAAGCTTTTACTAAAAGACTAGAGAAAACTGTAGAACTGGCAAAATATGTTTGGCTGCCCATTGTAAGAGATTCACCAAGATTTGTGCCGCCAGTACACATTTCTGAGGAAATCGGACTGTTAAGAGAGTGCTTGGAACCAGATGAACGAAACCTCTTAGCATACCATGCTAGTGGTCAAACCAGTTCCTCTCAAGTTTCTGAATACATTGTTGGTGAACTTTTTTTGGCTGTGAGTTTATTGAAAGAAATACCCAATCAGGTAATTTTAGTAGGTGGCTGTTGTGGGGAACAAATTAAGAGGATTAAAGTTGCAGACAACCGGTAGGTAGTGAGTCAATATTTAATAAAAGGTCTATTTGTTTCAGAGTAAAGTTGGGGGCAGTACAGATGGCTTTGGCAGGACTAATAGGTTGGAGCAAGCAGAAGACAAAATAGGTTCGATACAGAGCCAGAGCTCCAGACAGCAAGATAGAACTTCGAGTAATAGGAACAATGTGGCAGTGAGTGGCTGGGTGAACAGAACTTAAATAGCATGAGTCTTAATGAAGAGAGTAGCAACAATTTAGAAAGGCGGGACTAATTGAAGGGGCAGATCGGGGACCAAAATCTCTCTGCCTCATGAGAGCAGCTCAAACTCATGAGAGCAGCACAAACTCATGAGAGCAGCTCAAACTCACGAGAGCAGCACAAACTCACGAGAGCAGCTCAAAATCATGAGAGCAGCTCAAACTCATGAGAGCAGCACAAACTCACGAAAGCAGCACAAACTGATGAGAGCAGCACAAACTCATGAAAGCAGCACAAACTCATGAGAGCAGCTCAAACTCACGAGAGCAGCACAAACTCACGAGAGCAGCTCAAAATCATGAGAGCAGCTCAAACTCATGAGAGCAGCTCAAACTCACGAAAGCAGCACAAACTGATGAGAGCAGCACAAACTCATGAAAGCAGCACAAACTCATGAGAGCAGCACAAACTCATGAAAGCAGCACAAACTCATGAGAGCAGCACAAACCCACGAGAGCAGCTCAAACTCACGAGAGCAGCACAAACTGATGAGAGCAGCACAAACTCATGAGAGCAGCACAAACTCATGAGAGCAGTACAAACTCATGAGAGCAGCACAAACTCATGACAGCAGCACAAACTCATGAGAGCAGCACAAACTCATGACAGCAGCACAAACTCACGAGAGCAGCTCAAACTCATAAGAGCAGCACAAATTCACAAGAGCAGCACAAACTGATGACAGCAGCACAAACTCATGAGAGATGCACAAACTCATGAGAGCAGCACAAACTCATGAGAGCAGTACAAACTCATGAGAGCAGCACAAACTCATGACAGCAGCACAAACTCATGAGAGCAGCACAAATTCACGAGAGCAGCACAAACTCACGAGAGCAGCACAAACTCATGAGAGCAGCACAAACTCACGAGAGCAGCACAAACTCACGAGAGCAGCACAAACTCATGACAGCAGCACAAACTCATGAGAGCAGCACAAACTCATGACAGCAGCTCAAACTCATGAGAGCAGCACAAATTCACGAGAGCAGCTCAAACTTACAAGAGCAGCACAAACTCATGAGAGCAGTACAAACTCATGACAGCAGCACAAACTCATGAGAGCAGCACAAATTCACGAGAGCAGCACAAACTCACGAGAGCAGCACAAACTCACGAGAGCAGCACAAACTCACGAGAGCAGCACAAACTCATGAGAGCAGCACAAACTCATGAGAGCAGCACAGACTCATGAGAGCAGCACAAACTCACGAGAGCAGCACAAACTCATGACAGCAGCACAAACTCATGACAGCAGCACAAACTCATGAGAGCAGCACAAACTCATGAGAGCAGCACAAACTCATGAGAGCAGTACAAACTCATGAGAGCAGCACAAACTCATGACGGCAGCACAAACTCATGAGAGCAGCACAAATTCACGAGAGCAGCACAAACTCACGAGAGCAGCACAAACTCACGAGAGCAGCACAAACTCACGAGAGCAGCACAAACTCATGAGAGCAGCACAAACTCATGAGAGCAGCACAAACTCATGAGAGCAGTACAAACTCATGAGAGCAGCACAAACTCATGACAGCAGCACAAACTCATGAGAGCAGCACAAATTCACGAGAGCAGCACAAACTCACGAGAGCAGCACAAACTCACGAGAGCAGCACAAACTCACGAGAGCAGCACAAACTCACGAGAGCAGCACAAACTCACGAGAGCAGCACAAACTCATGACAGCAGCACAAACTCATGAGAGCAGCACAAACTCATGAGAGCAGCTCAAACTCATGAGAGCAGCACAAACTCACGAGAGCAGCACAAACTCATGAGAGCAGTACAAACTCATGAGAGCAGCACAAACTCACGAGAGCAGCACAAACTCACGAGAGCAGCACAAACTTATGAGAGCAGCACAAACTGATGAGAGCAGCACAAACTCATGAGAGCAGCACAAATTCACAAGAGCAGCTCAAACTCACAAGAGCAGCACAAACTCACGAGAGCAGCACAAACTCACGAGAGCAGCACAAACTCATGAGAGCAGCTCAAACTCATGAAAGCAGCACAAACTTACGAGAGCAGCTCAAACTCATGAAAGCAGCACAAACTCACGAGAGCAGCTCAAACTCATGAGAGCAGCACAAACTGATGAGAGCAGCTCAAACTCACGAGAGCAGCACAAACTCACGAGAGCAGCACAAACTGATGAGAGCAGCACAAACTCACGAGAGCAGCTCAAACTCATAAGAGCAGCACAAATTCACGAGAGCAGCACAAACTCACGAAAGCAGCACAAACTCACGAGAGCAGCTCAAACTCATGAGAGCAGCACAAACCCACGAGAGCAGCTCAAACTCATGAGAGCAGCTCAAACTCATGAGAGCAGCTCAAACTCACGAGAGCAGCTCAAACTCATAAGAGCAGCACAAACTCACGAGAGCAGCACAAACTCATGAGAGCAGCACAAACTCATGAGAGCAGCACAAACTCACGAGAGCAGCACAAACTCACGAGAGCAGCACAAACTCATGAGAGCAGCACAAACTGATGAGAGCAGCTCAAACTCATAAGAGCAGCACAAACTCACGAGAGCAGCTCAAACTCATGAGAGCAGCACAAACTGATGAGAGCAGCACAAACTCACGAGAGCAGCTCAAACTCATAAGAGCAGCACAAACTCACGAGAGCAGCACAAACTCACGAAAGCAGCACAAACTCACGAGAGCAGCTCAAACTCATGAGAGCAGCACAAACCCACGAGAGCAGCTCAAACTCATGAGAGCAGCACAAACTCACGAGAGCAGCTCAAACTCATAAGAGCAGCACAAATTCACAAGAGCAGCTCAAACTCACGAGAGCAGCACAAACTCATGAGAGCAGCACAAACTCACGAGAGCAGCACAAACTCACAAGAGCAGCACAAACTCACGAGAGCAGCACAAACTCACGAAAGCAGCACAAACTCACGAGAGCAGCTCAAACTCATGAGAGAAGCACAAACCCACGAGAGCAGCTCAAACTCATGAGAGCAGCTCAAACTCACGAAAGCAGCACAAATTCACAAGAGCAGCACAAATTTGCGAGAGCAGCAGTCAGAACAGGTTCCGGAAACCCTATTGTTCTCGAAGGGAAACAGCGGGTTAAGAATATGAATAGAAGTTCAGGAGGAGAGCTATCGGACCGATTTGCCATTTTGGATGTGAATTCTACCTGCTCTCACTGAAAACGTCATGTGCGCAAAGTTGAGTCCCTGATTGTTTGAGGAGCCGCGACAACCAAAAGTTCAAAAATTTGAACTCTGGCTGTGCCACCCAAATTGCATCCCGCCACTCACATCACACTGCTGCCAGACTACCGCGCAGAACCACAGTACCCATGCCATTGACTTAAAAATAAAACTGGCCACCTCTGCCATGCGAATCGCATTTGGTGTAAAGGCAGCTTTAATGATCTGACCTGGTGAAAACTGGCAGCGGCGCTTCGTCTGACGCTGACCTCAGGATCAGTGCAGAGACTAGAGAAGGAGGAGTAGAGCTCAGAAAGGAAGTGAGCAGAGTCCACAAACACCACCATGGCCTATATAAATACAAGACACAAAATGAGAAAGGCACTGTTTTCAAATGAAACAAATTAAGAGTTGCCTCTTTCTATCTAGAAATCTAAAAGCAAATACATTTTTATCGAATACTGTTTTATGAGAATACTAAGGGAATGTGATTAGCTACTGGAACACTGTATGGCAGATGTTTCTGCATAAACAGTCTGCCATTTAGTTGACAAGAAAACAATGAACAACTAAAAATTTGAATTACTTGCGATAATGTTAATGTGAATGCTTTTTGCTGAATGTGGTCACTGAAGCAATTTATCTTAATTGCTGAATAATGTTCGGAACACGCTGAACATTTTGTTGTACACAAAGAATTGGATGAATTTTCGTGAAAAACAAAATTACAAAAATGTTGTAAAATTTTGAAATGCATAGAAAGTGTGAATACCAAAAGTACAAGCATACATGTCCTGAACGTGATGAATGTTTTGATACCAACATTGCATAGGTTTTAAAAGTGCACAAACATTTTGAAGAAATCACAAAAAATGCACAAAACTTTAAAATGCAAAAAGGTATGAATATCAAAAGTAAAAGCATGAATGTCCTGAACGTTTTGATACCAAAATTGCACAGATTTTAAAAGTGGACAAAGAATTTGAAGAATTTAGTAAAAAAAAAAAAAAAATTTGGCTAAATTGCGTAAAATTTTAAAAAACCGCCAAAAAAAACCTGCTAAATTAGCCTATAAAACGTCAATTGATGCCAAATGAGCTAGCATAATGGTATTATGACAGCTTAATGCCATATTATTTGAAAATTACTTTAAAAGATTAAAACATAGCCCATAAAGCCTGCAAGATGCTAATACAAAAGCTTGTTACTAATCTACTTAAAAATATGGATACAAACTGAATTTATTCCAAACACTTGTAATGAAGTTGATCTGTGAATAACAGTGAAAACAGTTAATAAAAAAATGGATGTGTCATTGGAAGCATCAAAAGTCCCCTGGAATTATGCAAAGCCTGTATCAGTGTGTCTATGTCCATGCATACTGCAGAGTCTGAGATGGACAGACTTTGTCCCAAACAAATTGATACTGTCTAAACTGTAGGTCAGATCAATATATTCTTTTTAAAAACTTACAAGTTAAATAAAAAAATCCATTATAAAGTCTTACAATAACTATATAACTTTGATCAGAAAAGTAAGAAAATGTCATGTTCTCCAACAGCATGGTTTAAATACGCAGTATGTCCAAACTAATGTTCATGTCTTTAAAACTGTTTTACTTATCAAAAAGGTTTAGCTTCCGTATGACTCACAAGCCTTTTGGGCTACAATGTGTGAAAGTTTCATGTCTGTTGTTTAAGTATGTTCCCACAATCGCAAGTTCAAAATATGATTTATCATAATAACCAATGAGAGGATTTAATATGGGGAGGAATAGACAAACTGAGTGAACTTTGTGCTAGGCTAAGGGCTGTAGGGGCAAAGGTGTTTCCCCTGCAGGTTTGAGGGCCACATTTTTCGAATCCAGAGCCATGTTCCTTCGTTTTAATGAAAAAAAGTGTGACAAACGGTGTTCAAGTAATGGCAGTTCGTCGGAAAAATTTTCTTTAAAAAAAATGGAACTCCACTCGAGCTATGACATTATCCACTCTAGATCCGGAACATTTCATCCATTGAAACTTGAAATTGAAAAATGTCCTAAAATTTTCATAAAACTTGAACTCTATTTGCATAAAAACCATAATAAGTGTTGAAAAGCTGAATACACCATAAATTGTGCTACCTTTGTGCTACCTTTCCTGAACAATTTAAAGTTCGAATGGCTCTAGCTCTCTATGGTCTCTAGAAAATATGCAAAAGTACCTATGGATATCAAAGTGTACAAAGTTTTTGAAGGATTTGAATAATTTCTCATTCATTTCCTATGAAGCATATTTTTCTTAATATTTCAAAAACTATAAAGTACAAGCATTAATGTCCTGAGCAAACTGAACATTTTTTAAACATTCAGAACGTTCTGAATGTTTGTTTTGATGCCAAGATTGCTGAAATTGCTGAAAGTGTGAAGACATTTTGACGTGCCGAAAAATGTACGGCAAGGAGCTGGAGAATCACTATCACAAACTAGAAAAGTTGCATTACCTGCGATGATGCTCGTGTGAATGTTGTTTGCTGAAAATGCTAAAGCTATTTACATGATACTAAAGTTTCTAAAGGACTTCAAGTTGCAGAAATTGTAGAAAGTGCACAATGAAGTCCAAATTAGCCTACAAAACCTCAGTAGATGCCAAAATAACCAAAAAAGCTAGTACATTGCTAAAATACTAGCTCCACTCCAAAATAGCCCAAAAAACCTCAGTAGATGCTATATTGGCAAAAAAAAAAAGCCAGCATGTTGCTAAATTACTAGCTAAACTCCAAATTATCCCAGAAAACCTAGGTAGATGATAAATTAGCCAAAAAGCTAGCACGTTACAAAATAACTAGCTTAATGTCAATTTAGCCCAAAAAAACCTGAAAAGATGCTAATTTAGCCAAAAAAGCTAGCACATAGCTAAAATACTATCTTAACTCAAAATTAGCCAAAAAAAACCTCAGTAGATGTTAAGATTGGCCAAAAAAGCTAGCACGTTGCTAAAATACTAGAATGACTCCACTTTAGCCCAAATAAACTCAGTACATGGTAGATTAACAAAAAAGTTGGAATTGGTTCAAGCAGACAAGAATTACACATGTGTAACAGAATCAAGCAACAAAGATTTACATCCGTAAACATGCCAAACATAGGATAACTAGGCATGAAAAGATAGTCTGCTTGAAAGGGAGTGGGAGGAAGCGAATTTAAATAATCCCACCCCGACTCGACCATACCATTTACTTAACATTAGATATCAACCGGTTTGTAACGAATAATCAGGTCATTATACTGTACTGACAGTATACAGGTAATTAAACATCCTTGACTAACAATACGTCGTACTACTATGTCTGTAAGTACAACACTATTTTAAACTTGATTGTAGATTATGCGAAGAAAAAATAATAATAATCCGTGATGTGAACAGGTCAGTATAGAGATATTTTTTTTGCAGAATAGTTTCATCAAAAGAATCGGTGATGTGAATAAATAAAAAAATAATAAATCAGTTTAAAAATCAAATAAATGCAGATTATTTAATGAGAAAAGTTGTTTCCTCAGATCAAGCATAAAAAGAGGCAACAATAAATAATTTATGTCTGAAAGATAATTTACTTAAATCAGATATAAAGAAAGTTCAGATTGTCTTTTTAAAAGATCTTTTGTCATGAATGACACTTTAGGGAACCATGTCAAGTGGTTTGATTAAAGCCTTTGGCCAAAAGGTATTTTGGCAGGTATTCCTGAATTCTGCTGCCTGATTAACAGCCGTCCTTCAGGTTTGAACAGATTTTAAAAAGTTCTCCTCGTTGTTATGACTGCAGACTTTGTTTGTCAGGTCCATTGTCCTTCAGCTGGTATCACAGCAAGTAAGTTGAGCTGGAGTTGTCTGCAGGGCAGAAATCATTGATGAAAATCAGGGTCAAAGTTGATATAAGAGTCAGTGGTAAATCCCAGGCGCCAAATGTTCTTGAAATCATTTTTTTATTCTTATTTTGCATCAAATAAAGGCTCAGACGTCCGTGACCACACACTCCTCACAGTCATTCATGTTGGTGATTACCATTGCCTTGGTCAGGTCCGGTGGACCAAGTGGTTTAATGTAGATCCTTGAATTCAGCACCCATGTGCTCTGGATCTGTTTTTTCCGCTTCAGGAGCTTGGCATGTTTAGCCAATGCAGCGTTAAACTTTGTTAAATGATTGTTAAAATAAACAGCGGTCCCTTTCAGCAGTTTTCTTTGCTTCATCAGAGCGATTTTGTGCTTTTGATTCACAAACCTGATGAGGATCGTTGGTTTATCTGACTCCTTTCTCCTGGGAAGCGGGTGGCAGATCTCAATATTATTCAAATCCAAGGAAATTCCTTTAGAAGTGAGGAATGATCCAATTTGACTCTCCACTCTTAGCTGTTGCCATAGCAGCCCCACTAGCCTCCATGCTAATATTAGCTGCGCCATGCCTAGCTCTTGGTTTGAGTTGAAATCTTGTGAGAATGATATTATTCATTCTTACTTGTTGATCCACGTCGTTTGTTCTTCTGTCCAGGAGATCAAGCCGACTATCCCATTGTTCTTTTCATACTTTTTCTTGTCGGAATCCCTGCACAAGATCCAGCAAAGGTGTTAGCTTAGCATACAGCTCCAAGAGTGAAGCTAGCTTAGCCTCCGAAATCAACAGTGGAGTTAGCTTAGCCTCCAATGCCATGAAAGGGCTCAGTTTAGCCTGGATGTCGGCAAATGAAATTCTAAATTCTGAAAAGTCTTCATGGCTTTTCCTCGGTGCCATGTTCAGCTCTCTATTGCAGAATTACTGCTGTTTAGCAGTAGGTTTTTGATATAAATCGCTCAAAAATGTTGGGGATCAGGAGAGCCTAAGACAAAAGTCTGCTCAGTCATGAACTGGACCACTAAAATGAGAGTTAAATGTTAGCTTAACTCATAATTAGCCCAAGAAACTTCAGTATATGCCAATTTAGTGAAAAAAGTTAGCATGTTGTTAAATCATTAGCTTAACTCAGAATTAGCCCAAAAACCTCAGTATATGCCAAATTAGATTAAAAAGCTAGCACGTAGCTAAAATTCTAGTTTAACTTTGAAATAGCTCAAAGAACCTTTGAAGATGCTAAATTACCCAAAAAGCTAGCAAGTTGCTAAAATACTAGCTTAACTATGAAATAGCTTAAAGAACCTATGAAGACGCTAAATTACCCAAAAAAGCTAGCAGGTAGCTATAATACTAGCTTAACTCCACTATGACCCAAAAAACCTCAATAGATGCCAAATTAGCCACAGTAGACAAAAAATGTAAAGACTTTCGTGAAAAAAGAACATAAAATTTGCATAAAATTTTTAAATGCGTAAAAGGTATGAATACCACAAGAACAAGCATGAGTGTTCTGAATGAACTGCACGTTTTGATACTAATATCGCATAAGATTCAAAAGTAAACAAAGAATTGGAAAAATTGCAACATAAAATTGGGTACAATATTAAAATGCATAAATGGTATGAATATCAAAAGTACAAGCATGAATGTCCTTAACGTGCTGAAGTTTTTTGAAGGATTTGAAAAATGGCCCATTCATTTTCAATGGGACTAAAAAATTGATTTATTGCAAAAAATCTTAAAAATCTTTAAAATGTACTAAAACCAAATGTACAAGCAGTAACACCTGAACCAGCTGAATGTTTTGATACCAATATTGCTGAAATCGCTGAAAGTATGACGAAAACCGTACAGAAGTAGAATATATATATATATATATTATTTTATTACATTTATATTATATTATTATTAATTATATTATTTTTCATAATTTTATGTTAACTTCAAGCTTTTTCTAACTGCCTTTTTCGTTTGCTCATGATTCACAATGATTTGAATAAACAAAATACTCAAAAATGTACTTTTCTTCAATACAGTCTTTCATCCCTTTGATTTACTAACAAAACATAAAGCTATTTAAAGAATTACTTGCTCAAGTAGGACAGTTACTAGAAACAAAATTATCAATTTGTTTAAATTGAAAGTTTGTGGCAGTTTACACAAAACCTGTGAATAAAAATGCAAGCAAAATGAAGAAGTATAAACAATTTGTTTTCTAGTAATGACAATATACTGCGTCTACACTGGTTCAAAAGTTAGGGGTCACCCAGATATTTTTGTTTTCCATTAAAAGTCACACTTTTATTTACCAAATGAATTGCAAAATGAATAAAATATAAAGCCAATACACTAATAATGTTAGAAATAATTATATTTATTTGAAATATTTTTTTTCCTTCAAACTTTGCTTACTTTTTGTTCTTTTGCTCAAATTCATCTTTTTCTTTTGTTAGTCAGTCTCAGATATGCCACTCTGCTCTGAAAGACAGAATGCCAAAGTCGGCTCTTCACTGCAGATGTTGACACTGTCATTTTGAGGGGAACTATTTCATAAAGCTGAAGTTGAGGACCTGTGAGGCATCTACAGTGGCTTGCAAATGTATTCATACCCCTTGAACTTCTCCACATTTTCTCACATTATGACCACAAGCATAAATATATTTTATTGGAATATCAGAATATAGTGTATTTCTGATTAGTTTAAAGTAATGCTCATTGAAAAAATGGTGCTTTTTTTTCAAAAATAGGAAAATGTCTAACTCACCACAAATTTGTTATCAAAACAAAGAAAAACTAAAGAAGACAAAAAAAAAACTTGAATATACAGCTTAGTTAGGATACATGGTCAGGAATTCTCTGAAAAAAAAAAACAAAAAGTAAAGAAAGATAAAGACAGTCACACATGTATACATATGCATTTACATATCACATGCATCCATATACACACAAAAGATGCCACTGCAATTATTCTTAATCATAAATAGAAGTATTTCCACTTATATATATATAGTACATGACACACTGAATCCAATAAATATTGAGTTCATCAAATAAAGTTTTATTAATTTCTTAAAAAGGGGTAAGAGGAAGTAAAGCCATATAAAACCACCACAATTATGTTTAACTAGTTATTTTTTACATAGTTACCATAATCCAGTTCTTAACTTTAATTTAGAGTTATTCATACTTTACCAGTCCAAGTGCAGCTCATTCAGTAATTTCATAAGCATTATTAATTAAAAAATAAGAAAGATGAAGTGCTGATTCAATACATAAGAAGAAACTGAATGTTTCCAGGAATCACCATTACATATCACACATCACCTATCAAAATAGAGTGCTTTTTTGACAGAAAAAAAATACATGATTCCAGAAATCATTAATGTTTATTCCACATCAAGTAATAACAGTGTAGTGCTTTTTGAAAATGATCAGAAAAGAAGAAAATATTTTTTTCTGTTAATCCAGATATAATAATCAATATTTATTATTAGTAGTAGTAGTATTAGAAGTAGTAGTAGTAGTTGTACGAGTAGTGTACTTTTTTTGACGGGCAAGAGCAATAAATAAACCTTAAACCTTGTTGTTTAAACGCTAAGGCATCACACAACCTCTTTTCTTAGGTGAACCCAGAGGAAATCATGGACATAGCTCTTCATCAAATCTGTGTGTGTGTGAGTTACCGGCAGATTGTAGCAGCAGTAACAGCGGATCAAACTTGACTTGCTGCTGTCTGTCTGCTGTCTCTTATCTTGCAGTCCTATCATACACAGGAACCTAAACTTCTGCAGAAGTTGACGCTTCTGCTCTTCTGACAGATACCCTGGAAATAAACATGAATTAATACTGAGAGTGTCTATCCAGAACAAAAGTCTGTTATTAATTCAATTTATTTAGGTTTTTCTTTAAATAAATGATTGGTTTATAGTTGAGGTTGTGTCAAGAACAAAAAAGCAAAAACATCCAACAAAGCTTTTTAAATTATGATTATTATGTTCTAATTCTGCCCAGGTTATTTCAATACAGACAAATTATCTTACAAGTATACTATGAGCCATTGTAAATGCCAGCAGATTACACTGAAGTGTTTCCAATGTAATCATTGTACTGATAAACAAAAGGGCGAGGAAATCTCCCTGGAAGAATAAAAAGAAACCTCTAGCAGAAACAGACTCAGTAAGGTGCTAATTTTGCAGAGACACGAGTAATTCTGGAGCATCTGGACCAACATGTATGGTAGTAACTGCAGCAATGAGAGGAGAGGAACAGATGAACAAACACAAATCTCCTGTTATGAAAGAAATTACTTGTTCAATGTAGCAGTGAAGGACCAGAAGACAAACAAGCAAAAACCACATCTGTTATGAAAATAGTAAAAGAATTGTAACTGCAATGCCAAGAGACCATAATAAAAATGTACAAACTAGGGGTGTAACGATTCATTTTAACTGCAATTCAATTCATATAATTTGTGGTTGCTGATACGATTTAAAGTCAATGTTGGTTCATTTTGAACAATCCAATTCACTGACCTAAAATGGATTCAGGACATCTTTAGCTAAAACTTTAACCAGTGTGACTCAGAGATAAATATCTGGACAGTGCAGGTGAAGTTTTCCAGATTCCTTGTATTTCTTGTAAGATAATCAAGTGTAAATTAAATACTAGCTTAGCTAATACTAGCTACTCCTGGCAATCGCCATGAGCGGACGCTTTTCTCTGAGCTCCCTTGTCTATCTTCTCAACCAAGGGTCTTTTTCTTGTGACCACTTAATGTTTTTTCTCACTTCAAGAAATATTGGATCTGGTCTGTTGGGCTGCAAATGCAATTGATCAAACTTTCTCCACCATGAGAAGTGGGAGAGCGGACCCAACTTGCCCAGGAGGGGTTTCCGGCTGGATATGTGAATGACCCATGGGGCAAATGGAGAATTTTCTACCTGTCGCAACTCTCCCTGGAAGATGTTGAAGATTTTTACATCATTGGATTACTGATCACCTGTTTTCTGCTGATTGGAACTAGCAGAATCTGGATGTATCGGAACCTGGCGATTGCCTCACGGCAAAAGGCGAGCTGGGAGTGCTTTGTGATGGGATTCTTGGAGCCGTAAAGACTCTAACTGATAAGCTGAATGATTCGGAGACCAAGATCTGCCCACGTGTATCGTATCAAAGTCTCACTGGGAAGAATGGAAACCAACTTGGAGCGAATTACAGCTTGACTTGGAGGAAATCACGAAAATTGACCCAAGATCAGTGGTTTCTCCGCCACATGCAGCCTGGACATCAGCAGGCAGGCAGAAGCTTTGTCTGTTCTGCGCCTAAACATCCTTCTCTAATCAGACATTCCCCTTGCCAAGGTCACTCTCCCTTGAGCAAACCAAAACAAATCCGCTGGAAGTTCGATAAGCAGAACCTGTTGTCATGGAAACCTGCATTCCTATCCACAAACCTTTCCTTAAATTTCAAGGCTCTAGGTGACTCTCCTTATCTCACCCTGCTGCCCATTGGCTGTTCTACAGAGTGCTGTGTGAGGACACATGGCAGCCACAAGGTGGGTCATGTGTGAGTTCGTGTGTGTGGACCTGTCTATGTGAAATCATTGTTCTGTGCTAGCGTTTCAGAGCAGATGCCTGCCTAATTGAATTTTCCTGCGCAAAAATGATAAAATGTCCCTAGTTCAAGTTTTGACAAATCAGAAACTTTATTCTATTGTATATTCATTCTCTGTAAAATATTAAAGCTTGGACTTTGTGCAGGAACAACTAAATTTATTATGAAGATTTTTCCTTAAATGTCAAAGTGAAGGCTAAGAAACGGAGCGCTAACTTCTGCCGTGTCTGACTTTTAAGGTTTGATGG
Organism: Oryzias woworae; assembly: GCA_016861445.1. NCBI lineage: Eukaryota > Metazoa > Chordata > Actinopteri > Beloniformes > Adrianichthyidae > Oryzias > Oryzias woworae. Next base: position 466,257 of record BOLG01001259.1, on the reverse strand, counting down.
ATAAATAAAGGTAAAGTAAAACGACACAATGGAAGGAAACCGTTATTTTCTAAATATATTTTAAGATGTGAGTGGGGTTCGGTACGTGGAATAAACAGCTGTCACCATAAATCCATGTTTTGTCAGTAAATAGACAATTTCTTTTTCTTTAAAGTCAAAGACTAATTTCATTTATCCACTGGATCCTTTCTCCCAAAATAACATTTCAAAAGACCTTCGTTTTTTTTTTTTTTTTACTGAGGGGCATTTAATTTAACAGTCCAAGCAGCCGGTTTAAGATGGTAGTGGTGTAATGCTTTTAAGACAAGTGACAGAGCAACTTGACATCAAGCCATGTGGTAAAGAGAATCCCGTAGCTTTCGAAAATCAAACAAACAGAAACAATCTAAGTTGCTGCATGTATTTCTTTCTATTTTTTTTCTGTCCGGCCTGATACCAAGGGACCCATGGACTGGTGTCGGTCACAGCCCAGGGGTTGGGGACCACTGCTTTAAGGTATCTACAGAAGTAGATACCTACCAGAAGATAGAGAAGAGCCTAAATTCCTTAATAAAATATGTGTCTGACGATCTGCATACAATATTTGTTATCTCTGTGAAGATTCAAGAACACTTAAAGGTGTAAAAAACAAATAAGAAGTGTTTGGTCTCACCAGCCAATCCATTGCAAAGCTTCCCAAACTGGAATGACAAGGACACCATGACTGCTTCATCCACCTGTGATGCACCATTGCATACCACCGTCACCATAGGTACCATTAGGTGAAGTAGGTCCTCTGAAAAAAAAAAAGGAATTTTAAAAAGATTCTGCATGGATTTGCTCAGCAAGAGAAGCTTTCAGTCTACACTCACTGCCATCTATCATCTCCATCAGGTTGATGATTGTGTCAAAAGTTGCCAGTTGGACACTGTTCTCCTCATCTCCAGCAAGCTCAACAAGCTCTGGCAAAAGTTCTGTCCTGATATTTTCTTCACTGAAGAACAAACCCATGAAAAGCTCTATTAGGTCTCCCTAATATGGTCCACATTGGTCACTGTTGTTCAGTTTATCATTAGTTTGAATTCAGTTACCCAATTGCTCTGGCAATGCTCTCCAAGTGATTGCACATGCAGGCACGGACCTCAGGTTCCACATCCTGAAGCAAAGAACGAGCAAGTGGCAACAGCTCCTTTATCACCCTGACAATCAGACAATATACCTGTTTAGGTTTTCACAATACCAGGTAGATGTGGTTCATAAGGGCCATTGTGTTTCAGATTGTGAAACTCACATGTGACAATTAAACTTAAAGGCAACTTTTCCTAAAATACGACAAGCAGCCAAACGTCCCTGAAGGGAATGAGACATCTGGGTCTGATGCACAAGAGAGTTCAACACCTGGAAGACAGGTATAAAGAGACAGGCAGAGCTATCAAAGACATTTTGCAGATCTATTTTTTATAATGTTGAAAATCCACTGGGTTCTCTTCATTAGCAAACAAAGAGCATGTAAAAACAACCACAGAAAACAGGAAGTTTGTGTTGAGGCTAACCTCCTGTTTGATGGTTTCCATGGGCAGAGCATTTATGGCTGACAGCAGAGTCTCCAACCAGGCGCAGCTCACCACTGTGACATACAAAACAATGTTAGCAATACTTAAAGCAAGATTAGCCTTATTTCTAAAACTCATAGCTCTGAACATCTTAATTCAGTGGTTGTAATACAACAAAAACATTACAAATAACATGTGCATGTGAGTCATATCTAATTGTGTGAGTCTTGTCAGTAAGGTAGCGTGAAATTTTGATTTTTCACTATTAGAGGACTGATTCTGTTTTAGGAAACCTCTCTTTGTTTTATGGTTTTGCTACATGGTCAAAATGAGAACAAAAGACTGATGTTTTCATAGCCATTTTCCATTTTCATAAACATTTTTCTAACATTTTCCAGATAACTAAAGTTTATACTCAGACTGGCTTTCAGTAACTTTTTGACCCCAATTATCAAAGAAACTTCAGGTACACATTCATAATTTGGTTACCCTGTTTACCTTTTGCAGAGTTGTAAAGAGTACCTGAAAGCTATCCTTAAGTAAAAGTACAGATATCTTACTGTACAAATAACTCCATTACAAGTTACAAGTCAGCAATCCCAAAAAGACTTAAGTAAAAGTTTTAAAGTATCCAATTTTAAAAGAAACCTTCGTATTTTACTCATACTTAATGTAGGTTCAAAGAAGTTTTATTTCCTAATATTTATAAACGAAAACTCGTTTAGGGATTTTTATTGATTGTCTTGTAACTTCTCGAGCATCATTGTGGTGATACTGTGGAAAAAATGTTGGAATTAGAAGTTGAAGATTTTAAATGGTGTGCACGTGGCGAGCTCGCCACTGCTACGGTCTTAGCTAGACCACACATTCAAATGTCGTAAAAAGGGTATCCACGAGTGCAGTAGCTCAAGCTAAAAAATATAAAATACGATATGACAATGTTAAAATTGTGGCCGCGATAAACAAAAAACCGTCGCAGAAAAAAACTGCCTACTCAGCAAAAAAAAAAGAAAACTTGGAATCCACTCATGAAACCTAACGATACATTTGTTGGGATATCCAAGCAAAGTTTAAAAATTATTATGGCACACGACCTGGCAGCCATTTTGTTTCAAAATCTGAGATTTGGCCATTTTCAACTACGTGAAAATAAACCTTTTGTTATGGCAATTTTAACTAAATTTCACACACATGCTGCTATCTTAGGTCTACAATGACCCCTGGTGTTTTTTTCACCTTTGACCTCGGGAAGAGGCCGCCATGTTGAATTAAAAAAAACATTTTTAGTACCAGCTACAAACAAAAACTGGTCCCAAGGATTTTTATCGATCGTCTTGGGCATCATTAGCAAGTAATTGCGAATTAAAATGTTGGAATTAGAAGTTGTCGATTCTGAACAGCGTGCAAGTGGCAGAAGATGACAAAAAGAAGATGACAAAAGATGCCATTTTGAAAAAAGGATTTTTTACAAAAATTTCTCACAATCAGCCTTACAAAAGGTGAAAAGGGGGGTCAGGGGTCCCATGTGGCTGCTTAGCAAGTGAGCTTAGGTCAAAGCTGGGCAGCAAGGGCGGCAGTGCCATGTAGAGGCAGGTGGTGAGAGTGGTGGTGGTGAGGACGGCGGTAGCGTGTAGAGGCGGGCAGCGAAGACGGCGGTAGGGTGTAGAGGGCAGGGATGTGGGGCGTAGAGGTGTAGCACCTGCAGGCCATCCAACACCGCTTGCAGCTTTAATTTTTCTTTATTTTCTAAAAAATGTATTGCATCGCATCTGAAATTGTTTTAATATATATTTTTGTACTTTTTGTTTTGTATTGTTCCATTATATTAATACTTAAATCATTAAATCAAAAATCAAATCCAAGCTGTGTCTCTTGGTTTAGGTAAGTTTACCTGTCTGCCTGGAATTTCATGTGAATTTACCTGTGTCTCTGTGGTTCAGCTGCTGCAGGACAGTCTTTAGAATGGAATAGATGTGAGTGTGGATCAGAATTATGTCATCCTGCAAGATGGTTAAAAATGATGCTGCTGCTGCCAGCTGGATTTCAACACCTGCTTCGTTTAGGACCTCCTGGAGAAAAGAGGCATGTCAAGAAAAAACCTGTCCCTTCTTGTAGGGGTGCAACGGGTCACTCATGATCCGTACAAATCACGGATCATTGTTCGGCACTCATGTGTACCACTTAATCCTCCCCACCCCCACGCACATCATTCAAATTGGGAATTTGGTGAACAATTGTGAATTTGCATTGAATGCAATCATCACGTCAAAGTTGCTGCTCGACGCTTGTGCAAAAGTGCTTTAGGGTTTAATAAACCTGACACTCCGACTGCATGTGGGAGGAGCTGCGGTCAAAAGTTTTTCTTGCCCTCATCACATCAGAGAGAATCCGGTTTATTTATTTTGAAGAACGGTACAAAAGCACCGATAAGCAGTGCACTACTTTGTCTGCGTTCATGAGATCATTCAGAGACCGGAGCAGATGCTGCATCCTGTGAATGTTCCATTGACTGTAAAAACAATGGATAACTCAACCCCTCCCCTCTCTTGTTCCTTCTTGAGAAATGGACAATTATTACTCAGTCATTTTATTTGTCAGAGTAACCATTTTTGCTCTGATATCGTCTTCTTAAGATCTTTTGTCTAATCCTAATTTTTTTTACAGATTGTTTTTCTTTATTGCAAGTTATTCAGGTTATAAACTGACCAATCAGTAAAAGCATGCAGTGCCCGCTGGCCCCCTCCTCGAATCTTAACCCCACTTTTAGTGGATGGGGTGTGGACTTCAAACAAGCGCACTCATAATTGGCAACTGTAGTTCCCCAAAAAACTCAGACCAACTCAGACCAATCACTGTTGACTGGTTTGAAAATGATGGTGGAAGTTTCAGGAAGCAATGAAGACGGATTTAGCAACATTGCACGAGAGCTGGACGTAAGGCATTTTTTATGGGTGACATTAACACCTCGCTTTGTCCAGTGATAATATATGGTCTATAGTATATTCCCAGTGAGGGGGGGGCATATAAAGAAGCAGGGTTTTATTTAGGTTTTTAGCAGCAGGGGATTCAAAGTTGTAAATTCTTTATTGTAATTTTTTTTCCTTTTTGCTGGTCCAAAAAAACAATCCAAACCGTGACTCTAAAACCGTGACACAATCCGAACAATGACTTTGGTGATCTGTTGCACACTGAACTACTTGACATCTGAAGCAGCGTCATGGCGCTTACATACCCTAACTTTTGGTACAACCCGGCGGAAGGTCTCAGCAGGATTCTGGCGAACTAGACTGGGTAAGCTGCTGATGACGCAGGCCCTCTGCATCTCCTGACCCTGGCTAAAGAATAGAGAAAGACAAAAATGAACGTTTTTAAAAGTACCAGTTCAGACTTCAGAAACTCTCAGACTCCTGTAACTGCAGGCCTCCAGTCTGTTGAGGAATGAGTTCAGTGAACTAGTTAGGATCTTCTGGGACCAGACTGAAGATCAGCACAACTAATAAATTAGTTGCAAAACTTACCGGGCCACGACACAGGAGGAAAATAAATACCGTAGAACTAAACATCATGCTCTGTCACAGCTTTGTTTTGTGCAGCAAAGCATACGCAGAGTTGTGACTTCTTCTTTTCAATTCAGTGCAGTTTATTTACAGAACACCAATTAACAACCAAGAGTGTCTCAAAGCACCGCACAAAATCCAAGAAAATTAATATAAAAATGTTTTGATTCATTACAGATGCAACAATCCAGTTTAGTCCAAACATTGCAATGTAATTATATTAACTTCACTCAATACAAATGGCCTATGTACAGTATGTGACCAAAGATACTGTAGCAGAGTTTCAATGTTTTCATTGTCCTGAGCAAACAAAAAGAGACAGTAGAGGAAAATTCTTTCTAAAATGGAAGAATAAAATGACACCAGCAGCGGAATCAGACTCAGTAATGCCGTTTTTGGGTTGTCCAGACCCCTAAAGGGTTTTAGAGAGGACAAATCCTATCTTAAAAAGAGTGAAAGTGTCTCTTGCAGTTCTTTTGAGGCTTGTGCACCCACCTTAAAGGATGTAAGGAAATGAAACTTATCCTTGTGCATGTGATAAGTGTAAGTTACATGCACTTATGATGTACAGGGGATACTGTCTTACAGTGCCCTTTACACAATTCCAATCATTAGTAAGGTGCGCTAAACCACACTAGTTTGTTACTGAGTCAAAGAAATGCTCCAAGTGACATCAACCTTTGACGTAAGTGCTCGTGGGATGCCCACACAAATTATGCTATGATTGGCTCATTTCCTCATTTCTAACAGCCAGGGACACGCAGGGGGGTTCCTTTCACTTGAACAGAACTAATAAACCTCACACAGGGTTTGGGGGGGTGAAAAAAAATCTGTATCCCAACGTGTCAGGGCTCAGTCGTCCAGTTCCACCTCCAACCACCAGAGGGAACTCTCGTTGGAGTACTGATCTCCTCTGCTCCCTTCCTCACTCCAACTCCCATCAGTCTCTGCTCTCCCATTCACTTCCTCATCAGCTGTTTCGTATCGTCATCAGCCTCCTCGTGTATATATTCTCTCTCTGGACTCTGCTGGGTGCAAAGTGTTTGTTTTGCCCTGCGTACGATTATGAATGGTTTACCATTGGTTTGAACCTTTGTGTTTTTGATGCTTGCTTTTTTCCTCGACTTCCTGTCTCGCTCCACGTTTTTGATCTTGTCCTGTTTTGCCCTTGTTTAATTTTTTTCGTCATTAAGCTTCTTCATGGATATGGATCCAAACGCCTCCGCGTTACGCCTGTGTCTCACCTTACTCACCCTTATGTGTTGCTTAAGAAATAACTACAACAAAACCGTACTGTGGCTGAAGCTCATCTTTCTCCAGGAGGAGGGGTCAAAAGCGGAGAACAATTTCACACACTGAAGTCTATAATTTTGACCTAAAATACTACTTAAATACTTTAAAAGAGCAAGTGAGTGAAAACTAACATCAAAAACTCAACAAAATCTAAGTTACATCTGATTGACATTTTGAAGGTTAGATAAGAACTAATGAACATTGTTCACAACTTCAAAAGTCCAAGCCAATAAAACTGTTGTAGAATAGACTGAAATAATGTATCTTTTGCATAAATTGAATAATTTTTAGCAAACAAAGATTGACCTTTTGACCCCTCCCTAATGCTTTTCTGCATCCAGATGCAGACACACCACTGCATCTCGTATTACACTTCACTGTGACCCAAACTCCTGCTCTGACCACCGCTAGGAAGAAAATGAAGAAAACATGGACTCCATCATCAAAGAGGCAAGGTCTACAATAAACTGATTATACAACGTACATGCTCATTTCTGCTGTTTTTTCTTCTTAAAATTCAATTCAATTCACTTTTATTTCTATAGCCCAATGTCACAGCTATAGCGTCTCATTGGGCTTACATCGGTATTTGCAAGAACAAAAAGTCAAACATGTAAAAGTAAACAATAGCTGGTTGTTGAACAGACTAAGCTGAACAAACATCTCTGTCCTTACACCCTCCTTCTCGGTGAGGAAAAACTAGAAAACAACCCCTGTCTTTTTTTGGGGAAAAAACTAAGAAACCTCAGAGTTTCCCACATGAAGGAGAGATCCTCAACCCCGGACGGACAGGTGATGCGCTAGAACTATTAAAGAAAAGTGAGCTTTATTCATTCTGTAACTACATGGTTGAATAACAAGTATATGACTAATAAACAAACACGTCTAGATAAACAGCTACAAGTTAAGATAACAGCTAAATAAATTATATTTACCTTTAATTATTTGTGTTTTACATATAAGCTTATTTTAAGTATTATCTACAAGCTTTTGCAACACTTTGGACATGGTCAACTACAGGAGGGATAGCGTTTCACTTGGGGGTTGGGTGGAACCACGCGACTGCCAGAATGGGTCGACAATAACTTAGTCTGCAAACAAACGCTTAGGACTTTAAGTGAAATGTTTGGTGAGGTGACATTGGAGTTACCTCAACACAGGGACTGTTGTATAACATTTTTTAGCTTTTAGTACACAAAGAACAACATAGATCTTCTGACCCCTCCCCAATGCTTTTCTGCATCCAGCTGCAGACACATCACTGTAGCTCACATTACACTTCTGCTAAACATATTAGGATCAGACCCTGCCTTTGCAGCAGGGGTCAAACACCATGACCACTGATCCACATGGGGACGTCCTAAGGGGCGTAGCTAGCCACTTGAGACAACAAAAAGTAGACATTTGTATCACTGGGGCTACTCCTTGTCTGCTCATTGGTTTGGTCCAGCCGCTGAAGGTAAATTAAGTCTCTGTATAGCCTGAATGGTTAAATATGAAACATTATTAAATACTGATATTTTTACATTTTTGTATTTCTTCATTGTGTTGAGCTCAATCTTCTCCATATAAAAAAGTGGGGCACAACAAAAACTGAAATACATTCCATGTATTTGCAGAGTTGGATAAGCTAGCATCCCTCCTTCATGTGGACATCGTTGGCGTTTCTTATTTTTTTCCTCCTGGAATCAGTTTTTTAGGAGTTTTTCCTCACCGAGAAGCAGAGTCTAAGAGCAGTGATGACGGTTTAGCTTTGTCTGTTTAGTTTATCAACTAGCTTTTGTTAATATTTTTATGATAGACTTTATGTTCTTTTGTATAAATATTGGTGTGAACCCCATTGAGACAACTGTGTTGAAATATTGGGCTATATAAATAAAATTGAATTGAATACCCTAGTTCATAACATATCCTAGTCTCCTGGCAGTCAGAAAAGACCTGAAGAAAACCTGGGCCATTGCATAGGATTGCTGTGTTGAGGTGGGAGGCAGAGCAGAGAGAATATATATACATATTTATGAGCTTTGTTATTATTGTGATGTTGGACAACTCACCTGAGCAGGTACACTGCTCTTTCAACTTCATTCAGGCCTTCATCCACCATCAGCTGGTCAATCTCCTCAGCAGTCTGCAAGGGCAAACAAACAAGCGTGAAGGGGGCTGCCAGAACCCCACTCCTGTACCTCCACATGTCATCACCATCTTCATGTGCAGGTAAAGTGATAAGAAGGGAAACGTGCTGTCTTTATCCAAATTAGACTCATCCACTGCATCCATACATCTACATTAGACTACATCCATACATCTACATTAGACTACATCCATACATCTACATTAGACTACATCCATACATCTACATTAGACTACATTCATACATCTACATTAGACTGCATCCATACATCTACATTAGACTACATCCATACATCTACATTAGACTACATTCATACATCTACATTAGACTGCATCCATACATCTACATTAGACTACATCCATACATCTACATTAGACTGCATCCATAACAATCTACATTAGACTGCATCCATACATCATTAGACTACATCCATACATCTACATTAGACTACATCCATACATCTACATTAGACTACATCCATACATCTACATTAGACTACATTCATACATCTACATTAGACTGCATCCATACATCTACATTAGACTACATCCATACATCTACATTAGACTACATCCATACATCTACATTAGACTACATCCATACATCTACATTAGACTGCATCCATACATCTACATTAGACTACATCCATACATCTACATTATACTACATCCATACATCTACATTAGACTACATCCATACATCTACATTAGACTGCATCCATACATCTACATTAGACTACATCCATACATCTACATTAGACTGCATCCATACATCTACATTAGACTACATCCATACATCTACATTAGACTACATTCATACATCTACATTAGACTGCATCCATACATCTACATTAGACTACATCCATACATCTACATTAGACTGCATCCATACATCTACATTAGACTGCATCCATACATCTACATTAGACTACATCCATACATCTACATTAGACTACATCCATACATCTACATTAGACTACATCCATACATCTACATTAGACTACATTCATACATCTACATTAGACTGCATCCATACATCTACATTAGACTACATCCATACATCTACATTAGACTACATCCATACATCTACATTAGACTACATCCATACATCTACATTAGACTACATCCATACATCTACATTAGACTGCATCCATACATCTACATTAGACTACATCCATACATCTACATTAGACTACATCCATACATCTACATTAGACTACATCCATACATCTACATTAGACTACATCCATACATCTACATTAGACTACATCCATACATCTACATTAGACTGCATCCATACATCTACATTAGACTACATCCATACATCTACATTAGACTACATCCATACATCTACATTAGACTACATCCATACATCTACATTAGACTACATCCATACATCTACATTAGACTACATCCATACATCTACATTAGACTACATCCATACATCTACATTAGACTGCATCCATACATCTACATTAGACTGCATCCATACATCTACATTAGACTACATCCATACATTTACATTAGACTGCATCCATACATTTACATTAGACTGCATCCATACATCTACATTAGACTACATCCATACATCTACATTAGACTACATCCATACATCTACATTAGACTACATTCATACATCTACATTAGACTACATCCATACATCTACATTAGACTACATCCATACATCTACATTAGACTACATCCATACATCTACATTAGACTACATCATACATCTACATTAGACTGCATCCATACATCTACATTAGACTACATCCATACATCTACATTAGACTACATCCATACATCTACATTAGACTACATCCATACATCTACATTAGACTACATCCATACATCTACATTAGACTACATCCATACATCTACATTAGACTACATCCATACATCTACATTAGACTACATCCATACATCTACATTAGACTACATCCATACATCTACATTAGACTGCATCCATACATCTACATTAGACTGCATCCATACATCTACATTAGACTACATCCATACATCTACATTAGACTACATCCATACATCTACATTAGACTGCATCCATACATCTACATTAGACTACAATCCATACATCTACATTAGACTACATCCATACATCTACATTAGACTACATTCATACATCTACATTAGACTACATCCATACATCTACATTAGACTGCATCCATACATCTACATTAGACTGCATCCATACATCTACATTAGACTGCATCCATACATCTACATTAGACTACATTCATACATCTACATTAGACTACATCCATACATCTACATTAGACTACATCCATACATCTACATTAGACTACATCCATACATCTACATTAGACTACATCCATACATCTACATTAGACTACATCCATACATCTACATTAGACTACATTCATACATCTACATTAGACTACATCCATACATCTACATTAGACTACATCCATACATCTACATTAGACTACATCCATACATCTACATATACTACATCCATACATCTACATTAGACTACATCCATACATCTACATTAGACTGCATCCATACATCTACATTAGACTGCATCCATACATCTACATTAGACTGCATCCATACATCTACATTAGACTGCATCCATACATCTACATTAGACTACATTCATACATCTACATTAGACTACATCCATACATCTACATTAGACTACATCCATACATCTACATTAGACTACATTCATACATCTACATTAGACTACATCCATACATCTACATTAGACTGCATCCATACATCTACATTATACTACATCCATACATCTACATTAGACTACATCCATACATCTACATTAGACTACATTCATACATCTACATTAGACTGCATCCATACATCTACATTAGACTGCATCCATACATCTACATTAGACTACATTCATACATCTACATTAGACTACATCCATACATCTACATTAGACTGCATTCATACATCTACATTAGACTACATCCATACATCTACATTAGACTACATTCATACATCTACATTAGACTGCATCCATACATCTACATTAGACTGCATCCATACATCTACATTAGACTACATCCATACATCTACATTAGACTACATCCATACATCTACATTAGACTACATCCATACATCTACATTAGACTACATCCACGCGGTTCTGGCCGCCGGTCATCATAAATCCAGCTCTGTATGGACAGGCTGAGGAATTGCGTCACACTGCGGGTCTCCCTTTGCTTTGCCGCCCACCTTCCACCCCCGCTTCTTAACAGAACTATCATTTTATCAACATAGTTTCCACGCACGTGTGGGCTACACCTGTCCACCTGCGTGGGCAGGACGTCCATTTCTACCTTGAGGCTCCTGCGAATCGGCCGCTCGCTGAAGCCGAGCTCCTGCAGCTCTTCCGGGGGTCCGCACAGCAGGCTGGGGAGGCTCAGAGCCATCCTGCAGGGAAGCATCTGCTCAATGAAAGCGGCCCAGGCGGTCAGTGGCTTCTGTGGGAGCAGCAAGCTCAGCACTATCCGGGGAGGGAGCGGGGGGGCTGTCAGCATCCGTTTCCAAGGAGATCCGGGTTCGCGGAAGTGAGACGTCACGCCAGTTGAACCGAATCCTCCAAGCCCGCAGTGCGTCCAGCAACTATCCTGGATCAGAACCGGTCTCAGGAGGGCGTTCTCAACGTAGTTTCCATTAGCAGACTTTGAATGCCTGCTCCTTCTGTTCACACGCATACGTGCGCATGTCACCCCCGCAATTCTGCCAACGTAGTGGACGCACGCGTATGCGCACGGCGTCAACAGATGCCTTTCCCTAACAGAAAATGAACATGAATCATAGACAACTTTTAGCGCTAAAGCAAGTATTTCTAACGCAAAGATTCGTGCTGCGGAAATTCGGAAGCTCACCGCTTGATCCGAAACAAAATGACACTGATGCAGCAATCACACCGGCCGCGTGGTGCGTTCAAGAACCTCAAGAACGCGCTGTAGGCGGTTTGATGAACGCAGCAGGTGGCCAGATATGGCAAGCGCAAAGAGATCCATATTCACCAGGAAAAGCGGCGTAAAGAACGGTACATTGGTAATTTTAAAAAAAAAAACGGTTTTACACGTTTTTAAAGTAGCACATAAATTACACCATCTTGTTTTGGTTTTTTCCCAAGACGGGTTTTTGTGTTTACTTTTGTGTTTTACTCTTTACAAGTGCTCGTTCACCACCTGCAAAAGGTTAAAGCTCTGAGCCAAAAGTCAAAGCAGTGCAAATCCCAACAATCTTGCTCCAGGCGTTTAGTTTTCCCAGCTCTGTTCCTTTAAATGTCGTCTTGGTGTCATATTAGGCCGACAGGGCAGAAAATGCGGAATCATTAATTTCTCATTCGGTATCATGTTTACAACGGTTGCCACTTCTGTGTTTTGAAACGAAAGTTACGTATGTAACTACGGTTCTATGAATCCCGGATGACCGGCAGAATTCCCGGTCCCTCGGGTTCCTTGCATTCTGGCAGAAGTGTTGGGACCGTGCTCCTGGGGCCACGTGACTTTATAGCCTCACATGAGGTCACACAATGGTCAAAGGTGATTTTGTTCTCATTAAATTCTTGAGGTACCTTTCTTTCTCGAGGATTCAGTGCTTGAAGCAACGCCTCTGGCGGACAGGAGGGATGAAATAGTAGGGACACTACCCACATTTACTAAATCAAAGCGGGTCTATAAGCATCTCCACACATGCATGAGATGATGCGCACACAATGAAGCGGCAGTAAAAGTTGGCAAAACCAATGAACCTCTGCAATTCTTTCACTGTGGTGGGTTCAGGCCACTTTAGCACCGCCTCCACTGTGCTGTCATCATGGCCGCACCATGGCCACTGATAATGTAGCCGAGGAAGGATATAAGTCTTATGAAATTCACATTTCTCTCATTTGGTGTAAAACGGATTGTACATGTAGCAGAATTAATTGGCACAGGTGCTGCTGTGTGATTAATTGCAGGCAGTGGCCTGTTGGGGCGCTATAAAAATGCTGAGGTCCCCACTGGCCACCAGGGGCATCACTTGGCCTTTGGAACCACCCACTTCCGTTTGCACACTCTGGTTAGCCTTACAGCTCCAGAGAGAGAAAAAACGTCACTCGCAAGCTCCATTAGCATTAGCATCCTTGGGCGTGGTGCAGCTTGTCACTTTCAGGTGATGAACCCGGACTCTCTGGTAAGCCTGGTGACATGCAGGTCTTGCAATTTTCCTTCCAGCAGTTTTAATTTGTTTCCCTCACTAAGGACCCTCTGTGCTTCCGGTTTTGGAGACAGCTGCTGCTTTCTTATGATTGACTTTTAACTTGGCTACACTCTCATGTTTGTGAATGCGTCGGACGTGTGACGGGGGTTCTGCCAGCGTGGACGCCCGTGGCCACGGATTCGAGCAGTCCAGCTGACCTACAGGGAATTCCGACACGGACTCACTTCCCCTCCCCATCAAAGGGATTAACGGAGGGTTGCCTAACAGCAACCCACGGACTGTTTAACGGCTCGTTGTTCACGTTGCTGTTTTGATGCATGGGAGTGTCTGTATTGTAGTGTGAAACTTTTTAACTTTAATGTTCTTTTGCCCCATTCCTTCAGTGCTGAGGACCCGAGTGTTGGCCGCTGTTTAAGTGGAGGTCTTCCCTCGTGTGGATTGCTGTGCTTTGGGTGAAGGGATCCACAAATTGAGTGTGTGCTCTGCATCACGTGAGTGGGTGAATTTGAGCAGGTTATGGTTTTTGTAACTTCCACTTTATAGCAGCCCTGGACCTCAGCAACTGAGTTTTCTGTTCCCCCAACTTTGGTTTAATGTTTTTGTTTATTCTGTTTTTAGTAATTTTTGTAATAAAATTAGTTTTTAAACATTGTACAACCCGCCTACTGCCCTTGTGTGCACTGATCCATTGCCGTCTCCATAAACATCCCACCTTCCTCTCGAGACCACATATACACACTGAAAGGATTTGTATTTGGACCCAATGAATACAAGCACGGAATGAGTAAAACAGGGTTTATTTAGCTCAGGCAGGGAGAAGAAAACTGGAGTGACAAGGAGCAGTAACAACCTCTGGTCAGCAGGAGGCACACAGACACTGAGGGAGAGCCAATTAGGAACTCAGGCAGAGGGCACACGTAATCAAGCAGAAACATATGTGTTTAAAAGATGAAGATAATATGACAGATAAAGATGGCACCGGTGTGTGGCTGCTTTCTTTCATTGTGGTTTATGTTCATGTTGTTTTCATTCTTTGGTTCCCGACTAGCGAAGTCCCTGTTGGTGTACTATCATCAGTTCCTCATAGCTCGTCAGTATATCGCAAGACGTAAAGAGCTTCCCCCGCTGCTCTCGAGCATTCCGGCTTACCTGTTTTGGTTGCTGGCCCTCCTCCTGCAGCTGCAGGTGCGGCGGCGGCTGCCGCCTTGCAAAGCCAAAGACCTCCTGGACACGCTACATGTCCTTTTCCAAAGCAGGATCTGAACTATTTCCTTGCATTACTCTGTCCTGGCGCTTCCTGGATCCACCTCATTATGATCATGTGCTTATTGTTGATGAATTTAAGATACATGTGAGTTGTCCTGATAAGCCACTAGTGAAGGACTTTTTAGAGATCATTGACTCTTTTAATTGTGTTCAGTGGGTTTCTAGGGCCACCCATGAAAGAGGAAATGTACTTGACCTCGTTCTGTCTTACAGATTACCTGTGTTTAATTTAGAAATTTGTGACATTGCTGTATCAGATCACATGCCTGTCACTTTTGAAGCTGATCTTAAGTGTGCCGCAGCTAAATCTAGCACACCTCCTCGAAGTAGCAGGATTTTCGACTGTTCTTCTGCCAGTCAATTCTCATTTGCATTTAACCAGTTCATTACCCCTTTTCCAACTGCTGATGTTGAGGAGCTTAGCTTTTGGTTTCACTTAACCTGTGCCAACATCCTGGACTCTGCGGCTCTTGTGAAGACAGTAAAACCTAGATCTAAACGTGAGCCCTGGCTCAACGACAGAACCCGGGCAGCTCGGAGAACTTACAGGAAAGCTGAACTCAAGTGGAAGAAGGATAAGCTACAAGTTTCACTACAAATTCTAAAGGACTGCTGGAAATCTTATCAGACTACTGTTAATAGAGCACGACACAAGTATCTGTTGAACATAATTGTTTCTAATCAGCATAACCAACGAGTCCTTAATGCTCCACGAGTCCAAAATTTAGAAGCTTCCTCTCTTTAGTGTGACAATTTTCTGAATTTCTTTATTGACAAGGTTATAAACATAATGGCTGCCATTTACTTCTGCCATTACCATTACCTCCGCAGACCCCTCTACCCCTGTTTTCTGCTCAGCCACTCTTGAGACGTTTGAGCTTGTGTCATTATCATTTCTAGAAAAATTGGTTAAACAAAGTACGGCGACTGGTTCTTTGCAGGATCCCATTCCTCCTAAGCTATTCAGAGAGGTCTTCCCTGCTGTAGCTCAGACCGTTCTCTCCATTATCATCAGCAGTCTGGCTACTGGTGTTGTCCCTGCCACTTTTAAATATGCACTTGTTCAACCCCCTGCTTAAAAAACCCAGTCTAGACAGTTTTGTGTGGGCTAATTTCAGACTGATCTCCAAGATGCCTTTCATCTCAAAACCTGAGAAAGTTGTCTTCCAATCTGGTTTTAGAACCCAGCACAGTACAGAGTCGGCTTTACTGAGAGTGAGCAACGACATCCTATTGGCATCTGATGCTGGAGATCATGTAGTTCTGGTTCTGCTGGATCTATCGGCAGCATTCAACACAATTGACCACAGTATTTTAATTTATAGGCTCCAGAACCTGGTGGGGATTCAAGGTACTGCACTTTGTTGGTTTAGATCATACTTAACAGGATAAACTATGTGTGTTAATTGTGATGGTTTTAAATCAAGAACAGCTCAGGTGTCTTTTGGAGTTCCACAAGGTTCAGTTCTGGGGCCACTTCTGTTTTCCTTGTATCTGCTTCCGCTGGGGTCCATTCTAAAAAGGCATGGTGCTTCTTTTCACTTATACGCTGATGACAGCCAGATCTATCTGCCTCTGAAAAGGAAGAATGGTTTCTCTACTAACCAGCTTGTATCATGTTTGCATGATATTAAGGATTGGTTGGCCATGAGTTTCCTGAGTTTTAATGAAAACAAAACTCAAGTATTAGTGTTTGGACCAAATGATCTTGGAGGACCGTCCCCAGTTGATCAGGGTTTTTTTGACAGGCTTTTTGAAGACAACTGTTTCTAACTTGGATTTTAAATTGGACAGTCATTTTAAACTTGATCACCAGATCAGATCAGTGGTGAAGCTGAGCCTGTATAATCTTTGGCAATTTTCCAAGATGAAACCATTTTTATCACCTGCATATTTTGAGACAGTAATCCACGCCTTCATAACATCTCGGCTGGATTACTGCAACTCTCTGAATCTGTGAATAAGTCAGACATCTCTCTAATGTCTATAAAAGGGTTCAAAATGCTGCTGCCCGTCTTCTGATTGGAGGACATAAGCAAGACCACATTACACCGATTTTAGCACTGCTCCACTGGCTGACTGTGCATTTTAGAGTTAACTTTAAGATTCTTTTATTTGTTTTGAAGTCTTTACATGGTCTTGCCCCACTGTACCTCTCTGAACTGTGTTCTCCTTATTTGGCAGCCCGGTGCCTCAGATCAGCTGATCAGCTCCTTCTATAGAAACTGAGGTCCAGGTGGAGAGTGGCAGTGGGCAGAGGGTGCTGAGACAGAACTCAAGGAAAAGGGGAAGTCCAGAGTAGACAATAGTTCCAAGAGTTAAAAACAGGTCTGAGATGCAAAAGACCGTGTGGCAGAATGGATTATCGCAGGTGTAGCTAGGGGTTAATGGCAATTAGCGACCTTGTGGGGCGCTATAAAATCACTGAGGTTCCCACTGGCCGTCAGGGGCATCTTCTGGTCTTTGGAACCGCCCACTTCCTGCGGCACACTGCCAGCTAGCTGTACAGCTCTGGGGTAAATGCATGACTGAGAAGCTCAATCATCGCTCCTGCAGCCGGGAGTGTAGTGCAGCTTGTCCCTCTCAGGTGACGAATCTGATCCACCTGGGACTTTTGATGCTTGCGCTTTTGGAGACAGCTGCTGCTTTGTTATTAACTTTTAAGTCTCCATACTTTTGTGCCGCTCGACGCGTCAGGCGTGTGACGGGGTTTTGCCAGCGTGGATGCCTGCTGCCGCGGCTTCGGAGCAGTTGAACTGACAGAGGACAGTGGATACGGACTTGCTCCCTCGCCGTCAGCAGGATAACAGGGAATTGCCCCATCACCCCACGGACTATTTTATAGTTGGTTTGTAACTTTGTGGGTTTTATGTATGGTGTGTTGTCCTGACTAACCTGAGGTGTAACCCTCAGCCCGCCCAGACACTCGTGCATTTTTAGATTTTTAGTGTGAATCCTGTTATCTTTTTTAACTCTATTGTTCTGTTTTTTTCCTTGTTTCTGTCGTGCTGAGGACCCGAGTGTTGGCCAGTGCTCAAGTGGAGGCTTTTCCCCCGTGTGGATTGCGGTGCCCTTGGTGGAGGGAATCACAAATTGAGTGTGTGCTCTGCATCACGTGAGTGGGGTGGAAGTGTTACGTAGGTTAGTGTCAAGCCTCCACTTGTTAGCGGCTCCGGGCCCCAGCTACAGAATTTTCTTTTTCTCTTAACCTGTGTGTACGGTTGTTGACTTTTTATAATATTTTTTAGGGTTTCTTGAAATAAAATTGAATTTAATAGTGGACTCGTGCCTCCTGCTCTTTGTGTGCAATCAACAATTGCTGGTCCCTTTCCATCGTACCACAACCGCATGAACAGGGCACTTGAGCTGTTGGTAAAGACATTCTGATTGGCCGTTGGATTGCGGATAAAAAACCGCATGACTGACTTAATGTGACTCCCAACAGGTGACAGAACCCAGCCCAAAACCTGGCGGTGAATTGGGGTCCCCTGTCTGAAACGATGTCTCTGGGTAAACCAAGCAGACTGAACACATGTAGAATGAGTATGTCCGCCATTTCCTTGACTGAGGGCAGATTGGAGAGTGGAATGAAATGAATCATTTTAGAGAATCGATCAACCACAGTTAGGAATGTGATATTAACTGCAGATGGGGAAAGACCGATGAAAAAGTCCATGCTTACGTGGGACCACGGCCTCCTTGGTACAGGCAATAGGTGGAGAAAAACCAGCAGGATGCCGTCTGCACTCAGGACAAGCAGTCACGTTTTCCTTCACATCCCGGTGCAGGGTGGGCCACCAGAACCAGTGCTCCACCACAGAAAGGGTACGATGACCCCCTGATTGACAATGCAGACGTGAGGCATGACACCATTGTATAACCTTGGATATGAAGTTTTTTCTGGAACAAAGAGATGGTTTTGTGGACAAGAGTGTGGAGTGGACAACTGCTTGGTAGCTTTCACAACTTCTTTTTCTATTTTGGTGTTCAACAAGAATATACGAACAGATAAAGGCAGAATATATTCAGGTTCAGACAGGGTCTCCTCTTTGTCATGCAGACAAGATTGACGAGGTTGAGAACTCCCCTCCAGTCAATGACTCCATTCTGCCAGGGCCAGTCTTAAAGCCTACAGCTCATGGTTACCAAAATCATAACGACTTTCTGCAGGGGACAATTGACAAGAGAAAAAGGCACATGGACTCTGTGATCTTTCTCTGACCTTTGTGAAAGGACTGCACCCACACCTGTCTCCGAAGCATCCACTTCCACAATTAACTGTCTGTTAGGATCAGGCATAGTGAGAATGGGCGCAGAGGTGGAAAGGCATTTAAGCTCAGTAAAAGCATATGTGGTAGCAGCTGACCAGAAAACGTACACTTGGAAGAGGTGAGGGCATGAAGAGGAGCGGCCAGTCAACTGTAACCCTATATGAAACAGCGGTAAAAATGAGCAAACCCCTAAAACCGTTGTTATTGCTTTCTAAACTAGGAAACTGGCTACTCTAACTTTCTTAGGGTCCATCTTGATCTTGTCTTGAGCCACCAGGAGTCCAAGAAATGACGTGGTAGGAGTGTGAAACTCACAATAGAGGAGGCAAGGAGGCTGCCCTGGTCTTACTAAAGACCTCCTTCAGGTCATGGTAGCAGACAGGAACCCTGGATAGATCAGGATATTCATCTGCCATAGAAGGTGGTGCATTTCTGTGACCTGGTTTAGCTGCTGTAAGACTCTTGAATGGACAGGACAAGCCCCAATTCAAGACATCTTCTGTACTCCAATCAATGTGGGGATTATGATGAGTAAGCCAAGAGTAGCCAAGATCACAGCATGTTCAGGGATGTTATGATGTGAAATGACAGGGTTTCAGAGTTGTTATCTATTCGTAGTCTTAAGGGTTCATTAGTGAGGGTGCTCCGTGAAATCACTTGATCATCTATGGCTTTGACTTGCAAGGTTTTGTCTTGTGGACTGAAGAGATGTCAAGTATGATGGTAGGACGATAAGTGTTTATGACAAATGAATTCTCGGGAAAACAGTAAGAAGCAATGTGGACCATGTTAAAAGTTGTTTTAACCACCCTGCCTTCACCTGACCACATTTCAATGAGTTGCTGTGTCTTATCTTTGAACAACAATCTACATGCCAGCTTTTAGGATGATGTCACAGCAGTGTGTGCTGCGGAATGAGACACAAAAAAGCATGTCAAAAGCGTTTTCAGTGGTGTTAAAATAAACGTTCTAACAAGTTAACAGTTGGACCAGTTATTTCATCTTTAATAACACGACAATCAGTGCTTTGCATTTGTCCGCAGCTCACCAGTGGCTTCATTTTGAAGAATCTATGTCTTAACAAACATAAGATTCTTGTGTGCGTAATGATTCAGTATTAACCGTATGAAAATGAATCGTTAAAAGTGATAAGCTTTGAAGACGTTTTGCAGACATTGTATTCTTAAACAAGGTGGTTTTTCATAGACTAAGCTTTGCAGGCATATTATGATTGTGTGACTGAATAACAGAGTGATTTCCCGCAGCATACAAGGCTGAGGCCTTGAGAAATGACACGTGGGAGTAAACTGGGGGAGTAAACTGTTTTCAACCAAGGAATGTGCTAGCGAGAGATGACGGAGACGGGACTGAAAGAGGCGGATAAAATCATGCACCTGGGGCCATGGAAAAATACAACTCTGAGGAAAAGATCCAGCCTCTTATTTTGATCCAACCTTCTATTTTGCATATTGTGTATAAAACTCTGGGTCAGAGGGAGAGAGGGTGTCTCCATTCTTCGTGCACAAAGAAGAGCATGAACTAAGTGATTTCCTAGGGACAGCTGGAGACCCAAGAAGCATGTATTAGATATTTTGGTGTCAGGAATAAATCTTTTGGTGGAAAACCTCAAAATCGTTCCAGACCTCGATTCTTGAACACGCACTTAGGGATGATCGGCTAATTATAGCCCACAGATCCCCACTCCTGTAGGCATCTTCCTTGTCTTGACGTAGTCGCCTTAGCTTAGCAGTCAACCATGGTTTGTTGTTGTTAAATGTGCAGAAAGTTTTGGTCTGCACACACATCACAATGAACATTGTAATGTTACTTTAATTTAATTACTTTTGTGAGTAACGGAGTAACGTAACGTATTTCAGTTTAAATTTTGGTAACTAAATTACAATTACTAATCTACAGAAACTGTCACAAAGTAAGAAGATGTGACAAGAGTGGCCTGGTTACATAGGAGGCAGACGTCTTTAAAGTCCAGGAACAGAAGTTGTTTTTTTTGTGTTTATTTAAGGATAACATGCATCAACTGAACAGGTCTCATCAGCTCCCTCTCTCCCACACTGAGCTCCTTCCCTTTTATGGGCTCCAGTTAATTGGTTGGGAAAATTCTTAATATTTAGCTCTAATCTAAACATTTGAATTAGACTTTAATATTTATCAATCAAACAAAGATTTAGTTACAAAACGTAAATATACATATTTTGGAATCTAAATATTTAAGTCAGATCTAAATATTTAGCTTGTAACTTAAACATATAGTTATAAAATACATATTTAACTTAAAATTAAATATTTACTTTTTAAGTTAAATATATAATAAATATTTAACTTAAAAATGAAATATTTCGCTTGCTAACGAAATATTTAGCAAGTAAATGTAACATTTATAAATACATGAATTAAAAGGTGAAAAAGCATATTTGAAAAACAAAACCTTTTTTTCTCATAAAAGAGGCAAAATAATCAAAAATATTGCTATTAAAATTTTACTACACCCGTTTACAAACGGCGCCCCATACACCTCCATTTCATTAAAGCAGTTTATTTCTCTCCCCTCTCATGTTTCTGTTGTTTTATTGTGTTTGTTTTTTCTTGTCCCCCCCATCCCCCCTCTCCCCCTCCTCCTCATATTTTAAGTCAAATTAAGTCAAATAAAGGCAACACATCCTCGGTAAGTAGACATTTACTCATGCACGATACAGGCGTACACGCGATCCCGCACACACTCGCCGACATACCGCAAACACCTCACACAGGCTCATATAGGACACATACAAGTAACTCACACAGCCAGGAAACGTTCACGCACACAAACGCTCAGCGCTCCTCTGCGCACTGGTAAGCGGGCATGCGCACAGGAATCACAGACACGAACAGACGCACGCGCATTACTTAGCCTAACACTCTCTCAGTCAGTGCAGTCATTTCCAGTCTGAACATCTTTAGTTG
The DNA here is from genome assembly GCA_016861445.1 of Oryzias woworae. NCBI lineage: Eukaryota > Metazoa > Chordata > Actinopteri > Beloniformes > Adrianichthyidae > Oryzias > Oryzias woworae. The sequence continues at coordinate 444,024 of BOLG01001259.1, read as the reverse complement.
GAATGTGCTTGGACTTGGCTCTGCAATTTCCATTCATTTGCTCAGCTAGTTACAACTCCAAACAAAGAGGAGTTGCTATTTTAATTAATTAAAATATGACATTTGCTCACTCATTGCTGACTCCACAATAATTATAGGAGGAGACCTCAACTTGGTCCTTGATCCTGAACTTGACAGACTCAGCACAGCAGGACACCAGCGCGCATGGCGGTCTGCAAGTATTTTGAAGCAGTACATGGATGAGTTGGGTCTCTGTGACACTTGGCGCTCATGTCATCCAAAGGCTAAAGTGTTCACTTTCTTTTCTCCAGTTCACTACTCACAGTCTCGAATAGACTATTTCTTAGTCAGTAATTCTCTTTTAAAAGATATGAAGGGCTCCAACATTTATCCAATTATCATTAGTGATCATGCACCAGTTTCTGTAAATATTTCTAGAGAAATACCCAAACCTTCAGGCTTAACCTGGAGGTTTAACACTTCTCTGTTAAAAGATCAAGAGTTTATTCAATTTTTTAAAAAAGAGTGGGCAACCTTCTTAGAATTTAATGATACTCCTGATATTTCACCATGTGTTCTTTAGGAAACAGCAAAAGCAGTGATGAGTGGAAAAAAATATTTCTTATTCAACAAATAAAAAACACAAAGAGAAAGCAGATTTATTAGTAATAGAAAATAAAATCAAAGATCTAGAGGCTGCTTATGCTGCTTCTGCACAAGAACACATTCTAGGAGATCTGAACAATTTAAAGCTTCAGTTAAATGACATCATCAATAAGCAAACGCAATTCCAAATACAAAAACTTAGACTCGAAATTTTGATAACTCAAATAAATCGGGTAAATTTTTAGCTAATCAGCTTAAAATTAATAAAGAAAAATCAACAATTACATCTATTACAGACCACACAGGAAATGTCACTCACAACCCGGTTAAAATCAATAAAACGTTTAAAGATTTTTATAAAAACTTGTACACATCACAGGTCAATCCATCAGAGCAAAGTATTAACTCATTTCTTAATAATGTAACTCTACCCAGATTAAATGAGGATCAAAGCTCAAACTTAGACTCTCCACTTTCATTGGCTGAACTTCATAAAGCTCTGTTGTTGTTCCTGCTGAGTTTTATAAGGAATTCTGGGAACAGCTGGCACAGACTTTTTATAAAATGGTTACATTTATCAAGGAAAGCCAATCACTGCCACCACACATGAATTCAGCTAACATAATCCTCCTTCTCAAACCAGAAAAAGATCCCACAATTCTTTCTAGCTATCGCCCCATTACTCTCATCAATGCAGATGTAAAATTATTTGCAAAGATCTCGCGCAGAGAATAGAAAAAAATCACTCCTTATATAATTCATCATGATCAAACTGGATTTATTAAAGGTAGACACTCAAGTGATAATGTCCTGCAGACTTGTAAACATAATAGATTTTGCCACTATTAAAAACCAGGAAACAACCATACTCTCGTTGGATGCTGAAAAAGCATTTGACAGAGTAAACTTGGAAGTTCCTCATTGCTGCCCTCCATAAGTTTGGGTTTGGGGAATCCTTCATTGATTGAATTAAAATATTATATCATAACCCAAATGCATCAGTCAGAACCAACAAACAGACTTCTGACAGATTTTTTCTTGGTAGAGGGACCAGACAGGGTTGTCCACTCTCCCTCTCTCTTTTTGCCTATATTTATTGAACCTTTGGCTGCAACAATAAGACAACGTGAGAGCATTAAAGGAATTACAACAAAATTCAGTAATCATAAAATTAGTCTTTATGCTGATGACATATTACTTTTTCTGAACAATTCACATTCCATTAGTGAAACAACAGCAATTATTAATGAATTTTCCTCTATCTCAGATTACTCTATTAACTGGAACAAATCAGTTTTATTGTCACTGAATGGTAATGCCGAGCAAATGGCCTCAATCACAGTCAAATCAGGAAATATCAAATATCTAGGTATTTATTTCACCTCGAAACTGTCAGAACTGGTGCAACTAAACTACACCCCATTACTGAAAAGTATACAGGATGATCTAACCCGCTGGGTCAACCTGCCTCTGTCACTCATGGGTAAGATAGCCACAGTAAAAATGAACATTTTACCTAAAGTTAATTATCTGTTCTCAATGATCCCCACACAACCACCACTAAAATGGTTCAAAACATTAGATTCAGCCATATCCAGCTTCTTATGGAACAATAAACCTGCAAGAATTAGTCTAAAAACTTTAAAATCTAGAAAAAGCTGTGGAGGCTTAGAATTACCTAACTTCCATAACTACTTTCTTGCCAACAGATTGCAGTACATCTTAAGATGGATAAAAAAATAACCCAGAAACCAACCCATGGATGGATCTGGAACAGGTATTTTGTGGAAAGATTAACTTGTCAGATCTACCTTTTATAAGCCCAACAATAAAAAAACATGACTGCTACCAAAGTAGTAATATAAGTACTACTTTAACAGCCTGGTGGGATTTTCTTAAAATGTCAAACTCTTCACTACTACCATGCAAAATGACACACCTATCTGGAACAATCCAGACATCCTGATAAATAGAAAAATGTTGCACTTCCCTGCTTGGCAAGCAGGGGGCATAAGACTACTTGAGCACTTAATTACAGATGGAAGATTCATAACACACCAAGAACTACAAGAAAAACATGGAATAAATACATTCTTGGAATATCAGCAACTTAAATCTGTAATCACTAAAACATTTAAATCCAGTGACAATGACTTAAAATTACCAGAACTAGTTACCTCTATGATTAATTTTTCATTGAATAAAACTCTCTCCAAAATATACAAACTCTTATGCAACTTAGATAACGAAGTCTCAATCCCAACAACTAAATGGGATGCAGACTTAGGCAGAAGTACAGACACAAGCTTCTGGTCAGATATTTGTCTAAATACCTTTAAATTAACAAAAAGTCCAAACCTACAACTAATACAATTTAAAACTCTTCACAGAATTTACTATACTGGACAGAGGATGTTCAAGATGGGTCTCAAAAACTCAGACATTTGTGAGCATTGTGATAGTAATTTACCCGACAAATACATGCATGCTCTGTGGTTCTGTACACCTGTCCAGGCTCTCTGGCAACAGTTATGTGTTGATTTATCAGTCTGGCTTAAGGTTTCAATCACAGCCTCACCTTCACTTTGTGTGCTGGGTGACATGAGTGCCATCGACACAGAGGGAAGTTTAGCATCTATAATCTTCATAACTCTTTGTATAGCAAAAAAGACAATCTAATTAAACTGGAAAAACAAGAAAAATATTAGTGTAAGTCATTACAGGAATCTGCTATTGGATCATATCAGCTTGGAAAAAATGTCAACTAAGAGCTCAAATAACTTGAAAGGAATTCGGGCTCTCTGGTCCCCCATAGCTAACTCCATAACTTAGGGGGCGGGATTCCCGGGTGTTCGCCACCTTGACTGTCTGCCGGGGTCGGGCCTTCCTGGTGCCTGGTGGGAGGGGGGCTCTGTCGGTCGGGGGGGTCTGGTCCGGCATCTAGGCGGGGCAGGCGCGGGGGCTGCACGGTCTCCCGGGCCGGGGGGTGGGGGGGTGTGGATGTGCCATTGGGTGGGGGACTGGCTTGGCTGGGGGGGGTGGTCTTTTTGCGTGTGCTGGGGGGGCTTGCGCGGGGCCCTGGTCCTGGTGGGTCTGCCTGTACTGGATGGGCGGCCCGGCTGCACCTGGGGACTGGGGTTGCTCCTTCTTCGGCCCTGGGGCGGGATGGGGCAACCCTCTTGGGGCCTGCGTTTGCTCCAGGAAAAGCTTACCATGGCGGGGTCTGGGGGGAGCCGGCCAGGGGAGGGGACATCTGTGGGCAGGAGGGTTAGGGGTCTACTACCAGTACGGGACTCCAGGGGCTACCTCGGGCCTACTGCTACCTGACCAGGTGGCTACAGGGGCGTTGCTTGGGGGGGGGGCTGGGGCCTGATCTCCTCTGTCTTTGTGGGGGGTGGGGGGTGGGGGGCCTGGGGGGTTGGCTTTCGGGGGGTGGGGCCTCTGCCCTGGGGAGACTTGGGCCCAATGCGGGGGGGGGGGGGGGGGGCGTTTGTTCATCATCGGGGGTCAGTTTGGTAGCTGTCCCCGACCCTCCCTCCTTCCTCATACGACCACTTTTTAGGTTGGAAGGGGGGGACGTGCCTGCGGAATACGTCGAGGGGCCGGGCCACTTGGCAGTGGTCCGGCCCTCCCATGGTCTACGCACAGTTTCGCCCCCTTCTCTTGGCTTTTAAACGCACCTTAGACACGTAGGATCCTTGGTGGGGGGGTGCTAGGACATCACTGCCAGCAAGCAGGAGATATCCTCAAAGTGCTCTACCCTCCAATTTTAATTGCACTGTAGACATTTAGGGCTCCTTGGTGAGAGGGTGATTGGACATCCCTGTAAGCAATCAGGAGATGTCCTCAGTGTCCTGCTCGCCAATTTTAACTGCACCCTTTATTACACACACCCTTCAACCACAAGAAACACACCTCAATGCACACACAAATATATTACACAAGGAAGGTGGGACTACTGATCTTCTGTCCCCTACCCCATCCCTGGTGGGGGGAGCGGGGTCTTCAGCGGCGGCGGCCTTGTCTCTTGGGTGTCGGTCTCCTGGGCCCGGCGGCCCCCTCCCCGTGCAGGGAGAGGGATCCCTTAGTCCTCTGGCAAGTCCATGAGCTGGGGGATCATATTCCATCTGAGCCTGGAGGGCGTCTGTGTCCTTGTGGTGCGGGTTCTGGTCCTTACCCTCGGGACCCCTTCTGGGTCACAATATTAGGAGAGCCTGGTCAGGCAATGTACACCTTCGGGGACCCCCACTTCTCTTGGTCATCCCTCCTCTGGATGGGGGTAGCTGACCCCCAGCGTGCTCTCTTCTGGATCTCCGCAGCTGCCTGGGGCTTTGAGCGGGTCTCCCGTGGGGGGCCCCGGCTCGTACCCGGGGCTGGGATGGGGGGTGCTCGGGGCTCCTGGGTGGTGGTGGGCGGCTTGTCTGGGGTGGGGGGGCTCTGGGGGTTGGGGCCCTGCGCTGGGCCACCTGGTGCGGTGGGAGGGCTGCTCTCCTGGCTGGGCTGGGCCTTGCGCTCTGCGCTTCCGTATCTCACTGCGCTCGGGTGTTGGGGGCCCGTGTGTGGCTGTCCTGCGGGCCCTGGTCTGGGTGCTTGGCTGGGCTGCTGGGCGGGTGGATCTCCTCCGTTGACCCCACCATATGGGTGCGGGTGTGGGCCCTGGTCGGCGCTGCCGCCTCGGAGGGGGTCTTGGTGTGGGGATGGCGGCGGGTTCTTCCTCCTTTTTTGTGCATTCCATCATCCACTTCATCTTAACATAACATTCACCTGAGCACAGGCGTCGGCCTCACCTTTGCACCCTCAAATAGTGTGCGTGATAGAATGTAATGCTTTACATGTGTTGGTTGGAATGCACAAGTGTGCGTGCGAACTGGATGTGGACAAGTTTGTGAACACTCTTGGAGCCGGCGGGTATGTAACAGCTGAGTGTGTGGACAGGCCCGGCCCATTGTAGACCAACACTCACTATTGCAATGGGTATACGATCCAGCATTTTGTTGCCAGTAGATTAATAACTCTACCTTCCCTTCCCAGTAGTCCTTCTCTGACTTCTATAATCCATTATCTATCACCCCCCCCCCCCAACTCTCTCCTTTTCCCCCTTTCCTTTTCCGTCCGGTCCAACAAAAAGAACACCAAAAAAATAAAAAATAAATAAATAAATAAAATAAATCAATATTAATAAAGTATCGTTTAGATTACAAAAGGGGCTTATACCAACATACATTTTGTGTTCGCAATGATTTATAACCCCCGATTGTAAGAGTAAAATCTGTCAAACACAAGAGGCTGTTTGCTCAGCTGTTGGGCAGGACAGGTTTTCTTGTGTCCTAAAAGATTTATAACAGACTTCTCTGTAACAGGCTGATATTTTATTAGAACCATGTAATTATAAACAGCTGGCTGCCAAAAATATGAACTGATTAGACATTCAAGCCATTAAACTGTGAATAATTAAACTTTTAAGTGAAATTTGTCATAGTTGATACATAGTCTTCAATGTGTTAGATGATCTCACAGATGATTTAGCTCATCAATATTCCTTCAATCCAGCATATCCAGCATAGCTTGATGGACTTCCATCAAGCTATGCTGAATTCAGCTATGCTGAATTCATAGGAGCTTTTAGCCGCCAAAACATTGTCCAGTTCATTTTGTAGCTCTAGGTTTGAAGTGTATGATCATGGTAGTTCAAGAAGAGGGTCACATGCGTTGCTACGGGTCGTCGCGCCCGTCCATCCACATGAGTGAACAGAACTCAAACTGCGTGTGCGCTGCTGTGCACCCTAACGCCGTCCTCCCAGTGGATCCGGATGTTTGTGTAGGGTGTTTGAAACCGTATGCCACTGTTCTTCAGAGCTTTCTTGATCGCTTGGTACTCTTTGCACTTCTGGACAATCTCAGATGCATAATCGTGATCAAATTAAATGTTAAATGTCCTTAATTTGGATCCGTCTCTTCTCAAGCTTCTCGCAATACCTGCTCTTTGGTGATAAATTCTTGAAAGTTGATGATGACTGGTCTCGGGGGTGCGTTGGGGCCTGGTTTGACTGTGGGGGTTCGGAGAGCCCACTGGATTTTTAGTTTCAAGTCCGGGGGTAATGCTAACTGAAGAGATCTGTAATGAACTGGAGCAGACTTTTTCTCCGCTCCTTCCTCCACTCCAAACAAGCTGATGTTGTTTCTCCTGGATCTAGATTCGAGGTCGGTTAGTTTAGTTTGAGTGCTCCTCTTGCGTTTAATCAACTGAACGAGTGTGCGGGTTAACTCTGCTGTCACCTCCTCAACTTGCCCCACGCGTTTCTCCGCTTCATCCACTCTCTCCTTTAGTCCTTGCATTTCTGTGTGACGAGCTTATGTCTTTTCTTATACTGTAGTTATCCTCTTTCAGCTCGGACTTGAGCGTTTCGATGGCTCTCAGTAAGTCGCTCGGCGTTACGTTGTCGTTCGGGTTAGCATGTTCAGCTATGTTGCTAGTCTTCGATGCCGAGCTGCTTTTATCTTGCGCTTTTGGGCATTGTCGCGTCTTGTTTGCCTCTTTTGTTTACTCTTTCCCAGCAGTAGCGCGTCTGAAGTTTAAAACCGTTGCTTTACACGAGTTTTGGATGGGTAATTTCAAAAGTTTTAAGGAGCGGCTACCTTGCACGTTCATCCCACTACTCCATCATTGGAAGATTTTTCATCTCTACATTTTTTTACATTGCAGGTCATTGGAAAAGCCTCTTCTTAACCTGCTGCATAAGCCTTATTGGTTGTTAAGAATGTGTAGTGGAAGAGGAGTCGTGATTCCTGCTGAAAGTGTCAGGCTGATGAGCTTGAAAACAACATCCAAAAGGACTGCATCATATTGGCCTTGTTTTATTTAGGAGTTGGTGTTTACTGGCTCCATATTTACCATTTGAAGTTTAAAGCTTTATTAACACAGTTAATGTTGACATTTTCAAAGCTGTTTAGAAATGTCTCTTCTTGCTGGTAAAACTGAATACTGACATGATTGTTATAACAGATATAAAATAAACAACATGGTTTCAGGGCAGAACAGTAAATTTATTACAAACTTGACATGAATATGTTTTTCAATAACAGAAACAAAGACAGTGAGGGCTTTTATCTGTTGCTTCTTTATGCATTCAGTCAAACGTTACATTTATAATCAGCATTTACTCAGCATGTCTGTCAGTAACATTTATTAGATGAAGCAATGCATCTGGAAAAAGTCTGTTTGTGGTTAAATTCTGTATCAGAAAGAGTCGTGTCAGGTAAAGTCTGACTGCGCTGCTGCTCAGCATCATATCTGCCGTGCTCTGAGAAAGGATCCTCTGCAGATGAAGATACCTCGGTAACAGACCCCAGCTCCTGCTCATGCAGGCTTGCAGCTTCCTCTGCACTGGACTCCAGCTCCACTGAAATCCCTGGAAAAAGAAAACCCAGCAGCTGCAGTTGGTCTTTTATTCAGGAATCATGCCCAGCAAAATGAGGTGAAAACAGACTGTATCAGAAAGACATTAGGGAGGGGTCAAAGCACCAAAATCTGATTAAAATACATTCTTTCAAACACTGTAGTATTCCTCTGCTTACAATCTAAAACGTTCTGTTATAAGTATATGACTTTTTTGATTTGTTTTTTTAATTACAATTTTATTTATTTATTTTCAGTATATTATTTTACACATGACTGTGTCAATCTTATGATTATGGTAAAATATTCCATGCATAAATGCAGATACAGTAAACCCCCAGTATTACATTGTGTATCATTCATAAAATAAATTAACATTTAAGGGCCATTCTTACCTTATCTATGGCTGATGCAACTGCAACTTCAAGTTGTGCGTCTGTCATATGGTTTTTTCAATGGAGCTGGTGCTTCAAACAGAATCTTCTCCTCGACATTTCTGAAATCTCTGCATGCGTTTGACTTTTCTGAAAGCACTCTGTGACTAAACCTGAGCATTCTTCTAAATTAGCCATATTAGCATCTGCATTGCTTGCATTGTGTGTCCTCAATAAACCACTTTAAAAATACAAATTTCCGGATGACCCAGACTTTTCAGACGAAATCGCGGAAAACAAAATTGAACGCTTGTTATCTGTTTGCTCCATTTTCGATTTAGTACGCAAATCGGAAAACGAAAAAACGATTTGTTTTTTTTTCATTTTCAATTTTCTATTAAAAAACGAATGAACGAATGATACATGGATTTAGTAGGATTCATGTAGGATCTTAAAGGAGCCCGGCCACTATTAGAGATACAATTAATACTTGTTAGACCCAACTTTGAATGGAGACCAGAGTCTATTAGAGACCGGACATTATTGGAAGATATACGGAATACAAATATAGTTGTTAGTTATTGGGGCTGTGTTTACAAATTCTTGTTGAGTGTATATATACATATAACAATAAACAAAACAACGCCCCTCTCACCGTCCAATTAACCATGATCAAACTGGATTCATCAAAGGTAGACACTCCAGTGACAATATCTATGGGTTGTTAACATTATAGAATTTGCCGCTATTGAAATTCTGGAAACAACCATACTCTCATTGGATCTCATTGAAATCGCGACCAATGAGATTTGAAGCGACCCACAGCCGTGAGCTGTGTCCAACGAGCCGGCTCTCTGAAGCTTTAACGCTATTTTATGCAGTGAAATTGAGCGTCGGAGTGCCTTTTGACATGGCGGATTCCTTTTGCCCCACAATATGATCCTGTAGCTCTCAGTAGAGAGTTTTGTTGATAAAATTAGCAGATATGTGGCTGAATGCTGACTTCTGCTGGAAGCTGGACTTTGTATTTGGTCGCGACCAATGAGATTTGGTCACGACCTTGTCAGGTGTCCCACCGGATGTTGGTTGAAGCTGTTTGCAGCGCCTGCCTCTTCTGCCGACAGGTTTTCTCTTGGAAGAGGAACCAGACAAGTTGTCCATTCTCACCCTCTCTTTTAGCTATATTTATAGAACTTCTGGCTGCAGTAATGAGACAGCATAAGAGCGAGTGTTTTAAGTGGACATCAAGAAGTGGCTGTACTCTCTTTTATGGAAGTCGAAGCATAAAATTAAGAGAATCTTAAATGTAAAATTGGAAGTCCTTTTTTCGTCATAATATGAAACAGGAAAGAGGGAGCTCAGGCTATAAATAAATGTAGTCATCTGTGTACATAAAACTATTTTAAATGGGTGAACAATTACAACATTGATTTTCATTTGATTAGAGATCAAGCAAACGTGAACTAACAACAGCGTGACAAAAACGGCTCAGGACATCGTTTCCCACAATGCATTGTTTTGTAGTCTTCCGTTGCACTTGCCTAAGTAGGGGCCTTGCACCCGCCCCTTCCTCCTGATATTTTTATGATAATTGACATGTGACAATGGAGTGAAAAACTAACTAGCATGCACCGCGCTCTACTGGATCTGCACAGCGCTGCGTCCAACCCACCCAATTTGTAATGAAGGTCACGCTCACATTAGGCCTGCCGTCAGTTCTGGCAGCGCAAGGAATTGTGGGATACCACTCCTTTTGTTTGTTTGGTTGAGTTGGGGTTTAAATGTGGGGTTTTGTCTATGTGTTTTGTTGTCTGGCTGTTTTACTCTTTTTGGCTCTTAGTTATTTTTCCTTGTTGTCTATTACTTTCTGTACCATGAGTGAGAGGGAGGTAGAGGATGATCATCACCATCGTGTGTGTGAAAAGATGAAGCTAATATGTTTGTTAACATACTTTCTGATTGGGAATGTTGATGAGAAATGCTTGGCAAACAGGTGGCCATAGAAAAACTTTCATTGTTAAAAATAATTACGTCCTACTGATCTCACAAAAATAATAGTCACACTGAAAATCTGGAGTCCAGTTTGAGTATTCGGGAGTTCTTCTGGCAGGTACTGAGTACCGGAGAGTACTTCTGGGAAGTAGCGGTACTCTAAAGAGCTAGTTTTAGAAGTGCCAGTACTCAGTCCTGGCCCATTTAAAGCACTGGTGAGAGCATTAAAGGAATTAAAACAAATCACAGCCATCACAAAATTAGTCTCTATACAGATTACATATTACTTTTTCTACATAATTCAAGTTCTACTAGTGAGACAATAAAAATTTGGAATACATTTTTTCTCCATTTTTTCCTCCAGACTACTCAATAAATGGAACAAATCAGTTTTATTATCACTGGACAGCAATGCCGAGCAAACAAAATCAATACTAGTCAAATTAGGCAATATCAAATATTTAGGTATTTGTTTTTCCCTGAAACTGTCTGGTGCAACTTAACTATACAACAAAAAAACAGCAAGCAACAACAAAAATAAGGATAAAAACATAATCAGTGTAAACAAAGTTTAGCCTGAATTACAAATGTGGTTTATTCAAATTTACACCTTGTGTGTCCGAAGATTTATAACCCCCGATTGTAACAGTAAAATATGTTCAACTGTTTGTTCAGCTGTTGGACAGTAAAAAAAAGAAAAAAAAATCAAACCAAAATCAAGCCTGAGTGAAGAATCGATGGATGGAAGAAAAGGGACTTGCCATGAAAAAGGTCTGTGTGTTACTGTGCGATGGGAAATGCAGTGTAATATTTCATTCTGATTGGTTGTCTGGGTGCATGAACTCCTGATAAGAGGAAGTGACAGCGGCCTGATGTTGATTAGTCTTGTGGGCAGGTGTACCTCTGCAGGTGAAAGTAGGTTGCTGCCTGATTAGTTAATGGAAAACAACTCACAGTCAGTCTAAAGAAAGCTTTATGGGAAGAGCTTTTTTCCACATCAAGTCACTAACAGGAAGCCAGCTTCAGACAGAAGAAAGATCCCAGTGGGACAAACTGTCACCCCACCTGCTTCATGCTGCAGCAGACTTCTCCCTGAATGTAAACACCTCAGATAGACGGTCTCTGCCACAGGACAAGGAGAGTTGTTTAATGGCACAATGGCACCACATCAGCTGATGAAGTCATTGTGTGAGCTCAATAGAGATATCAATCATCAGAGTCTGTCAGAGCACAATAGAGCCGAGCTGGGGGTTCATTGTTATCATTTTCTGCAGCACCATCCATGTGTCACACCCTTCCAGTTCCTCTCCCTGCAGCCCAACAGTCCAACTGGAGAAAGATTATCAATCATCCAGACACCCCTCTTGGTGCTGAAGGAAGCATATCAAACTTCCAGGAAGTGGTAACCTCTTCAGCTGCTGGCGTCTGACCATCTGTAGAATCCGCAGCCTGCAAAGCTGCACCAGTGGGCGTGGGGGGGCTAGAAGACACAGCAGCGGTCATTCCAGAACTAGGACCACAAAAACTAGTAACTGTGTGGAAACAGGTCACCTGCTTTCTCTTTGATGTTGCTCCATTCAGAGTAGCTGTCCAGGTGCTCCATCAGTCTGGAGCAAAGAGCAACATCACCAACGTAATCCAATAAGATGTCAATGATTGGCCCTGCCCACCGGGAGATGCTTGGAACAGATATCATCTCACAGAACTGCCAATCAATAAATTGATCAATTAGTAAAAGAAGGATGATTGTGATCAAGTCTCACTCAAAGTAAGAGCTGTGAAAGCGTCTCTGCTGGTATTTGTGGTTTGAAACTGTTTGATTTACATCAAATGCAACTAAAAATAAGAAGTGGAACTTCACATTTGCAACATTTTTATTGAAGCAAAGACTATCTGAGTCGCAGATCAGCAGTCTAAACAAAGATGCCCAGACTTCCTTCTCTCCCACTTCCTCCAGATCCTGTGGGAGGACCCCAAGGCATTCCCAGGCCAGCTGAGAGACATAGTCTCTCTAGTGTGTCCTGGGTCTTCTCTGGGGCCTCCATCCTCCACCCGGTACACCTCCGGAAGCCATTCAGAAGGCATCCAGACCAGACGCCTGAGCCACCTCAACTCTACTCCAAGCTTTCTTCAGGTGGCCGAGCTTCTCACGTTATCTCTACAGGAGCGCTCAGCCACCCTACGGAGAAAGCTCATTTCAGCCGCTTGTAATCTGGACCTCGTTCTTTCAGTCATGACCCAGAACTCAGGACCATAAGTTTCAAATTCATTTTCATTGAAATAATACATAATTTATCTCCTTTTCTGTTTCTGCAAGTTTTTTAAAATCCTTTTTTGGAAAAGTGTGCAGAAAAACATAGTAGCTTTTATGTTTTTGACAAATGGGGTTTTTAGTAACCTGATGTCAACAAAACCTGTTTAAAACTTGTTGGCCTGATCTTTCAATTTGAGCTCACTGAGAATGTCTTTCTCCGGTCTGTGGGATAAACTAACTTATCCAAGTCAAATTAGGTTAAGTTCAGCAACATAACTTTTCTGAAACTCTGCATTTTCCAGCTCTGACTCAACCTAGTCAGAATTCCCTGGTAAACTCGGACTAAGTTCAGCTTCCATCTTGAAATGGGCCCCTCCTTTCAGGCTGGGTCCATGTCAGAGCGTCATGGCTCACCTTGACAGATGAACAGTGAGACCAGAAAAGGAGAAAGCCGATGGTTGGAGACATCCTGGGGAACCTGCTTGATGACTGTTAAAATATATTATACAAGTTATCACATGTTTATGCTCTTCTTACGCTTGTGTTTAATCTCTGTTTCATAAAAGGGAACAGGAAAGTGCTGTGCTTAAATTGTTTGCAGGCTGCCTGAAACCAGATGACCTTCAATTATGTGAAGCTGCCAAAAACTAAGGTGGAAGAAAACAATTGCCTGTTAAGAAAGAGAATTTTATATTGTACTCATATTTAAAAAGATGTAATGTCTGACAATCTTTGTGAAGCTTCACTCATACTTATTACAAATATTTTATGTGTTAACCATTCTACCTGACTGTACACAGCTGCAGAGATAAGATGACTCCAATCTGCACCAAGGCATCCTCCTCTCAGACTCCTTAAAACTATTCTCACGGGAACTCAAACAAAGAAGTCCTTATTTGGTTAAGACAATCTCAGGATGTGCAAACAGTATAGAGCAGAGAAGCTACATGTGTTTCTTGCCCAACCCCCCCCCCCCCCCCCCCCCCCCCCATTTAGAAGAAATATGTGCATGTAACTAGAGAATCCTACAAGCCCAATTCCAAATAGTTGGGACATTGCACATATTGTAATGCAATATAAATGTTTTTCTTTTTTCAGAATACAACATAGATGACTTATGAAATGTTTAAACGGATAAATGTATAATTTTAGGGGAAAAACAAGTTGATTTAAAATGTCAAGGCATAAACACATCTCAAAAAAGTTTGGACAAGGCTGTGTTCACCACTGTGTGGAATCCCCTCTTCTTCTTATCACAGTCTGTAAATGTCTGGGGACTGAGGAAACAAGTTGTTCAAGTTTAGGAATAGGAATGTTTTCCCATTCTTGTCTAATACAAGCTTCCAGTTGCTCAACTGTCTTAGGTCTTCTTTGTTGCATCTTCCTCTTTATGATGCGCCAAATGTTTTCTATGGGTGGAAGATCTGGACTTCAGGCTGGCGATTTCAGTACCCGGATCCTTTTTGTACGCAGCCATGATGATGTAATTGATGCAGTATGTGCTCTGGCGTTGTTGGAAAATGCAAGGTCTTCCCTGAAAGAGACGATGTCTGGATGGGAGCAAATGTTGTTCTAGAACTTGGATATACCTTTCAGCATTGATGGTGCCTTTCCAGGTGTGTAAGCTGCCCATGCCACATGCACTCATGCAGCCCCACACCATCAGAGATGCAGGCTTCTGAACTGAGCGCTGATAACAACTTAGGTTGTCCTTGTTCTCTTTAGTTCGTATGACATGGCGTCCCAGTTTTCCAAAAAGAACTTTAAATTTTGATTCGTCTGACCACAGAACAGTTTTCCACTTTGCCACAGTCCATCTTAAATGAGCCTTGGCCCAGAGAATACGCCTACGCCTCTGGATCATGTTCAGATATGGCTTCTTTTTTGATCTAGAGTTTTAACCGGCAACGGCGAATGGCCCAGAGGATTGCGTTCACCGACAATGTTCTATGGAAGTTCTCTGAGCCCATGTTGTGATTTCCATTACAGTGGCATTCCTGTGTGTGATGCAGTGGCGTCTCAGGGCCCGAAGATCATGATGGTTTTCCAGCCTTGACCATTTGAGATTGTTCTAGATTCTCTGAATCGTTGGATGATATTACGCACTATAGATGATGATAACTTCAAATTCTTTCCCATCTTTTTCTGAGGAACTCCTTTCTGATATTACTCCACTAGTTTTGTCACAGCATTGTGGGAATTGGTGATCCTCTGACCATCCTGACGTCTGAGAAACACTGCCACTCTGAGAGGTTCTTTTTATACCCAAGCATGTTCACAAATGGCCTAATTAGTTGCACACTGGTCCTCCAGCGGTTCCTTATGTGTTCATTTCACTTTTTCGTCTTGCTAGGTCTTGCTACCTGTCCCAACCTTTTGGAATGTGTAGCTCTAAAGAAATAAGAAAATAGTCAATATTTGGCCCAAAATTTTGAAATGTTTCACTTTCAACATTTGATATGTTTTCTACATTTTACTATGAATAAAATATAAGTTTATGATATTTGTTAATTATGGCATTCCTTTTTTATTCACAATTTGTAGTGTCCCAACTTTTTTAGAATTGGGTTTGTATTTTTGTTTTAAATAAGGAGGTGGCAGAATGTCTGTGAAAATGAGTGGAGGGTGTAACTGCACACATCTCTGTGCGTTCTCCATATGAGAATGGTTATTGAGGTCTTTGTCTTTCTTCCCTTTGCAGTAGTCAAACCTGACAGTTTACTTGGTCCTTCGAGCCGGATGCCAATAGACCTGAGGATTCTGGGGAGGGTGGTGGACTCCGGGTAAAAATGCGACTGCAGCAGATCCAATTAACTGGGTCTTGAGATCCTTTGAAGGAACTGGTTTCAGACCCCTTTGCTGGGGTCTGATAGTCGACAGCAGTAACCGGAGGGGAAAGGCAACGACAGGAAAGGTCGGCGGAGTCCTGTGAATTCTGTACGCTAATATGTGCGATTAAGAATCGTAAGAAGTACTTTAAAATTCTAGACAAGGATGGCGGAGTCCTACACTAAGTAAAATCATTTAAATTCCATAAGACAAGGACGGAAGAGTCCTACGACAAAGCAGAGTCGTTTAAATTTAATAAAACAATGAATGACTCAATGAGTGAAAGAGAATAAAAGTACTGTTGAGTGTTTTATTCCATGTAAAGGTGTGGGGTCGTAAACAGCAACCAGTTTTGGATTGGATGAAAATGCAAGAATCCTCCACTCAAAAGAGTTGAAGTGAGGATTATCGCTACTGGAATTTTTTGCTATCTCACCCACAAATCCAGTGTTTAAAATTCTCTAGGAGTTGGATATACTGGACAAAATTCCATACAATATTAAAATGGGAAAAGGACACAGGAAGTTGGATAAACTTAAATGTAAGGAATGGAAATTCGTAGAACAACACGCACCCAATAAATAAAAACAGTGAAGGGTTTGAGGATACAAAGCAGTTGACAGAAAAAAGAAAATAAGGAAATAATCAGGAAATAATAAAGGAAAAAATGAAGAGTGTGAGGACAGAAGCAGTCATGCTTCACAGAAAAGAAGATGATGAGACAGGTGCAGTGCGGGGAAGGAGGAGAAGGACGGATCAGAGAGATGAGTCTGTATACTCTGAAGAAGAACCCGTGGTGGAAATAGGAGAAAGAGGTTAGCTGTATCCAAACCTACCAAAAGACTTTTGAGGCTTCTCCAAAGTATGAGGAGTCAACGAGCAGACAAACCAGACAGCAGACCAAACCAATAAATTGGGAATGGTCAAAGAAAATGGGAGGCTTGACCTCTCCACTTCTCCCAGTGGCACCTCCAGGGCCTAGCATAGGTCTAGATGCCTTTCCCATGATAGAGGTGACTAACCCTAATGCACAAGATGGAGCTGATCCCATGATTCTGGTATATAGTGGACAATGGATGACGTGTGGAAAGCTGAAGAGGGAGTAACTCCCTATAAGGAGGATGTGCATCAATTTGTCCAGGACATGGAAAATGTGAGGCAGTCCTATCATTTGAATGGAAAAGAGGTCCAGCAGATCTGGATGGCAGCCTTGGGGCCAGACTGGCCCCATATTAGAGGAACATGGAATCCCATGTGACCTGGGAATGCTAATGAACCATTGGCACATAATTCACCAGAACTAGGTGTACAAGTGACAGGACTGGTAAATCGGTCCAATGCACGATTTAGTCAGAGAGCTAATTATACTGAGATAGGTAGTGTAAAACAGAAGGATGATGAGCCTTTTGATGGCTACAGCGTACGAGTGACCGCAGATTTAAAGGCTCATTCAGGACTGAATGAAGACCTAGACGGGACTTTCAACAACAGCTAAAAAATGCCTTGCATGCTGGCTCTAAAGAGGCCATCCGGTATCAAAGCAAGGAGCGTTACCTACAGGAACCCTTGAAGAATACGTGGATCCTGCTTTACATGCTGAAAAAGTAAAAAGCTGTCGGAACGTTTTAAGGACAAGAGGAAGAAATATTCTTCCAAGACAAAAGAGGAAGAGAAAGACAGAGGGGAAGAGGCCAATTCCCTGCTGGCAGAGGAGGCAGCCCAGGAGGATACAGGCAGAACTCTTCAGGGTGCTGGAACTGTGGAAAAGAGGGGCACCTGGCAAGAGACTGTCCTGAGAGAAAACAGATAGCATGAGTAAGCTACCCACCCTCTGCGACACAGGTTAAAGAAAGAAAGTTTCAAGGGAGGCCTAGAGAAGAAGAAGAGGAGGGGTATCAGAGAAACAAGGGAGATGAGGTTTTGATAAACTTCCAAGACATATTTATGATGGATTATGTGAAGCCACAGATAACCCTTCGGGTGAACGGCTTAGCCAAAACATTTCGTTGTGACACTGGAGCATGCTGAACAACATAAAGAAACGATCCCAGAAGTAAGAGTAGGGGAAGAATGTGCAACAATAAGAGTGGCAAATGGCGAGCTGCTAAGAGTAATGGAGTCAGAACCTGTCTGGCTGAGAGATCCTGAAGGAAACCTACGTCAGCTGTCCATACTTCTATTCCCAGAATCCCCAAAAAATCTTCTAGGCAGAGATTCCTACGATTAGGACTGGCATTTGTGCCGACTCCACAGGGTAATATAGTTGTTAAAAGAAAAGGTGAATTACAAAATAATGATGTGTCCAAATGGGCAAGGGAACTCAATTCTTTTACTACTCCCTGGTTTTTCCGTCCACACATGTCAACTTCTGCTTCTCTGGACGAAGGGAGGCAAAGTATTTCCAAACAGCATGGTAAAATTCCTGATGATGTGTTGCATGTAACCATGTGGTTCAAAAGGTCTCCAGGACCACACCAAGATTATAAAAGAAGATTAAAAAACCTAACCCCCAGCAAAAATAACCGTTGACGACCTGTACTCTGATGCTAACAGCATCTTAGCAGCAGGAGTAGTTCTGAACAAGGAGTTAGAAGAGTTAAACAAAATATGGTATCCTGCTCATATCTCCTTATATAAGGACCTTTTCCAACCTTAGAAGAATGTGGGAAAAATGGTAAAAGAAGGAAGACATGCACTTGATTGGGTCGAAACATCTGTAAACAGACAATTATGCAGTCGCTGTACCAATCTGTTGTGGTGAAGAGAGCACTAAGCTGGAAAGCAAAGCTCTCAATTTACCAGTCGATCTTCACTCAAATACTCACCTACTGTATGATTAAGAGCTCTGGGTGTTGCGCTGGGTGTCTGACAGGGTCACGTGAGGTGGAACTGTGGAGCAGGTGATTGCGCTGCGTTGGGCATTTAATGGCGATGCACACGCCTAGTTCAGGAACGAAGCACAAACTTCATTAGCGCGTGTGTAAAGCATGCCTGCCTACCTGTGTGCAACTGAGCATCCATAGATCTACTGTTGAAGAGGCAGCCAGTAAGAAGTGGCTTTGTCCAAGCGTCAAAAACGGCGCAGTTGCTTATTTTCTCGTTCACTTTGGCGTGTTGTGGGGATTAAATGAGCACTTTGAGAACGCTCGTGCGTACTTCGCGCACCTGTCGGAATTTCATGTTCATGGAGTCAGAATGTTAAGCTCACGGGTGTACTCTGGAAACTCTTCTTTAAATAATTGTGTAAATATGTGGTGTGAAGGATCATTAAAAGGGTAGTTGCTCTTTGTTAAAAACATGATTTTAAAGGAAGGGAATTCACTGCAAAATAAAAGTGTCAAAAATGATTTACTAGTAATTAAAGCATTTTATAGTGCTTAAAGTTATTAATTAAAATGGTTGTTATTGTGAACATGGAATTTGAATTTAATATTTATTGTTGTCATTATGTGTGTTTAAGGTTTTTACCTATTTGACTGCTGATCGATTAAATAAAGATTTGGAGAATTAACTAAAGTGGCAGTCTGAGTAAATCGACCTTCAACCTTGGATGCTCAGCCCTTTTCAAGTGTGGGAAAAGCACATTAAAAATTAGGATACACTTGACACTGGGTCTTGACCAAAAGAACAAGTTCCCGGATACAGGTGGCCGAAATGAGCTTCTTTCAATTGTGGCTGTGCTCTCACTTAGAGATAGGGCGAAAAGGTCGGTCACCCGGGAGGAGCTCGAAGCAGATCCGCTGCTCCTCCACATCGAGAGGAGCCAGTTGAGGTGGCTCAGGCGTCTGGGTCGGACGCCTCCTGAACACCTCCCTAGGGAGGGTGGAGTCATATTTTTGGCCAGACTCATAAGGAGAGAGCTGGTTGGCCCCTTTAGGGTACCTGAAGGTGTGAAATTACCTCTGAAAAGTACATGGAGTTTCTGACTGACTTTCTTTGTTGGTAGCAGCTCTGGGAGGCTATTTTGATTCAAAGAAATTCAAACAGAAACTCTCCAAAATCTCACAAGTTCAATGGATGCAAGAATTGTGAAGCTGCTACAAAATAAGGGTCCTATGTTCAAATGAAACTTGACCTATAAAGATGTTTTTGATTGGAATAGCTTTGGATTTCAGTAAATATGACCTCCTAATGCAGCAAATTCAGCATATGGCCATTTTTACTTCTTTACAATCCATCAAATGCTGTGGAACTCTGTTGGCTGTAATAATGTGGAACTATGCATTAAAAGGTTTTGATTATTGAGAAAAAATACTGTCATCTTTAGGAGTTTTGTTTATTAAACATTTAATATATACTCTAATGGTTAGGGACTCGAACATTATGCTGATTGTCATTTGCATTGAGTATTAAAAAATCAAAAAAATCGTGCTGTAAAGACAAGAAAAAACATTTCAAGATCTTTTTACTATGGTCTCAATGCAAGTTTGAAAAATATCAAAGTTCAGGACGAGAATGATCAGCTTCTCCCTCGTGTTGGATTTGGACTCCACCCTCTGGTCGCGCCATTGTCCCTGTCACAAGTTGAATCCCTGTTTGTTAATGTGACATGTCATCTTCACCAAAGTGACAATACTTTTAACTTGGGCTGCGCTGCTAAGCCTATATCCCAGCCGACACTCAATTGCATTGCAGAACCTCTGATTGCAAAGTGACTTGAAGTTGGATGCCTCTGCTGTGCGAGTCATGCTCGGTGTAAATGCAGCTTTAGAGAGCATGATTTTGTGTGTGTACGCTATTACCTGAACTCCTTTTGTTAGGTGTGTCTCTGGTAGGTCTTGGTTGTGTGGCTCATTCCAGTCTGAGCGGGTGGTTTTGAGAACAGGATGAGACTGGCTGCCATACACACAATTGAAACACGACTGAGCATCACCTCCATGGTCCAGCAGGTACTTGAACATTGAAAGGTACTTCATGGAAAACATGAAGACAGCAGGGAAGGTGGTGGGGTGGGTGGGGATGCTAGCATTAATGTCAGCGCCGTGCTCCACAAGCAAGGTGATGGTCTGTATGCAGCCCTGCCTGGCAGCCACCATAAGAGGCCTAAACACATCCAGGTTTGGGTCAGCACCAGCAGTCAGCAGTATCTTTACTGCATCAATGTTGTTGTTGATGACAGAAAAGTAGAGCGCCGTGCTGCGGCGATCCTCAAACAGCATGGACTGCTCCTCAGACAGCTGAGCATTGACGTCAAAGCCTGCATCGATCAGCATTAACAGTGTGTGGTCACGATTGTATTCTGCTGCCAGGTGCAGTGGGCTGATCCCAGTTCGACGAACTCTTGCCTTACTGGTGACTGGGATCAACATAGTCACAATCCTTGAAACAAGATGTAACACAAGAATTAGAAAAAAAAGGATAAAATGGTGAGGAGGAGTCTCTGTATCATGATGTGTTAGCTAAAAGCATGATCCAACCCACAATATAGAAAAAAACTAACACAAATGCTTTGCAGCTACAAGTGAATGGGAGACCTACAATCATAAAAGATTCTGAAGATATTACAGCATAAAAAGCAAAAACTACAAGCCATTGAAAGCTGTTTCTTTTGTTTCAGTAATCAACCTTTCTATAGGAGAAGATGCACTTTCTATTTCTGCAGCTTCTGAGAAGCAGGATCAAACTGCCAAATTGCTTTCAGGAAGAGGAACTCAAAGAGGTTAGGGAAATTCCTCGTGCTACAAGGACTAACCCCAACAGCAAGGTCAGAAAGAGGAGGTATGATCATGATAAAACTACACAGTATAAACCCCAAGCAGAGATCGAAAGCCTCATTTCCACTGAGCGGTCTGGGACGGTCTGTGTGTGTGTGTGTGTGGGCGTGTGTGTGCGTGCGTGTGTGTGTGTGTGTGTGTGTGTGTTTTGTTAGGATTTGTGTCTGTTACAATCTCTCTCTCTCTCTTTCTGTCCCTCTTTCTCGCTGCAGGAGTTTGGCGGGGAGATGCTAGGTCTTTCTCCTCCCTTCCACCTCCTACTCACCTGGAACCCATTTTTCCATTTGCACTCCTGCATTATAATACCCACCTCCTGCTCTTACACATTGTCAATTCATTCAATGTTCATTCTCTGTTCCCGCTTGCCTGGCTTTCTGTTCACGCTCTTAGTTCCAGCTCTGATCTCCAGCTCCATGAATACAAACCAGCTAACTCACCTGTCAGCCAGCCCCAGCCCATTCCGCCTCCTGATTAAAACTTCTGGTCTCAATAAAACCTTCGTCTGCCAACTATCTGCTACATTGATCTACCAGTTTTCCACAACACCTGTAAAGTCCAGTTGCTCTGGAGGGCAAGGGATCATGGTATACAACAATTTAAATGAAAGAGAGTCTTCACAGAAAAATGTTTTTTCTTTGCATTTCTTTTTGTTTGTTTGAATATCCCTTGTGGCACATTTACTCTTTACC
The DNA here is from genome assembly GCA_016861445.1 of Oryzias woworae. Lineage (NCBI taxonomy): Eukaryota > Metazoa > Chordata > Actinopteri > Beloniformes > Adrianichthyidae > Oryzias > Oryzias woworae. Next base: position 422,170 of record BOLG01001259.1, on the reverse strand, counting down.
TTCTTAAATATAGGGTACTCACTTGCCATGCCCCTTTTGAGTAGCAATGTGAAGTGGTAATAGTCCTCTCTTCCCAGGCTTGTTGGCATCAGCCTTTTGAGAAAGAAGGAGTTCCACGATTTGCTGATGTCCATTTTTTGCAGCTTCATACAGAGCTGTGGCCCCATCTGCTGCCTGTGTATTTATGTCTGCACCTGGAGGGAGACAAGAGAGCCAATGTATCTGAGACGACAACTCAGGAATCTTTGTAAGTGATGTAGTTACAAATAGTTAAGATCATTCTAAGGTGCTGCACAAACATCAACAAACACCAAACCAAGCAAAATTAATCTGTGTTGGAAGTAAAACGAAAAGCAGCAAGCAAATAGAGAAACCAAATAAAGTAAGATTGTTCTAGACTATTTTAGTCCAGATAATTCCAAAAAGGAATACATATTTTAACTGTTTTTTATACATCATCAGGGTGACAAGGGAGTAAAATTCTCTTAACAGAGAAATAGCCTTTGAACCAGACCCATTACACTGAATAAACTTTCTCATTTTATTTAAATTGTTTAGAAATAACTCAATCATCTTAGACAGCAGGAAACAATAATTACATTAATAAGTACAAAATCTTAACTTCACTACCATTTTGCTTTTAGTAGGGACAACAAGGCTGAGAAAATTGAGTAAAATGTATTTTAAAAATGTATGTTTCCTACTAAGTAAAATACCACCCCAGAAAAATACATTGAAAACATGTAGTCATTATATATTTAGATACATGTAACAGAATAATGTTAGACTGTTAAAGGAATCTCTCCTACATATTTGCAATGTGTACAGGTTGACAAAAGCATTTTTTACAGACGGTAACTAGGTATGTAATATGTTTACAGCTTTTTTTTCAACTTTATCATCTTGGTCTGTACTGGGTACTTCAGGAACTCTTTACCAAATAAATGCAGGCGAACATAACCAGTCAAATTTGATTCAGTGTCACTCTGCTGAAAATTCATTTTCAATTCTCCCTAGGTGTGTGCAAATATCTTATATTTGAGCATTGACTCAAAGGCGCAGAAGATTTTACAACTGCAAAAACAATATGGTCCCTGCAGTCAGGTACTGCTGGTGCGAGCCATAGTGATAATAGAAGATCTGCAGTTTGACCATGTCAGTATAAATATATTATTGATCTAATCTAAGCCTGCGTAAGCAGAGGGAATAGGCCACCATGGCCCAGTTTATCAAACCATCTTCCCTTTGCTGTGGAGAAGTATGTATAATGGATGTATGTGGAAGCAAATTGTTACCTCACTTTTTTGGTAATTTCAGTATGTTGTTTTTTTACAGAGTAAAGGGGAAAGAAGATCTTAAACTAGTGATGAATCAAGCGTAATGGGGGTTGTTGAAGAAATGATATATACATATCTTCACAGTTCTCAAAAAACTGAGACATGAGCAAAAAAGCACACAATAGGAGATGTAAATGTGCCATTAACAGCAACCTGAAACATTCACTGCACTAAAGGGTGAATGTTGTCTGATGTAGAACCAAAAAAAACCCAATAAATCCCTCTCAACTGAGACATCAGTGTATTCAGACTTTAGTCACATGTTTTCTTTCTTTCTGCCAGTTCAGAAGCAGAATCATTCAATACTGTTGTCCTCAAGCTTGTGCCAACTCCATGTTTTAGATTAATCTGTACTAATCCTTCTTCGAAACCTTCTTAACAGATCGCAGTACTGTGTGAGGTGCATGCAAAATAAAAAACTCCTGACATTTTGTACATTCCTTAGAGTAGATGTGGCAGTTAGCAGATTAGAAGTTGGTGAGTTGTGAAGGCAGTGAGTGGTAAAATGAAGTTATCGATGGAGCTGAAGGAACTTTTCACATACCGTGTCTGAGGAGGAAGTGCAGTGTGGCAAGCTGCCCAGTCTGAGCTGCTGTGAACAACGGTGTGATGCCGTAGATGTTGCAAAGGTTGTGTTTTGCTCCAGCCTTCATGAGCATCTCACAAATCTCCACGTTGTTTCGGGCCACTGCTTCCTGCAGAGCTGTCCAGCCCTGAATGCAAAGAGTGTTCACTGCCACTCCGTGGTTTAACAGGCTGGCCACTATGGCAGGGTTGCTCCTTTCACATGCTGCACAGAAACAGAGGATTTCAGACAGGAGGTGGATGTTCAGTACAACAGAGAAAGAAGTACCAATTTAAACACACATTGGTCAATGGCCAAAAGCCAAAGGCAAAGCTACTGCCATTTCCAGCAACTAGACTTAATTTTTCTAAAACAATAATTAAAAAAAACTAAAAAAAAGGACAAAAAACAATGTTAAAGGCACACAAACATATAACACACACTCCCTGTTCTTTATCCACCATTACAATGTCCAGGTGGTTTGCCATCACCATCCTGTCAGTCTGTATCTGGAAGTCCCACAGGATCTTTGCTCTCTCATTCTCTACCACTTTCAGAGGTGTTTCCCATTTTGACTTTGGGGTTTCCAGTCCATATTCTGCACAGGTGTTCCTGGATACTATTTCAGCCACTTTGTTGTGGCGCTCCATGTATACTGTCTTGGCCAGCATCCTATACCCTGCAGTTATGTGCTGGATTGTTTCAGTTGTCTCTTTGCACAGCCTACACTTGGTGTCTTGTCTGTGATCTGAGCCTCTATCACTCTGGTGTTCAGGGCTTGTTCTTGACCTGCCAGGATGAACACTTCTGTGCTGTCCTGCAGGTCATCCCTTTCTAGCCATTGGTAGGACTTGCCTTACTCGTTGGAGGTATTTGGCTGTTGTGGCTTGTTGCCTCTTCCAGGTTGCCATTTGCCTGTAGAATTCCAAGGTTCTGCTAGCTGTCCTCAATATCAGCTATTGCTCCTTCTGGGAGTGAGACCCCTTCAGTGTGGATTACCTTCCCTCTCTTTGTCACCATCTAACAGCATTTCTCAAGCCTGAATAACATTCCAATGTCAGTACTGTAGATCCTGGTGATGTGGATCAGGGAGTCAATGTCGCGCTTGGTCTTAGCACTTGCTTGATGTCATCCATGCAGAGGAGATGACTGATGGTGGCCCTGTTTCTGAGTCATTATGTCAGGTTAAGTGGTTTTGAGGACAAGCCAAAAGAGACCAGACCAAGAGAAGATGACAGAGTATTTAATTATAAACTGCAGGTGACAAGCAGGATAAGGTGAGTCAGTGTAGTTTCAACCTCCAGCCACCAGGAGGTGCAGGACTACTCACTAAGATCAAGTGGTGGTTGTAGGAAAGGAGTGGAAGTGTCCCGTTAGGATAAGTTAGCTGTAGACACAGCAGAGAAAGAAGGCAGGAACTCTCCAGAAGGCGTGTGGGGGTTACTGTTCATTCTCCAGAATGCAGATCCAAGGATGAAAGAGAGGCAGGAAAACAGAAATCCAATCCACAGGTAATGGGATGAGGTACTCAGAGGCACAGGGGGAACAGGCTGAATGAGTAAACAGGAGAGCAAAAGGTCAGGTATAACGAACAGGCCTTGCAGCTTGCAGGTTTTCTCAGGAGCAGGTAGTCATAGCTGTTGAGCTGACGTGTTCCGGCAAGGCTGTGTTGCAAGGGCAGGTTTAAGCTGCCACAGTCACAAGTGACAGGTATCAGCACAAGATTACCATGATGCGGTGGAGCAGGGCAGGCATGACAGGGTATCCATAGCCAGTCTTGTTGATTACTTGTGTTAGAATGTGATCCCAATTATAGTTTTCTTTATGTTTTCTTGTGTGTGTTTTATTTTGAAAATATGTTCTTGTGGTTTCCTGTTTGTCTAGCCCAGTTGTGATGGATTTGATGTGGGTGTGTCTTAATAAATGAGGCAACAGCTCTCAGCTGTGTCTGTGTGGCTGAGAGTGGAGTCAGATGAAAAAGCAATCGTTGGTGAGAGTGATTTGTCAGTCACAAAACGAATGCAGTGGTTTTGACGCAGCAGTCCAGGCTACAATACTGTTGCGCGTTACCAAACCTGCTAACAGGTTATGGGCTCAGGAAAAAGCCTGTAATCCCAAAGAGTTGTTCCACTGTGGTGAGGAAATCTGCACCATGAGCAGGCGAACAGCTGATCGAAGCCGCTGGTCACATCTTCTGTTTGATGGAGAAGAGAAAAACTATGAACTTTGGGAGACAAAATTCCTGGGCCACCTCCGATTACAAGGGTTAAGAGACACCATTATGAATTCACCTGAAACTGATGACAAGGATCCAGCTAAAAATTCAGAGGCGTATGCTGAACTGATCCAGTTTCTGGATGACAAGAGCCTGTCGCTGGTAATGGGCAAGGCAGCTGATGATGGGCACAAGGCGCCAAGGATGCTAAGGGACTATTGCCAAAACAAAGGAAAGCCTTGTATCATTAGTCTTTATACTGAACTTAATTCACTTAAAAAGATGAAAAATGAAAGTGTGACTGAATTTAGCATTTGAACTGAGACAGTGATCAACGCCTTGAGAAACGCAGATGAAACCCTGAGTGATGGCCTGCTGGTAGGCATGGTCATGAAGGGGCTACCTGAATCATTTCAACAATTTGCAATCCATGTCACACAGTGAGACGAGACCATGTGTTTTGCTGAGTTTAAGACAAAGCTACAAAGTTATGAGGACACTGAAACGATGTGATGAAGGCCTCTGTCCACCAGAGAGGGAGACCTGCCGGTCCAGGCGAGGGCGGAGCAGAAAAGGCAACAACAGACCTGATGTGCTTCAGATGCGGTCTGGAAGGACATCTGGTCAGAATCTGCTGGGATGCAGGAGCAGCACGCACCGGGGCAGTACCTGCAGAAGCAGAGAACGGGAGGATGCACGCAAAGCCTGCGGTGAGATGGAGAGCCAGGATAAAGACTTTGCTTTCCAAGCAAGTCAGGGAACTATATCAATCTGAAGGGCTTGATGGTCGGCTGTGGGGCAACTTTGCATATCATCGCTGATCTTCAGAAGTTCAGGCGCTTTGATGGGAGCTTCCAGGCCGGGTCACACTGCGTGGAGCTGGCTGATGGCACAAAGAGTAAAGGGGTGGCGGAGCGTCGCGTTGATGCGGATGTCTTTCTGATTGACAGCAGAGGCAGACGCGTGAAAGCTGTATTGAAAGATGCTTTGTACGTCCCATCCTACACACAAGATATTTTCTCTTTGATAGCAGCTACAGCCACGGAAGCGACTGTAATCTTCAAGAAAAGGAAAGACATAATGCTTCACAGACGGTACGACATTTAACATTTATGTGCATGACAGACTGTATTATTTACATACAAGTAACAATGACACTTCAGATGACCAATGTAAAGGGCGTTTTAACATGCAGACATGGCATGAAATTCTGGGACATTGCAACTATGCAGATATTCAGAAGTTCCAGAATGTTGTTGATGGAATGAAAATGAAGGGTTCAGCTAATAGGCTTCCTACTTGTGGGTAGGGTAAATGTAACCAAACCATTAACAGAGATCCTGATGTGTGAGCTAAAAGACCTTTGGAACTTGTTCATACTGATTTGGCTGTACCACTGCACCCAGAGTCCAGAGATGGCCACAGATATGCAGTTTCATTCACTGATGACTTTTCTAGTGCAGTTTCTGTGTATTTCATAAAGAACAAAAGTGATACTATCCTGACCACAGAGAAGTTTCCAAGTGATGTTGCTCCACATGGACATGTGAGGTGTTTCAGATCTGATAATGGCACAGAACTGTTTATTATGTTTCCATGAACAGTTTGTTTTTTTGTGAATCAATCCTGAAGACAATACTGGGCACAAAGCAGTAAAGTCTGTGGGTGAATTGCTGGGTGCTCAGGTTGTGGGAAACTTTGTTGCTTACCGTCTGTTTTTTTAAAGATATTTTTTCAATTATTTGATTTATAATTTTTTTACTGAAAGTGTATTGTATTCAATTCATACTGATTTTTTAACCGAGTTTTCTGACTTTCTATCAACTATTGTTTTAGATTCTGATAAAATAATAATAGTAGGAGATTTTAATATTCATGTTGATGACCGTAGTGACTGTCTAGGAAATGATTTCTCAGCTTTATTAGATAATGTTGGTTTCACACAAAATGTAAATGAACCCACTCACTGTCATAAGCACACCCTGGACCTTGTTTTAACTCATGGTATAGAGATCAGCTGAGTGTGCTCCCTCATAACCCCACACTCTCAGATCACTTTCTAATCACCTTTCAGTTTGTTCTAGAGAACTCCACCGCTCCAATAAATAAAGAACAGCTCAGAAGAACATTGACTGACCGTTCTGTATCTGAATTTAAACTTACAGTACAGCCAATATTTAGTAACATGCTGAGCAAACACTCTGAGAGCAGCCCCCATAGTTTCAGTCCCAGAAAAAATGATCAATTTGTTGATGACTCCACGGAGGCCTTCAGGAGAACACTTGATGTTGTTGCTCCTTTGAAACCAAAAATATTTAGACAAAACCGAGTATCACCGTGGTTTAACACTGAAACACGTTCTCTTAAACAAGTAACCCGTAAGTTAGAAAGAGAATGGCGCAGATCCGGCTCAGAACAGTCCCTGAATAACTGGAAATATAGCCTTTTAAATTATAAAAAATCTCTGCGTAAAGCCAGAACCCAATACTATTCAACTTTAATAGCACAGAATGGAAATAATCCGATATTTCTTTTTAGTACTATAGCCAGATTGACCAGCAGTCACAGCTCAGTGGAACCACATATTCCTGCTACTCTCAGCTCTGAGGAATTTCTTTCATTCTTTGATTGTAAAATCCTAAATATTAGACAAAAGCTGAACAAAGTTATCCCTACAATCAGCCCAGAGCAGACTAAAACAGTAGAAACAAAGGCATCTATAGAAACCTCTGGAACATTAGACTGCTTCACTGCTGTAGATCTAGCAGAATTAACATCACTTATTACTTCCTCCAAAACCTCAACTTGTCTTTTAGACCCAATACCCACTAAGCTTTTTAAAGAAACCTTCCTCTCAATTAATGAATCAGTTTTACATATTATAAATACTTCCATAGAAACCGGTTATGTACCACAGTCTTTTAAATATGCACTTGTTAAACCTCTTCTGAAAAAGCCCAGTTTAGATCCTGGCATTCTGGCCAACTATAGACCAATATCAAATCTCCCCTTTATCTCAAAGATATTAGAAAGAGTTGTAGTTAAACAGCTATACTGCCACCTACAGGACAATAGCCTTTTTGAAGATTTCCAGTCAGGGTTCATACCTCACCATAGCACTGAAACTGCACTAGTTAGAGTCACTGATGACTTGTTACTGGCCACAGAAAAGGGACTAATCTCTATTCTGGTCCTGTTAGATCTTAGCGCAGCCTTTGACACTATAGACCACAGCATCTTACTCCAGAGACTAGAGCATGACATAGGGATCAGAGGATCTGCCCTTCAATGGTTTAAATCCTATTTATCTGATAGGTACCAGTTTGTTCGTGTAAATGGACAAAGTTCTTTAAAAAGTCTTCAGCTTGTTCAAAATGCAGCAGCTAGATTGTTAGCAGGAACCAGCAGAAGAGAACACATTACTCCTGTGTTAGCTTCACTTCACTGGCTCCCAGTTGAATCTAGAATCAAGTTCAAAATCCTCCTGCTAACCTATAAGGCCTTGAATGATATGACCCCATCCTATATTAAAGATCTCATAGAGCCTTACCAACCAAACAGAACACTTCACTCACAAAATGCAGGACTGCTTATGGTTCCTAGAATCTCTAAAAGCACAGTTGGAGGTAGAGCCTTTAGCCATCAAGCTCCTGTTTTATGGAATAAACTCCCAGTTCATGTAAGAGAGACTGACATAGTTTCTACAATCAAAGTTAGGCTTAAAACATTCCTCTTTGGACTGGATTATTACCAGGCTAGCTAGCAATCAGAGAATATTTAACTTGCTCTCTAACTCTCTTTCTAACCTCACCCACTGTAATGAAGTTTACCACACTGGCTCTACTCACTTCTAACACCACCTCCCCGAACCAGGGTCTGTATCCTCCTCCCACTTCCCCCTACTGCAAGTTGCACAAGTTCTGAAAAAAGAAATTAAAAACTTTGACTTAATACTAAGACATGACATACGTTTTTGAGACAAATAACATACACTTCAATCGAACACTTAGAATTAATTTTCCCAGGCCACGCAGAGCCGCAACATAAGGATGAAAGAGCCACATGCGGCTCCGTTGCTGACCCCTGATCTAGACGTTACCCCTCTAGAGAGAGGCGGAAGCCAGACAGTGCAACATACCAGTTTCATTCTGAGAAGCTATTAGCTCTGACAAGTCTAGAGAATGGGTCAAAGCAATGGATGAGGAAATTGCGTCATTAAAGGAAAACCAGACATTCAGTTTGGTACCGCTGCCCGAAGACAGAAATGCAGTGAGGGGTCAATGGGTGTATGCGATCAAGAACAATGTTGATGGAACAGCGAGGTATAAGGCTCGATATGTTGCAAAAGGATAAAGCCAAAAGATGGGAAAAGATCATGGGGAGACATTTTCTCTGATGGCTTGCCTGACGAGAGTTAGAGTGCTAATGCAGAAAGCTATTTAGGAGAACTTGATCCTGCATCAAATGGATGTAAAAACAGCATACCTGAATGCACCATTAGACTGTGAGGTTTACATGGAACAACCAGAGGGGTACGAAGTGAAGTCTCACACCAATGAGAAGTTGTTTTGCAAGTTGGAAAAATCCTTGTATGTTTTAAAGCAATCTGACAGAAACTGGGACAAAGTATTTCATGATCATTTGGTTCACAACAAGTTTGTACCAAGCCAAGCAGACCACTGTGTTCATACAGGGAAACTGTGCATGATAAGGTCATTTCAATAGTTTGGGTGGATGATGTCATCATTGCAGCACGTGATGAACATGTATTAAATGTTGTGAAGAACATGCTGACAGCAAGATTTAAAGACTTAATTAAGCCATTTTCTTGGTATAGACTTTAACCAGAAAGGTGGCTGTTTAACCATGTCACAGAAAATATATGCTGAACAAATCCTGGAGACGTCTAAAATGCATGACTGTAAGCCAAGGTCAACACCATGTGAACAGAATTTAAATTACACAGATGATGAAGCACTGGGTGAAAGTTATCAAGTACAGGGAGGCAGGAGAAGCCTCATTTACCTCACTGTGTGTACCAGACCTGATTTAAGTTTTGTCGTCTGCAGATGATCACAGCATTTAAGTAACTCCACAGTCCAGGGGTGGGGCAGGGAGGCATGACAGGGCATCCATAGCCAGTCTTGTTGGCTGGGGTGGCTAAGACGTTTGCAGAACAGCAGTGGGGACAGAGCGTCTCCTTGGTATTTGCCACATTTGATGGATGCTTGTGCAAGTGGCTTGCCATTGGTTTCAAGGGTGGTTTTCCACAACTTCATTGAGTTTCCTATGAAGACTCTTAGAGTCCTGTTGATTTACAGCTCCAAGCACTCAGTCATCCATGTATGTGGCATTGAGTAATAGGCTTTCTTGCAATCAATCCAAGCTGTAGCAGGTTAGTGTGTTGTGACCTGCAGCCTTGTTCTGTCAACCAGGAGTTGGTTTTTGGCTCCTCTACCAATGCCCAGTGCTTCGCTCATGTATTGCCTATTTATTTTGGTTGCAATGATGCCTAACATGAGCGACCAGGGGCCTTGCAGAATGGGCAGCAGTTGTAGCAATCCAGCAGGGAGTTGTTGAGGGGTCTTGGACATTTGACAGGTGGCGCAGCGAGTTACCTACTCTGCCACGTCCGCCTGCAATGGTAGGCCACCAAAAAGAGTTCTGATCCAGACAGTGTGTGCCAGACATGCCTGGATGCCCAGACGTAGGATTTGCTGCCAATGGGTGGGAGGAACATAGACCTTGTCGACAGGACAGGACAGTGGAGGCGGATTGGTGTTACTGAGTTCTGCCAAGTCAGTCATCACGCCCCACTGTGCAGGTGCCAGAATAACTGAGCTAGGTAGGATGGTTTCGGGTGGAGTGGATGTTTCTGAGTTGCTTTCATGCAGGCGAGAGAGGCTGTCAGCCTTCCCATTCTTGGAACCATGACCATAGTTGATCTGAAAGTGGAACTGTGCAAAGAACAGAGACCAATGTGCTTGACGGGAGTTTAACCTGTTGGCTGATTTGAGATCTGGGTGGATGATTGGGACTGGAAGCTGGTATGTGGCCGGCAAGGCCACAAAACTGCATGGGTTCCCCAAAGGTGGTGTGGTCGGAACTGGAGAATGCAGCGTAGGCAGAGGGGAGATCTGCTCTATCGTTTCTTGGTCCTCTGGATTGGAGGGGCTATCCAGGCGAATGGTCAGGAAGATGAGCTGATCTAAGTCCATATTTTCGTCTCTGAAGGTGATTTCACGTTGTAACTCCGTGGAGGGGCACCGGCAATAGACAGTCTACAACCCACAGGAGGACCAACTGGTTTGGGCAGCCAGCATCCGAAAATGCAGTGAGTAAGTGGCCACAGTGTCTTTACCCTGTTTGATGTCCATCAACTGGTCTCCAGGATCTTTACTGTTGATGGCATGCTGGAAGACTTCATGCAGAAGGCCTGGTACGAATGAAAAGGCAACGACCCTCCCGACCAGACTGCTGCTAGCCACTCCAGAGCTTTGCCGGAAAGTAAAGATCACAGAAAGGACACCTTGGCTGCCTCAGTGGGATACATGTCAGCCTGCTGATAGAGATAAAGTTAACACTGTATAATGAAGCCATTACAGCTCTCAGGCTTGCTGTTAAACTTTTCTGGTAGCGACAGGTGAAGACTGAGCATGGAAGCTGATGACGTGGCGGGAGCTCAAAGGCCGGTAATTGGCTTGGCAGGTGGTGACACAGTAGAGGAAGGAATGACTGTTGGATTAGTCGTCAGCTGCTCCATTATGGCTTCAATGGTAGCTGTTAGCCGATGGAGCTGTCTACTGTGTTCCAACAACATGGCTGCAAAACCGGCAGCATTCGATGGCGCGGGAACATTCATTGCTGGATGGGAATGCTCACACTGACAGTAGCAATAGTAAGTCAAGAATTTGCAATAAGTACAGAGGTGAGCAGGCTTAAATACACAACACTGATGAGCAGGAATGGGAGACAGCTGGTGTGAGCAGGAGGGGCAAGGAGCATTATGGGAGTTGGAGTGAGGAAGGCGCAGTGGCAGTCAATATTCGGGAGAGGGTTCCCTCTGGCCCACAGCTCATTTAATTGAGTTCCTCAGTTTGGTGATTCCTGAGTTTCATGACATAAGCAGTCCTGCGCCATGATGAGATTCAAACCACGCAAGAGCAATGGAGTACAGATGATCTGAGTTAGCCACACACCCTGAGTTTGATGGGACAGTTTGACAGACAATGTAAGGAATTGGTGTGACCCAGAACATGAAATGTGTCATTAAATTCTGAAATGTGTCATTAAATCATGAAATAAATACATGTTTCTTAAATCATTTAAAACTGAATTTTAAGGAAATATTGACACATTTAATGACACTTTTAATTATTTAATGCCAAATTTAAATAATTAATGACACTTTTTTTAAAGAGTTAATGGCATATATTTATTTAATATTGTCTCTTCCATCCCACACTGGCCATGAAATACAAAAATATGTCATTAAATGTTTAAATATGCTTTTTAAAACCACATATAATTAAACATTTATTTATTGATTTCCAATTTTATTTATTTAATGCCAATTTTAAATAATTAATGACACTTGTATTTATTTATTTCATGTAAAAAATATTTATTTAAATTTGTCTCTTTCAGCCCACATTGGACAATAAAATATATATGTTATTAAATACTTAAATATGCTTTTTAATGGTAATTTTAATATTTTAATACCACATTTATTTAAACATTTATTTACTAATTTCCAATTTTAAATATTTAATGCCAATTTTGAATAATTAATGACACTTTTATTTAATGATTTCATGGCATATATATTTATTTAGTATCGTCTCTTTTGAACCTTCGTAGATCTATGCCAACCATGACTTAATGTCTAGAATACAATTTAAAAGAGTGTTTAAAGGTTCAAGGTCATCAGGAGACATGGCGATGTGAAGCTGTGCATCACAGCACAGATGTGAAAGTCAACACCATGTCTCCTGATGACATCCCAGAGAGGCAACATGTATAAATTAAAGAGTATTGGACCTAAGATTGATCCTTGGGCAACCCCAAAACTTATTTTGTGGATTCTTGAGGAGCATGCATCCATACTCATAAAAATGTTGATCTGTTAGAAAAGATAGGAACCAGTTAAGAACCGTTCCTTAGAGGCCAACCCAACTCCTAAGTCTGTCTAATAAAATCTGGTGATCTACCATTCTAGGTATCAGATGTACTCGGCCTGTCAAAATGACTCGGGGTTCTGCGGCTGATGATGACGTCACACTATTTGATTGGCTGTAAGCTGGCACGATGACGTGTAAGATAGTGATTAGCCCAGACAAATCGATAACGATACTTAGGGTAGTCATAACTTGCTGTTATTCGTGAGAAATGTGGATGACTTTTGAAATTTTCCACTACATTACACAAGGGACTTATCACCTTAAAATTAAAAATGTCATTTTTAGTTATGAGCAATAACAACTCGTAACTTTAGGTTACAAAAGGAAATGTAAAAAGTCAAAACAACAATATTATGAGCCTGAGAAGATCTCAATGCTACATAGTTTGTCCAAGTGGGGTTACCGTAGGATGACGTTATCGTTAGTGGAAGGACCCCGAGCTGTTCTGACAGGCTGAGTAGATGTGGTTCCTACACCCCATCAAAGACAGCACTAAGATCCAGTAGCATCAGAACAGAAAGTTTCTGGGTGTCAGAATTATTTCTGAGGTCAGTTAAAATCTTTAAATGGGCCGTCTCTTTACTGTGATTTGTCCTAAAACCAGATTGACATTTTTGTAAAAATATTCTGTTATTAAAAAAATCATGTAACTGAGTAAAAACTTTTTTATTTCAAAGATTTTACCTAAAAATGTGAAGTTGGATACAGGTCTATAATTATTCATAACATTTGGATCCAAGTTATTCTTCTTTAGAAGGGGCCTCACCACAGATATCTCACAGGCAGTGAGGAAGATGCCTGTCTGAAGAGAGCAGTTTACTATGTTTAAAAGCTCCAGCTCAAAGAATCCATAACATGTTTCTAAAGAACAAGTGGGAATGGGGTCTAAAAGGCTTGGAAAAAAACTCAAACAGGCATCTTCTCATCAGCCAGGACAAAACACTCCAATATTTCCTGAGGTAAAGGCAGTGCCACTGGCCTACTAAAATTAGTGTGATGTAACAGTTGAAGGTTAGATCTAATAGCAGTGACTTTACTCCTGAAGTGGTCCGTAAAGTACTCATATGCAGTCCGTGAGTATGGCATGATAGATTTGATAAAATCTTTGTTGATTAAAAAACAGTTGTCTTGAAAAGAAAACAGGGGTTGTGTTTATTGTCAGTAATGAATTTGGAAAAAGAAAGTGTTCCTTCATTGTAGGTTGTAGGTTTTTAGTGATCTTTAAAAACGTTTTTGCAAACTTTCTCTCTGCTCTTCTACAAATTCTCTTTAGATTTAAAGTAACCCCGTTTCTCCAAGGTGTCTTTGGATTCGGTTTTAATATGTTTTTCAGTGGAACTACTAAATCGATGGCAGACTTCAGTCTGTCGTTCAAGTTGTCAGTTAAAGAGTTGCGAGAAACAGGTAAAATCTAAGCAGGAGTTTGTTGTAAAATGCTAATGAAATTTTCAGCCACTGCAGATTTTATATATCGTTTTGTCACAGTTCTCTCTGAGGCCTCCTGCTGGATAAAACCAGTCACCGTAAAAAACACAATAATGGTCTGACAGCCAAGTTAACAACAGAGGACACACCAGCAGGACAGGCTGCAGGTAATGACCAAGTCCAGGGTGTGTCCTCGGTTGTGAGTAGCTGTACCACATGCTGGGTAAAATCCATACAATTTAAAAGATTTAGAAACTCAAAGGCAAAAAGCTTATTCAGGTTGTCAACATGAAGATTAAAATCTTTAGTTATTATAATCTATTATGCCTTAAGAGAATGATGGATAAAAACTCGTTGTAATTCTTGTAAAAAACTGGAGGGAGGATTTGGTGGTCTGTAAACAGTGACTGCTAAAATAGGTGGTTTACTGAACAGGATGGAATGATGCTCAAATGAAGAATGATCAGTTAAAGTAATGACTTCCGTTTTTATATTTTGTGGAGCAATTAATGTGGTTCCACCACCTCTCTTACCTTCCCTGATATATAATAAAAAGTAAAAATTAGGTGGCGAGGCCTCAGTGAGAATAGCTGGAGCATCAGCCCCAAGCCAGGTTTCAGTTAAAAACAAAATGTTTAAATCACGGTAAAGATCATGAATTATAAAAGACTTGTTTGAAAGCGATCTGATGTTTAAAAGAGCCATGTTCAGAGTAGCAGGTGAATCCAATGATGATTTACATTTAATTTTGTTTCCTCATTTGGTGCTACATGTATATACTGGAGACATCTGACAGGAGGAATGTGTGACTTTGAATGAGGATGCTTCCGAGACCTGCAAGAGATGTGTACTGGAAGAAAAGATGTTGATATGGAGGGAATGTGTGTGTTTTGGTTGAATCTAGCTGGAAGAAGCAGTGCAGGGGTGGAGGGTGAGTTCTATGTTCATCCTGAGGAGATGAAAGCCTGTATGATTTCGATGTAAGCCATCTGGTTTGAAAAGGTTAGGTCTATTATAAAATGTGGTGAAGTTGTCAATGTAGTGGATATTTAAAGAGTGACAGTAACTTTCTAACCAAATATGGAGCTAACAGATTCCAGAGTTTTATGTCTCTGCAACGGGGTGCAGGTACTGGACCAGATTTGATACATTGTGGGTTTAACTGTTGGATGTGATGAATGAGATGATGAAGTCCATTTTCAAAATCTCAAACTGCTGGAACTTAATGTCATTGGTACCTGCATGTATAATGACAGTTAAAGTAGAGGGGTATTTACTGGTGAGCTGGTGGGCATAATTATGAATGTCCTTAACTGATGCTCCTGAGATGAAGTGGGTGTGGCGCCTCTTAATGTCAAAGCTCACTGACACTTCCTGCTGGATATCACTTGTGGCATCAAAAAAACACGTACTAACGGTCTGATATAACCAAGTCAACAACAGAGGACACTCCGGCCGACAGGCCAGAGGTAAAGATCAAGTTCAGGGTGTGTTCTCTGTTGTGGGTTGGTTGTATGGGATGCTGTGTAAAATCTATGCTGGTCAGTCAATTTAAAAACACAAAGGCATAGATATTGTTTTTGTCAACATGTACATTAAAATCACCAGTTATTAAAACCCTGTTTTACCTAATGTGAAGATATGATGGAAAACTCTTTATTAAAACAGGAAGGAGGGTTTGGTGGTCTGTAAACTGTGACAGCTAAAATAGGTGGGTCACCAAAAAGAAATGCATGAAGCTCAAATGAAGAATATTTACTACGTGCAATATTTTCAGTTGTTATTGTATTGTGAGCAATCAAAACTGTTCCACCTTTCTTTCCTCTCTTGACACAAAATGAAACAAGTTAAATTAGGTGGAGAAACCCCAGAGAGAATTGCAGGTGCATCAGTCCCCACCCAGATTTCAGTTAAAAACACACAGGTTCACTGTCTAAAATCAGATCATTGATAAAATAAAAAAGACTTATAAAAGGCGGATGTTGTTTGCATTTTTGTGTGACTAGCAAAAAAAGGGATGTTAGCCCCAAGTAATACATGCAGCCAAAATGCACATGGTTGCATTTCTTGAACGTATCTAAGTGCGTCCAGGGCTGGATTCTATTGTTGGCCGCATCTGTGGCGCCAAAAGGGAGGCGGGTGTAAGTGGCTGCTTCTTGGGGCCCACAGAAAAATAAAATTAAAAAATAATAGTCATTTCATTAAGTCATTAACCAATACATAAATAACAAATGTTTTATTTTCAATGTCATGGTAACAATATATTTATTAAAAATTCAGAGAGCAAAAGGAGTTGAAGAGTCGAAAAAATTTCACTTTAAAGACTTCAAATGCCATATTAGGGATTTTTCACGTGACAATGCTCAACATTGGGTTTTGGCTAAACAAAGTTGAGCAAGTACCAGGTTAAAAGGTTGGAAAAAGAAGCTTGACTCACTCATTTGCTAATCATTCATAAGTTACGTTTTATTTAAATGAAGATAAACCATATATGGCCTTTTTGCATTTTGATGATCCTTTTTTTTTATTGCTGAAGTTTTTTTATGTCAACTGATTATAAATTTTTAAATGAAAAAGCTTATTTCTTATTGAAGAATCAGTTTTGCAGTAAATACTTAAAACACAAAATGAATTCGTTTGTATTCAAAGTGCTCAGATCTTCCCATACTGTACATGTCAGTTGTCACATTGTTTTGTCATAAAGATGATAGTGAAAATCATCAAAATGCATAATAGTATGTGAAACAGCATAAAAAAATTGCAGCTGTGTTAGGGGGCCCTGTAACATTCCTTTTTAAAGGGCCCAAAATCCCTGGTGGTGCCCTGGAGCCACACGTGTTTAAAATTAAACTTAAAGTCCCATTTAAAGAGCTTTCGTGCTCCTAGGTGTATGAAATGTGTTTTCCGCATTTGATCCATCCCCTGGAGGAGCGGTAAGATGCAGAAACAGCCGCACTCAGGAACTATTTGTTATGGTTTAACCATAACCATTACCCGTAATCCTAACCTTAACCCTTCCTCTGGATCAGTGCGGCCAAGAACATTTCAGCACTGGCCACATGTTTTTCCAAAATTACCTGCGAATAGACACTTTCTTTAAAAGAGATCTGACATTTAAAAGAGACATATTCATTGTTAGGAGTACAATTTGATGAGAGCATAACATGGGATTTGTGATTGGTGTTATGTGTATTGGAAGGTGGCATCTGACTTGAGAGGCATGTGGACATGAATGGAAATCATTTGAATGTCTATTGGTGATGCGGAATGTGAGACTTAAAGAAACGTCAGGGGTGTGGGTGTCCTGGTTCAACTGTAAACTGGGAATGGCTTTGTAAGAACGGCAAGATCAAAATTCCTGCTGAGAAGATGGGAACCAATACTGTTTGGATGTCAACTGTCTGCTTAGACAAAGGTCTATTGTAAATCAGTGTTATCAATGTGTGGAATACACATGGAGTGTTTACATCATCTATGTTTTTAATCAAGCGTAGAGAACACGGCTTTTGTTTTAATGACTCCAACCAATTTAGTTTTTTGAGATGACCATGAAGACTCAAATACACAAAGACTTTCTTCTGCAGACCAGCTTTGTTTGTAAAATGTTTTTCTCCTCCGAATTTCTAGACTCGTAGTAAAACAATTGTTTCTTTATCTGCTGTTTATGAGGGCCTAAAAAAACCCTCTGACAAAATGACCAAAAGAATATTTCCCAAAGAAAACATTTTTGTAGGAGTTTACAGGTATAAAACGTTTTTTTCACACAATGATAGATTGTTACTGCAAAAATTGGTCTGCATTTGTCATTTTCACAAGTTGTGTTTGCAGATCCAAAATGTAGGTTTCAACATCATGTTACAACTGCAATACACTTTTGACAAAAATACATTTCATAAATCCGGCTTTTCTCTTCCTAAAAACCCTTCATGTTTCTCTGTACCTTTCTCAGAAGAGATGGAGTCTAACTTTGCTAGCATGCTCATAGGCAGGCACCACATTATAGTTTTTCTATCATAGAGTGGACATCAGTCCCGTGAAAATGAGAACGTAAATGTTGAAACATAAAATCTTGTCATTTCATTCCTTGCTAAAGAATTTTCAAGTCAATCCTTGTGTTTGGTTTAAAATTCAAATCTGCTTTTCCTATTTTTTTTATTCTACTTTAAGATGGTCCTGCCACACCTGTGACACCTTTGGCTTGAGACAGCAAATACCTTTGTAGAGCGGGGTCTCGTTATCACAGTTAGGGATGCTGGTTTCAGCTCCTTCTTCAAGCAGAACTTCAACACATCGAAGTTGATCTCTGCTGACTGCAATCAGCAGTGGAGTCTCTCCACATGTTGTCCTCTTGTTGATCATCCCTGGCTGAGCTGCTCACATCAAGACAGATAAAGTTATTGTATCATCATGGCTTTGTCACGTTGTGGTTTCTGAGTGACTGCACCTGCCAGCAGAATCCGCAAACAGGAGTCTTGGCCAAACCATGCAGCCTGGTGAACTGCCAGCCAGCCAGGCTTGCTAGGAAGCATCAGGTTAATTTCTGGACACATTGCCAGTGCCTTCACTTTTCTTGCATTGCCTTCACGGATTGCACTGAACAGAGGTTCTTCCTCTCTGCAAAGAATAGCTTGTGAGTGCATTTGGCGACTTCTGCCTCCACTGAAATACAACTGGGCCCAAACTGTCCAAGTCAACAGGAAAGTTATTAAGTTGATCAGAAACAGATGGTAGATATAAAACTATCTGTTTTATAACGTTTATTCATGGATCCACACATACAAGTACACAAAACGCACACTTAAACACATAGATTCCCATTTACAGGTAAGTAAGATACGTATCCACACCAAAATGTACTCACTCCTCAGGTTCTGGAGCAACATGGACCAGATAACCATCTGCTCTGCGATATGCCACCATTCTCTTTCCTGATCCCGTCATGAATCGGCTGACTGTCCCGTGAAATGTTTTCCTGTCAACACAAAGACAAGAACCATATGGAACACAGAATCAGGTTCAGCAGCAAATCAAATGAAACAGAGATGTTCCCAGAAACCAACCAGAAAAGAGCTGCATAAGCATTAAGCTGTGGTTCACTTCTTTAACACATCAAATCAGACCGCGGAGCACCAGCTCTGGGTTGTTTGTTTTTGGCAGTTGCAGGGTCCTCAGTTGGTGGTAGGCTTCAGAGTATGGTTGTTACAACCAGAGCACAGGTTTGTGTTTGTTCTGTTGGTTTAACCTTCACAACAAACTCTTTGATCAATATTTCTGAACAAGCATTTGTCACCAAACTAAAATATAAATTCTCTGGAATCTAGTTGAACACACTCGGTTTAGTAAATAGCACCCAAAACACAAAGACAATCATAAGCCTAGAATGCTTACAAATCAGGAGGCTTCTCGTTCGGTGGGTTTGGAGAGCTGTAGTGCGCTGGGGTCTGGGCAGCTGGAGGATCATGGGACCTGTAGTTTGGTGGATTGTGGAGAGTTTGGCTGCGATGTTCTGATTTTCTGACTACATCGCTGTGTCTGCTGTCATGGCTGTGGTGGGGCTGTGGAGAAGCAGTGGAGGAGCATTGCGTGTCACTTAGGCTACGTTCAATAGCAAGCTGCAACAATTCCTCATCACTTAGATTATTGTAGAGAGAATAATCCTCAAAGGCCAGGCTGGGAGATGAACCCGAGTGTGACGTGCTGGCAGCTTCCATGTCCGCGCTGACAGTTTGAGAACCTGAAGGAACAGCAGGAAATCACTGAGAAACTTTTCAGAACAGAAAACTTCACTGCCCGTTTTGATAAAGAATGGCATATGATAATAAAAATGTTTAAATGGGTCTTTGAAAGGAGCTCCTAGGGAGAAACAGTTAAAAAATCCACATTTAGTCATTTAGACAAGTCATACTCATACCTAAAAACATTTTATAATGTTAATGGCACTTATTACAGAGGACTTGGAAGATTTGGCAATGGCTTGTCATTCTTTGGGGTTCTGTAATGTCTACCAGCAGCATGATGCAATGGGGGGTAGGGGTGAGTGGTTGAGGTTTGATATAGAAAAGGTCAAAGTAAGTTTCATGAGGCCATGTTTTCTAGTTTACTGAGCAGGTGGAGGCGCTGCCAAATCTTTTCAGAAACCAACGCACTGAGATTTGAGTTCTATCCACCGACTCATCATCAACTGAACATAAAAGACTACTGGATCTCACTGATGTTGAGCTCCAATGAGCTTTCAGAAAAGGTAACACCAGTGACGTGAGGCTTTAGCTGAATCCAAATTCTCCCCCTACCGCTACGGCTTCTCCCTACACCTACATTTAGCCCTCCAAACAGAGAGATATGGAAAATAGTGTCTTCTACTCCTGATGAGGTCATCATTATTTGTTGGTCATCTACGGTAGCGAGTAGATGCCACCAATTGGAAAATACATAACGTTAGTTTTATAAATTTAAACAGTCATGCTAAAACAAAACCTCACTACTTACATTTAAATGTAAACTTCTGTGCTTCAGATCACATCCACGTGAAGAAATGTGGCACAGAGCGACGTGGAACACCCTCCCAGCATAGGGATACAAAGCCCTCCGACACTATGGCTACTAGCTGGTGATTTAAATCTTGACTGGTTTGCTGCAGCCTCTGATGGCCTAAAACAGGAGTGTCAAAAGTCCTCAAGGACCAGCCTAATAAACAAAAATTCCTTCCCACCCTGTGTATATTTAGAGGGAAAGGGTGAACCAATCCCTGGTTCAGTCCATAACCTGGTAAGCTCCTCAAAAACAGGGATGCTGCCTGGGCCAAAGCATGAAAAAGCAGGTCTGAGACTGACTGCCTTCATTTTAATCAATTACCAAATAAATGCACCTCCACCATTAAGAGGGCAAAATCCGATTTTTACCTCACTGAATTATCTAAAAAACATACCAACCCCAAGACGTTCTGGAAATTAGTGAAATCAACCTCAAACTGTCATGCTGCAACTGAATTTCCTATCTAAGTAAAGAAGGCATTTAACTGACAGATACATCAGAAATGTAAAATGTATTTAATAAACATTTTATTTCAGCTGGCTCTTTATTTGACTCTGTATACCTAGACTGACTCAAATGAGGATTCTGGCATCCAAACCAGAAACAGTAACTCTTTATGGCTGCACCTTCAGTTTCATTTCTGTGTCTTCCTCAAAAGTTCTTAGAGAGCTGAAAAACCTGGACACCAAAAAGGCATCTAGTCCCAATCTTTTAGACCCCTTCTATCTGAAGCTGGCTGCTGGTTTTATTGCTGCGCGAATCACATTCGGTGTGTAAGCACCTTGAGAGGACACTGTATGTCCAAATGGCTGGCTCCACTTCCTCATTTCTTAAACCCAAGGTAAACCTATAGAAGCTGTGGTGACCTATAAGTATCTTCGGGTTTTTGTTAGATAACGACCTGTCTTTCAAGTCCCATGTTGCTAATTTGGTCCGTAAATTGAGGGTAAAGCTTTTAAAAACAAACAAGAGTCCAATAAACAGTGCTTATGCTTCTAAACATTTTGTTCTGTGCATTACTGTTACATGTTGTAACATTTTTACCTACTGTTGGATGTAACCTTTTTTATGTATTTATCTCACTATAAGACTCTGCTCATTTCAATTATTTAGAGGTCACTACGTGTGCTGCTGACCTCTTGGCGAGGTCGCCCTTGTAAAAGAGATCTTGATTTCAACAAGTTCTTTATCTGGTTACATAAAGGCAAACATATGTAGGGGTAGGGAAAAGCCACAGGTGTAGGGGAGGGTTTCAGATTCGGCTTTTGTATTTGGACCCAAATGAAAACAGGTTTTGAGGAAGTTGGTCCCTAATCAAGGTAGAAAAGCACTGTATGGTTACATTTCATGAACAATTGAATTGCTTTCTGACCAGTCTCCACATCAAGCAAACAAAAGGGGACAGTTGGGAGGAATAAATGAAGGAAGCCTGCAAATGAGCCAGACTCAGGGCCCTGCATAGAATCAGAAATAAGCTGTTGCAAACTTACCTACCAGATCTTCAGATTCTCTCACAGTAGAAAATGAAAACTTTGAAAATCAGGAAAACTGAAAAACTGTCTCGCCAAACCGGAGTTCCCCAAAGCTTGTACACAAGAGAGGTAAAAGCGCCCTCCTCCTTCAGTCCAGACTGTCATGTGTTCTGCATGGTCTGCGTCAGTCAATACAGTGCTAGTGTGGGGGAGAGGTTATGTAAGGTTTATTTTAGGGACCCGCTCTTGAAATTTTACCGGAGGACCTTTTATGTCACTCTAAGGTTGCAGGGGGAACTAGGGGTCACTTGACACCCAAAAACCCAGACGCCTCCATATCTTCAGGAAGCAGTGACTTTCTTTAGGATTCTACATTTGTTTGTAAGTGTGAGACAGCAGTGTGTTATGGGGCGCCGTTTGTAAACCGGTGTAGTAAAATTTTAACAGCAATATTTTGGATTATTTAGCCTCTTTTATGAGAAAAAAATAGGTTTGGTTTTTCAAATGTGTTTTTTCACCTTTTAATTCATGTATTTATAGATGTTACATTTACCTGCTTAATATTTAGTTAGCAAGCTAAATATTTCATTTTTAAGTTAAATATTTATTTTATAATTATATATTTAACTTGTAAATTAAATATTTAAGTTTTTTAAGTTAAATATTTATTTTATAATTATATATTTAACATATATCAACATTTAAATTGTGGTATCAATAAGAAGTTTAATATTACTAGGATGGCTCAGAAAAGTGTTCCTACTGTTTTTTTTTTGTTTCAATGCCTTTTGTCTCTTGATGTGTCCAGTTTTAAACAACTTTAAGTATTGAATGCTTTTGTATATATTTGCACTCTTACTCTTCCCATTAATCGTTGCTGTATCTGTACTGGTCGATGTTTGATGACATCACAAGCGTATGAGCTTTTGCCTGGATGGAGACGTACCTGTTCCGTGTACAATAAATACGCTTAGAGGAGCTGAAGTTTATCCTGCTCTGATTCTTCTTCCATCTATCCACCACGCAGGGAGAAAGATCACAGCTGTGCAATAGACACTTACCTTAACAAACTTTATGAAAAAAATGTGCTTTCTAGCTTGCATTGTCTAAACTTCTCCCATGCAAGATGCCATATTTCATGTGGCATAACGATGTTGATCTCACTATCATTTCAAAAGTGTCTCAGCTGAAAATTTCCTTTGATGCTCATGTCTGTGTAGTTGCTGTTATTAAAACCAAAAGTTCTTTAATGTTGCATACATTAGTTTAATCAATGTTTCTTGTCATTAACTGTGAAACCATTGATATTGACTTCTCAAATGTCACATTTGGTTTATATATATTAGAGTTATGTGCATTACCTGCAATGTCAATGCTGTGGAAATTAATGTTAACACTGATGTCTTAAATTCTGTTGATATTGCTACAAATATTGATGTCCCAGATGTCAACGTTGCAGGTGTGATGCAGCAGATGTTGCAAAATCTTTAGGCATGACATTCTCTGCAAAACAAGGTTTTCCAGTGATATCACTAACAATGGTTTTTAGCAGCAGCTCGGCATCAGTGCGTCACTGTAGAGAACATCATTGCAAGCTCCATGCTGCAGCAGTCGGAAATGAAGTGATGAAGAAAAAGCTACAGAAGACTTCCTGTCTGATTTTCTTCTGTGAGAACCAGAAAATTCAAACAGGAAGTGCTTAACTTTGTTGCAAAAACAGAGCAGAGTAAACAAGCAGATATTCTGCTAAAATACACACTGATTAGTGGGACACAAACGCTGTGTGTTCGATCCCACACAGGCACAGACATTAACATCCTTTATTTTGTTTTGATGAAATATCAAATATTGACAAAAAATTGTGCAATGTCAGAGAAAAAGTCATAATTGGGAAAAACTGAGGCTTTTCTTACAAATCATTTTTTTATACCACTTTCAGAACAAAACCATTGATCAGAGATCACATTTGTTTAACCTATTTTCACAAGCAGACAGATTTAAAAGTATGCAGGAGAACGTTGAGTGTGGACAGGGTTGAATGGGCCACTGAGGAAGGTTCTCAGGTTCTGGGCCTCTGTTGGGCGCGCTGCCTGTACTCTGGCAGGTGATGGAGGATCCAGGCTGCAGGAGTCAGCATGGCTGCTGCAAACGCCATCATGACAAAGAAGCTTTGCTGTCAGAAACAAAACAAAGACGGAGAAACTCAACCTAAGAGAAGAAGCTGTTAAGCTGTAAAAATAGAACTCCCTGAGCATTATCAGCGTGTTTTTAGGTGAAGCCGGGCTCTCTGGACAGAGCGGTAGGGCTTCAGAAGCCCAGGACCAACGGAGGTCTGTGGACTATTGCAGCACAAACAAATACTACACACATTGTCTACAAACCAGGGAGAACTAAAGACAAAAGTTTTCAAGGTAATGGATCATAGACTTACTGCTAGTTAGTGGGCTTCTAGTAACTGTTAGTTTGAAGTTACTTACTGCGGCTCCAATCCGGTGTCGAGGAGGTTTGCTGTAGATGGTCCTTGTGGATTCTTTTAGGACTTCTTCTGGCCGGGCTGGCATCATAGCTTTTCCCATCATCTTAAAGACCGCATGGAACATTGAGCTGACACGTCTGAACTGCAGCACTCCTTCACCAGACTAAGCTCTGCAGAGATGAGGAGGAGTGGCAGGCACAGACTGACAGCTAGCTGCACGACTGAGGGTCAGCTCAGACCAAACCCTGATCTGAGATCTGATTTTACTGATGGATAAAAGAACCTGTAGCTGCTTAGCCATAGACTCTTGCAGAAGCCCGGTGTCACCGTGGCGTGACTGATGTTTGAACCTGTGCAGGTGCTCCAGAGACACATCAAAGGTGGTCTTAATCATTGATGTGGGCTCTGCTGAGGATGAAAAACCACAGCAGTCTTCATGAAAATGACACGATGCCTGCTAAACAACTTTTATTTTTTTAATAGGGAAAAGGACTGACAACTTCAACACTAACAGCTGGAGGACCAACAGAAAGCTGCAGAGCATGGCACTGCGCTGGAGATGGGGAGAGAAGCACGATCAGGAGTAGGAAAACGCAGTAGCTTCCATGCGGCGTCTTTTACTACTTTGTTGCTCGAAGAACTGACGGATATCTTCAGATGTCACAACCTGGAAGAAGGCAGGAGACGGCGTCAGAGTGGCGTCATGCAGACCTGCACTGTTCCTGACAAGCACAAGAACACACATGACCTCCATTCATACTTCATGGCCTCAGCCTGGTTCACACTGGAGTCGGAAGCGCCGCGGAGGAGTGCGCTTTCATTCGGCGCCCCTGTTAACCTATGGTGTAGTTCACATCAGACGCGGAAGCGGGCTCGCGCCGTGCAACGGAACGTTTCGCCGTCTGGTCTATTTTTTCCGCGAGCGATCCGCATCAAAACTGGCAGGAAGTTACACCGAGACACACTGCAAAATCTGGACGATTTTCAAAATATGACCAAACACAGCGATTGACAAATGCGATCACATTTTTGTATCTAAACAGACAGTAAAGTTGAAAATAAACATACAAACACAACATACACAAAACAGACACACAACCAGGCACACACCGTTCAACATAGTGGGACGACTAGAGAGCGGGGGCGGGGTTTATATGTTTAAAAAAAAAACAATCAACAAGAGCGAGGAGAGATCAGACAACAAGGATATTAGAATAAGATATTAACTTATCCATGACGGCAAAAAAAAAAAAAAAAAGCTCCTGTCGGCCGTTCCGGAATAACACAAACAGACACGCACACAAATACACACACACACAGATCATCATAGTGGGGCGTCTACAGAGAAGGGGGTGTGGTTTGGGGTGTAAAAGCACAATCAACGAGAGAGAGGCAAAGAGCAGCTGAGACAAGTCAGGATGACGTCAAATTAATTGTAGAAGTGGACAAATGCAGGGAATTGAGCAACCAGCAGCGCATGTTGTGCAAGGTCTACAATGTTCTAAATAACCACAGCTGAGCAGAAGTGTGTCGACTGTTGCGGAAAAATAGGCGTCTAGTGTGATTTGCAAGTGAAAGTGGAGAACGCTTCATTCCGAGCCGCTTAGTGGCGCTTCCACGTCCAGTGTGAACCAGGCGTTGCAATTTCAATCCAAACGCAGGCCTGTTTTCTCATAATGAATGGATTTCTTTTATTGTCATTGCAATAAAGCACAGCCAAATGTGTCATTTGCTATCTAAGAAGAGAAACGGGACAAATACATGAGGGGAACATGGGTGACAGAAAAAGCGCATACATCACAAAACTGTTGTTATCCTTACTTAATGAATGAAAAACTCACAATGCTACAATAAAAAAATTAAATCTGATAAAAATAATAATCATTACAAATTCAGTGAAAGTGTGACATTATTTGTCAACCATAATTCTTATTTACAAAAATAAAATGAAACAAGCCTGGACAAAAATGATGGTACCCTTAGAAAAGACTGAAAATAATTAGACAAAAGGGACATATGTTTATCCAAGGCAGGGGTCTCAAGCTGGGGGGCACGCGAGCCACTTGTAACCCCCTAGAGGATATTTTGCAGGCTCCACCTTAATATAAAAGTTTCATTTCAGTGCAGCCGCAGTGAGTCTTTCACTTTTACAGTGTTGTGTGCAGAGTTGATGACCTGACCAATCCCTGTGGAGTATATGCCTCTTTGGACCTGACATTGACCAGACGTTGTCTCTAATCTGTAAGGGCTGCCAGATCACTTTGAACAGCACAAATATGACATCACTTCCGCTAAAGCCTTTTATGGAGTAATGGGGCAGAGGACGTTGAAGAGTTCCTACCTTTCTTTGATCTCAGGCACAGTCGTAAAAAAGTTAAGAAAGTGACTATTCAAACTTATTTTTTACAATCATCCAGGGGGAGGCCGAGAAAAGGTAAAGATTACAGTTGAAGTTAAAATGTGGAATGGTGCCCGAGTTGTGTCTGCGATCACTGCGCTCTGTGCTCTGGGTGAGTGACAGCTAAAGGGACTTTAAAGTTATAATTGTACGACCAGTAACAACATTTAGCCATGGAAGCACTTTAAATACATGCGGCGATCCAGCAATCTGCATATTGGCTTCATGTATTACGTGTTGCCAACATAAATTTCCATCAGTGTTTGAGCTGGTCGTACATGCAAATAACATCAGCCTTAGCAAATTACCTTCAAAGTTTGCAATGCAGGATGACAAAAAATTAAATCCTTTTTGCCTTTTATTTTGTTAGAAAGACAAACAATGCGCTTAACATAATTTCTATTGACTCTGGGTAGCTCCAAAAGACATCTTGTTAACTTCAAATACTCAGCTATCTCTATGTAAACATCATAACAGGAAATGACTGAGGGGTCAAGGGCCAAATGCGGAAGTAGGTCGTGCAAAGAGTCCATTTAGTGTCGTGTCAGGAGTGGCTAAAAACGAGTTTATTTTACTCTAATAAAATCAACTTATTAAAAAACGAAATACTGCAAATCTATTATTGATACTCAATGAGAAACAAATCAGATTACTGGTTTGAGTAGCTCGGACCCCACTCCCACACCCCCATCTCACCCGCTGAACACACTGCTCCTCTTTTTTTTTATTTATTAAGGTACTTGCATAAAATGGGTGTTCACAGCTTTGATGTGAATGTATTCGTTTGTGAAAATCACATTTCTATGCCCACAGGCACAGTATGTGGGAAGCACCTGTTGCGATAAATCCATATTTTAATCTGGAATCCTGGCAGCCTCATGTTTTTTTTGTCTTGAAGTTGTAGCTTGTTCTTCGTATGTTCCTGCACTTATCCCATTTGCAAAGAAAGGTTCCACATACAACTTGTCTTGTGTTGCACGCCCCCGGATTGCTCTTAGCACTCAAGTGAGGGAAATGTAATCAACACATATTTTCCTTAGTGGATATGTATAAATTCAAACTTATATGAAATGAACAACTTTAAATGAAACTGCAGTCTTATAATAATCGTAGAAAACATTTCCAAGTCTTAGTAGAAAAAAAGAAAGTGTTTTGACACAAACTATTGCACTGTTAAGCTTAAGCAGTTGTTAGGTTTTCTACAAACCAGGCAGTTCCGTATCATCTATCAACTAATGGATGTTGCTAAAATACACATGGAAAGTAATCAGTGTGAAGCAAAGATAGAAGGCTCGCACATTCTTTTAAGTGTTACTAGAGAAAGACTTCTTTATTTTTGTACAAGACTATAATAATATTAAGTACAAAATGTCTTACATAAGAATAGATGTGCAATTTATCTTAGCACTGATGATATATGATGGTAATATCTCATTTTACTTACATTGCTAATACTTTGGAAACTTGAACACTATTTCCTAACCCTCTCATATAACAAAAGCAAAAACAGAAAAAAATAAGGAAAACATAATTTCCCTCTAAAGAAAAGGTATATATTTACTTGTAGAAAATCTACATGTAATCTTTTATTTTCATATTTAAAATTCTGGAAATGTCTGGAAAAGAGACATGTAAGAGAAAAGTAAAAATTATATGACCCATGTATGGAAAACAGTTGCCTTTCATTTTTCTTGTATTCCACATAGACAATTTTTTAAAGTTAAAGAGATCATTCTTTTTAATGTAACATGTGGAAAGAATGAGAAAGTGAACCCTTTCAAGAGTTTTTCATTGTATGGGACTTAAAAGTCTTTAGGTGCATTCACACTGAAAAGCGTTCCGCGCGGCCAATTCAGTGGCCCACCCCTCTCTCGCCGCAGAGTCGCTGCTCGCCGCGTGCCCAAAAATGTGCTCCCTAAGCTCACTTTCTCGCTGGCGTGTGGGAGGAGCTTCCAGCTAGTGTTGTTGATCACTACATGAAACAGTGTCTGTTTTTCATTTACAATACATGGGAGAGACAGATGATATTTAGAAATCCGTTTTTTTCTTTTTCGAAGAGCTCTACAAAAGCACTGGTAATCGCATCTCCATAGAGATCACGGCCCATCAAACATACATTAACAAATATATAAACCATCAACCCACAAAACAAAAAAAAGTATAATTCAGTTATCCAACACTCCCTGCAACAAACCTGTCCTTGTGGCTACAGCGGTTTGTCCTTTGCCCCTAAAACTATCACTACATATGTAACCTGGTTTGAATCTCAGTATTGTTGTGTTTTACTTTTTAAATACATATTTGTATTTCATTAAGTATAAAGAATACATAGTTATTTAAAATAAATTTCCATGAACATCTTTTTAAACCAAACAAGAAAACTTACACACGTGGACAAAATTGTTGGTACCCCTCAGTTAAAGAAGGAAAAACCCACAGTTCTCACTGAAATCACTTGAAACTTACAAAAGTAACAATAAATAAAAATGTATTGAAAATTAAATAATCAAAATCAGCCATCACTTTTGAATTGCTGATTAACATAATTATTTAAAAAAAAAAACTAATGAAACAGGCCTGGACAAAAATGATGGTACCCATAACTTCATATTTTGTTGCACAACCTTTTGAGGCAATCACTGCAATGAAGCGATTTCTGTATTTGTCAATGAGCGTTCTGCAGCTGTCAACAGGTATTTTGGCCCACTCCTCATGAGCAAACTGCTCCAGTTGTCTCAGGTTTGATGGGTGTCTTCTCCAAATGGCATGTTTCAGCTCCTTCCACAGATGTTCAATGGGATTCAGATCTGGGCTCATGGAAGGCCACTTTAGAATAGTCCAACGCTTTTCTCTCAGCCATTCTTGGGTGTTTTTGGCTGTGTGTTTTGGATCGTTGTCCTGTTGGAAGACCCATGACCTGCGACTCAGACCAAGCTTTCTGACACAAGGCAGCACATTTCTCTCCAGAATGCCTTGATAGTCTACAGATTTCATTGTACCTTGCACACATTCAAGACACCCTGTGCCAGATGCAGCAAAGCAGCCCCAAAACATGACTGAGCCTCCTCCATGTTTCACCGTAGGGACAGTGTTCTTTTCTTCGTATGCTTGGTTTTTGAGTCTATGAACATAGAGTTGATGTGCCTTACCAAAAAGCTCCAGTTTGGTCTCATCTGTCCAAAGGACATTCTCCCAGAAGCTTTGGGGCTTGTCAACATGCATTTTTGCAAATTCCAGTCTGGCTTTTTTAGGATTGTTTTTCAGCAGTGGTGTCCTCCTTGGTCGTCTCCCATGAAGTCCACTTTGGCTCAAACAACGACGAATGGTGCGATCTGACACTGATGTACCTTGGCCTTGGAGTTCACCTTTAATTTCTTTGGAGGTTGTTCTGGGCTCTTTGGATACAATTCCAACGATCCGTCTCTTCAATTTGTCATCAATTTTCCTCTTGCGGCCACGTTCAGAGAGGTTGGCTACTGTCCCGTGGGTCTTGAACTTCTGAATAATATGAGCCACTGTTGTCACAGGAAGTTCAAGCTGTTTAGAGATGGTCTTATAGCCTTTACCTTTAAGATGTTTATCTATCATTTTGTTTCGGATGTCCTGGGACAATTCTCTCCTTCGCTTTCTGTTGTCCATGTTCAGTGTGGTACACACCTTTTCACCAAACAGCAGAGTGACTACTTGTCTCCCTTTAAATAGGCAGACTGACTGATTATGAGTTTGGTAACACCTGTGATGTCAATTAAAGGACACACCTGAGTTAATCATGTCAGTCTGGTCAAATAGTTTTCAATCTTTTATAGAGGTACCATCATTTTTGTCCAGGCCTGTTTCATTAGTTTGTTTTTTTTAAATAATTATGTTAATCAGCAATTCAAAAGTGATGGCTGATTTTGATTATTTAATTTTCAATAAATTTTTATTTATTGTTACTTTTGTAAGTTTCAAGTGATTTCAGTGAGAATTGTGGGTTTTTCCTTCTTTAACTGAGGGGTACCAACAATTTTGTTCACGTGTGTAAATTAAACGTTTCATACACTACATTTATGTGTGTTAAATATCTATTACTATAAACTCATGGCTATTAAAAAATACATTCCAATGACGTTTTAAATCCAAATAATTATCCTGATGTTTTAAATTAACATTTATATTAATGTGTTAAGTAATTTAGCGGAAAAAAAGGTAAAATCATTCAACGAACTACAAAAGCCGGCTGTGGGATTAGAACCTGTGGTTCTTTCGAGAACAAAGATTTACAGCCCATGAGGACTAACCTCAGTCACCACAAGAGCAGCTGACTTAGCAAGGGGTTTGTCACTTTATAAAGACAGCTGCCCACAAAATGCAGAGTGAACGGCTCGCTGGGATTGTCACATTTGTTCATCCATGGATTTTTCATAGTTTTTAAACAGGAATGATGTGTTTCTGTTGTAACAACATGTTGGTTGTATGTTTGAGCACTTACAAATGAAAACTTCACATTATTTAATGAGTTTTAAGTAGCTCACATGCCAAAAAGTGTGAGCACCCCTGATTTAGAGGTTCTCTGGTATAGTGAGCTTCAGTCGCGCTCTGTCTGTAAGACGGATGCTTCCGCAGTGTTTCCATCTCTCTGACTTTGTTTGAACCAGACTGTCACTCAACAGCAGCAGGATGGGTTCAGGAAACCCCGATGTCCCGAAAGGGATACATCAGGTTAAGAAAATGAATGGAAGTTCAGGAGATCTGATCCACCATATTGGATGTGTATTCTACCCGCTGTCACTGAAACTGTCACGTCCAAAGCTGACTCCCTGATTAGTTGACAGTTTTTTTACTCTGTCTCGCTATGCTAACCGCTCAATTTGCACCGTATCACTCAATTTGCGCTGTTTCCAGACTTTCGTGCCACATCGGCTTCTCAATTCGCGCTGCAGAACCTCAATTAGCTTCTAAACCATTGACTGTATGTACATTGAAACTGGCTGCCGCCGCTGTGCAGATTGCGTTCAGTGTGTAAGTACCTTTATAAGATTCACAATACATGTTAAACAAAGATTTAGTGCTGCAGGTGATATACATTTCTTATCTTAGTTCTTTTCTAGCTCATTTCAATGTCACCATTTTAATAGTTTTGGTTGTTTTGAGAGATAATGGGATTCTTTCCTGGCTTCAACATGTGTGGACATCATATTTTGGGTTATATTACCACAGAAGAGTTAAGTTTGAATAACGAGGGCCCTGTCAAAGAAAAATAAAAAAGGCATATCAAAGAGCTCTGCTCTTGTGTCTCATTAAAACACTTTCCTGTAGCCTAT
Organism: Oryzias woworae; assembly: GCA_016861445.1. NCBI lineage: Eukaryota > Metazoa > Chordata > Actinopteri > Beloniformes > Adrianichthyidae > Oryzias > Oryzias woworae. The sequence goes on along the minus strand of BOLG01001259.1, from coordinate 390,265 downwards.
ACTCTGCAGCCGTGGACGCACTGAGAGCGCTGTTCTTAATAAAAAGACACAAAAACTTGTCTCTTTTTTCTGTTGAAATGCCTTTTTAGGTCGTTGTTTGCAGTAAGCCAAGCCAATAGAGACATTGCTGTCAGTTTAAAATATTTATTAAGGGTTTTTAAGCCTTCTGAATCTGTGAATATCTCACTAGCTTTACTGAACTGTTTTGTCCACTTTTGTTGGTGTATCCAGCCGCATACGTTTTTTAAAATAGAAGTGGCATGCATTCCTGTTGCTTAGCATGTGAAAATAGTCTATTTCTACAAAGATTGTGTGTCTATGGAATACAAAAACTATCTTGTCAAATCTGTTTTCAGATTGAGAAATGCAAAAGCTTGCACAGAGATGTGCAGGCTCAGAGGGGAAGACAGAACAAAAGCTGTAGGAGTGACACATGAGGAGAGAAAAAAGGACATCTGGATTCAGCAAGAACAGGAAGAGAACCATTAGACTGAAGTAAACAAAAGCAATAAAACAGTCAAAGTTTGATGCTGCTTCTATAGAATAGACTACTTTATGCAACCAGTACCCGACCTGCTTAAAGGACGAGGAGCAGAGAGAAAGAGAAGAAGAGGAGAAACAGGAAAGAGACAAAGTCTTTGACCTACCTTTCCTTCTGCTGCAAACCTCTGGAGAAAGTCTTTCAGCTCAGTCTTCATGTCATTGTACCCTGAGAGAAATACAAGCAGGATCAGCATTAGCTGAAGAGATCCATGGGAGATGTAGTTCTGAAATCAAGCTTGGCATACCATGTATGATCTCCAACTGCTGTACGCGGCTCAGGTTGTCCAGCACAGACATCAGAGGGTCGGTTCCCGGCTGTTCATGCTCTCTGGTCTTCCCTTTGTTCTCGTATTCCAGAACGGTGTCTGTCTCGTCTAGCAGGAAGGACAGACCGGCTTCAGACAGCATCAGCTGTGGGGGGAACAAACTGGGGTCACCTGGTGAAGGCTCCATAAGGTTATTCTGGAAAATGTCTGAACTCTGTCTTACGCATGAAATTCAATCAGTCAATGAAAAGGGAAGGGGAGAAGTGTACTAAAAAGGACAAGGCTAACCCGTGGCAGTCTGTTTGTACAGGAAACAAAAGTGTTGAAGGTTACCTGGCAGGAATCACAGGAACACAGTTTAGAGCGCCACCCAGATGGCCAAAAGACGGCTCCTAATTGGATCCTTTTCTGCCCCGCCGCCTGCAGCTCTTTAAGCTGGCAGCAAGCCTCCGCCTCCTCATGGCTTCGCTTACAGCTAGGCTTTGCAACACTCTCCTTCTGTGAAGAGAGGAGACAAGCGCCGCGCGCGGGGTGGGGGGTCATATTACATTTAAATGTAATGGTCATTTTTCTTTGAGATAAGTTGATGCACAAACACAGCAGAACTAAAGATTTGAACCTTCTTGATGCAAACACAGGTCTTTGTTCCAGGGTTATCTGATTACAAACTGGTGTGACACAGCAGGAAGTGCACTGTTTGTAGTTTGTTTTCCTACAGTTGTGTTCCGCTACAGCGTGGAGCTGCAGGAAAGGTCAAGTCTCTCGCTTTTGTCTGAATCTCTCCCCCTCTGCTTTGACGTGTGGGTAGTAGAGTTAGGAAGAACTGGAATTATTTTTGGAGGATTCAAAGTCCATCTATGTGTAACAGATAGCACTGACCTTACCTAGTTAATCACATAGTCAATAAATAAGATAGATTTGTCTATCGATATAGCAAAAAAGCAGCTTGTTTGCTCATAACCAAGGACCTAACATAAACACTCATTGGGAGCGGCGGTCTAGTGGGCTATCACAGTGGAAAGTTGCTATAATTAGGACATATTCCCAAAAATCAGTGACAAGAGCATGCTCCCTAACTTCATTGACTGTATAAGAGATTGTGCAAACCCTCTCCCCCTTGCGTTCTAAATTGGAAGTACCCACTGGTCCTAGAAAAATCTCAAAGACTCCAATAGAGAAATAGAAAGGTATTTTATGTTAGAGTAACTGAGAATAAACATTCTGGCAGTACCGAGCCAGGATGTTTCTTTAGAGCTGCAAGTCGTTGTTCAGTGTTAATACAGTATATCTTCCAATAATGACCGGTCTCTAATAGACGCCGGTCTACATTAAACACCGTGTCTAACAAAGTGTTAGTTGTTTTAGACGCCGGTCTCTAATAGTGGCCGGGTCCTTTAAGACCCCTCACCCCCCCTGCTCGCCTACTCAGTCAGACAGAGGGTAGAGGTTGGGTGTCTGTGGTTTTAATGTTGAGAGATTGTGAACCAGTGTAGCATTTCTCATTCCATTTTGCTTAGACTTTTTGTGGTGGAATATGCCAAAGAACATTTTGGTGAAGATTCAGCAAAACATTTTGGGGTTAATTTCTAAACATATCCGAGAATGGTGCAAGCAGCTGGGTAAAAGGGCAGAGATGACTGTAGAAAGAAAAGAAGTAAACCGATTTGCTTTATAGCTACCGGTAACATCCAAAGTCTACTAGCCAAATCTGGACTTTACTAGCCAAACATTTCTCAGGAAAAATAATGCGTCTTTCAAAGTAAACCAGTTATTTCCCTTTATTTATTCTCTCGCAAAAAAAAACCCACTAGCTATAGTTGAAAGCAGTCTTATTTCAGGTTTTATATCATTACAGAAATGTCACATTACATTTCTGAACTCTGTACTTTTTTATTAACACATCCCCGTCGTTTAAAGCATTAGTAGAAGTAATAAATATCGACCAATATGAGGGGTATATTTTTTTGTAAATCAAGCCTAAAGACAATATTTGGACACATGCCACCCGAGCACCATTCAGTCTGTCCGATCCTACAGGCATCATCATCATTCTCATTGTCGCTTTCACTTTTCTTCTCCTGATGGTCTTTCTTCTTCCTCTGAATATTCTGGTTCATACATATATGGTTGAACCCCAAAAACTCCTCTTCTTTTTCAAAAAGTTGACTCCTGTCTCCTTCTGTGGCAGCCATTGTTGCTGATGTCACGCATCAATGACACAAATGTGCACACTGACCGCTAGGTGCGCTGAACGCGAACATAGCGGCTTCCATGATTGTCGCGTGAAATTCAAAGTTTTTTTTATATAGCAAATGTCATGAATGAATCAACAAAATAATGGTATGATCTTAACTAGTACTAGTCGATGTTTACTGGGATTTATTTGTTGGATGGTAATGGTCCTCCTTTAAATTGTGTATGTTCTGACAGATCAGCGTGTTGTAGTTGAGAGTCTGAGTCATTTCAAAAAGTAATGACATGTAGTAACAAGTGAGTGTGTGTTTGTGTTGGCTGAGATCACTGTGAGCTAGAAATTACCAGCACACCTGAATGCAGCAATAGTGAGCTCTTAATAAAAGCGCATAAGTGTGAAAATTCAATGCAGCCTCTGAACGCACCAGCTGCTGCGGTGAATGTGAGGATCAAATCTGAGCAATAAAGTCAGAATTAAATGTTTGAACAAACTCTGGGATGAATGTTTGGGAGGGAAGGCAGACACCTAAGAGCCATGGTTGTGAATTTGAGCCCCGTGTTAGAGATGAGGAACAATGTCTCAATGTCAAAACTTTTACCCGCATTGGAGGGTGGGAGGGTGTTAATTTAGAGCCCTGATTATTTTTATTGTTTTATTTTAATATTTCAAAATCACAATAGTTTTACAATTTACAGCTACAATTAAACAATAAAAAAACACAAATAAAGTCCTTTGTTCAAATATTGTGCCGTTTCTGTGTCGCTGCCTGCTGACATGTCCAGTGCTGTCAAACGTCTCTGAAGAAGACAAATGCTGATCACCGAAATTGCACAAGATCTGAAGAAAGAAGTTAAAAACTTTGACTTAATAAGAGGATATGATACACGTTCCGAGACAAATAAAATACACTTCAATCGTACACTTATAATTTATTTTCCTAAACCACGCAGAGCCAGCAACATAAGGTGGGTAAAAGAAGGAACCGGGGGAGGGAGGGGGGCTGGCTTTGTGCAAATGTCCTATTTTTATTTTATTTCACTTTTTGTGTGCAAATGTTTTTAAACACTTTGCATTTTTAATGAGTGTTTTATTTGCTTTTAAAGTGCTTTGAGTTTCAAGGGAATGCAAGGTGCTAAACAAACAAATAAAGTTTGAGTTTTATCGATTCATGCATCAACATCAAATGCAGAATCTGCCTCCAGTTCTCATGTGAGAGCTCTAGGATGACTTTGCCTCTCCTCTTACAAACCTCTTGTATCTCTTCGCCCAAACTCTTCCATACTTTGTCCAAGCTGATCCCGGGCTCACACCACATACGGTCTGGCTTCGGTGCGAACGCTGGAGTCTTGCCGTAACATGAAAAGTGCGAGAGGCACTCACACTGCATCTGGTCCAGTCTGGTCGCCGCAGTCCGGCCTCCACCGCGCTCCATATTCGTTTAGTTGACTTCTATTATTTCCAGAAGCCGGAGCTGATCCATAGCACTTAATTGTAAAGTTAGGGCAATTAATGTCATGAACTCGAAACCATGCGAGCGACTGTGAAGTGCATCCGGTACATTTCTCACAATAAAACGCTTTGACGTCATGTTTAAATGGCAGGTTCTCACATGAATCTACGTGAGTTCAGATGTTCGCGAGATTGGCAGGAGGGGCTGTCAGTGGCAGGACCGCAAGCACTCCGTGGTCAGTGTGAGTTACCGACCGTAGCCAGAACGCTCCGGGTCCACACCGGAGCTAGACCGCATGTGCTGTGAACCCGGCCTAAGTACCTGAGACACAGGCGTATCACGCAAATGTTTTTTCTTTTTTCCATCCCTCTCAAATCCTGCACACTACACAGAGAGGCCATTAGTGCTGTTCAAGAGAACGTTGCATGCTCTTTACGCACAATCTGGCTGCTAGATCAGAGAAAATTAGACAATCAGAGAATAGTTTGTGTGGACATCCTACAGGCATCCATCGGGTATTTTCGTACATTGACTGTATTCACCGAAAGAGAACAGGACGGAGTGACCCCCTCCCCCCTAGCGTTCCATATAGGAAGTACATGTAGGTTCCAAGAAGCCAAAATCCCAGAGATTTTAAGAAAAATAAACAGGTTTTTTTTGGATCAGAATCACCATTCTTACTCTGATGCATTTTTCTTAAAATCTGATTGCTATTACTATTTTTTTAAATATTTTTTCTTTGCAGAAGTTATTCAAATTATAAACTGGCCAATCAGATACTTCAGTAAAAGTATGTGGTGCCCACTAGGCCGACCTCAAACATTTGATTGACAGATTCTCCCGAGCCAGTTTCAGTGGAAGGGGTGTGTACTTTGAACACGCTTACTCATGACTAAGGACAGAAGTTGCCACTGACATGTTGAATCAGGCTGACTATCGTCTGGCTCCATGGTTCCATGGTGAAGTTCGTATCACAGAAAAATGGTGACTGACTTGGCTTAATTTCACTGGAGGTAAGGCATTTTCTATTGGTGATGTCACCCTCACTCAGTCCAATTCTCTTTATACAGTTAATGCTTATGTATCACATGCACATCCTGTGCATTAAGTATTTGCGGTTAGTGAGCGCACCTTACCAATGGCTAGAGTGCCCCGTACAACAACATCACTGGTATATCATAAGTGCAACTTCCATTGTTTTAACGAATACTTCATCATACATTTCCCACACACACGACAATCACAAGTTTAATTTTCATGACGTCTCTTAAGCCGACAACTAGAACAACAAAGGACCCGCAAGACATACCTGCGCTCACTTTAAGATGCAATCGCACCTGTCTACAACGCTCCACAGGCCCGGACAACCTAAAATCCTGCACGTCACCAAGGTTTTAGTTCAGTCTCATGATCCTCCAAAGGTCTGTGATACAGCGCTGTCATATGCCATGATGAAGTCAGCTACTGAAGTTATAGCATCAATAGCAATCTTCATTTTTAGCCCTAACACAGCACATGATGTATGCAAAAAGATCCATGTCTGATCTGTGTTGCTTTCTGACATTTATTCATGCAAACTTTTTAAAAAGTTCTCATCTTCTGCTAATCCATGTTTGGACTCCTTGCTTGCAACTAAAGCTCCAAAAACCTCATCAGAACAACACCTTCTTTCCTCTATCTTTAGGGAGAATAGTTTTCCTCTAAATAATTCCTCCAACTTTCTTGGGGACCTTACCTGGCTCTCTGACTTATCAGGAATTTGCTCAGCTCCAGGCCCCTCCCCTTTCGGTTCTTCTGGACCTGCAGCTAAAAGTGACCAAATAAAAGCACACAGACAGCAATTACAATAACATTTAAGGTCATTTAAGTTCATTCATTCCTATACCGTTTTATCCATTTCGGGTCACGGGGCTGCCGGAGCCCAATTCATGGAGCTACTTATGGACGAAGGCAGAGGACACCCCTGGACTGGCGTCTGGACTCGCCAGTATGTCGCAGGGGCCACAGTCACACACCCACACACACTCACACCAATTAACCTATGAAGCATGTTTTTGGATGGTGGGCCGTAGCAAACCCAGCATGCACGGGGAGAACATGCAAACTCCACACAGAAAGGTCGCCCATTGGTGACAATGTTTCGAGTCCCCCAACCGGACTTGAACCTTCTTGCTGTGAGGCAAGAGCGCTAACCACTGTACCACCGTGCAGCCCCCTAAAACGTAAGTTATATTTAAAATAACTTTGAAACAAAAACAAAAGGCTTTCATCTGCCTTAAACTAAGGTAAGGAGAAAAGACTTTGGACATCATCTGGGAATAAGACTGAAACCTCTGACTTCAGTCCTGACTTGGCCCGATCAGAATCTAGCTGTTTCATAAGGGACCAACATATCAGATATTATTTAATGCTAAACCATGGGGAGCCTTGAAAACAAGCAGAGCTGTTCTAAAATCTATTTTCTGAGCAACATGAAAGCAGTGCAAAGGCCTGAGGACAGGTCTGAAGTGAAATGGTAAATGGTGTTTACTTATATATTTACAGTCACAGTCCCATTCATCCATTCACACACTAATGGTGGCTCCACTGACGCTGGCACCACCCTATAGCAAACAGGAGCAGTATGGGGTTCAGTGTCTTGCCAAAAGCACTTAAACGCATGCTTGGGCAAGACGGGAACCGAACCTGTGACCTTCCAATCAGACATTGACCGCTCTATCTCGGCATCACAGCTGCCCGGATAAGTGAGGCGGCTGTGGTGGAAGTGGTCCTACTTCCTGGTTTCAGTCAGAACCTGAGCAGCAAAGTTACTGGATTACCTGCCAGGTGAGCCGCGTATACCCATAGGACAGGACTTCTATTCATGCAGGCTTCACAGATCATCTCATGGAGCTCGACGCAGTCCGGAACAACACAACCCAGGTGCTGCAAACACACACGGCTCACCTGTTAGGAGCCCCCACTGCTACAGGACATCCCAAAAAAGTCAGGAGAATGGGACTTACCCTGCTGTGCAGCCAGTCTTCGCACACCACACACTGAATCATCTCATCCTCCACCTGCGCAGACACCAATCAGAGAATGGCGTAGCAACAATCAGCTGCTTCACGTGAGAGGAGACTAACCTGGTCATCCAGGTCTGGGTATGGCCGTCTGCACGTGCAGTACACCCCGAAGAAGTTATGACTGTACTTATTTAGACTGTTGACATCATCCTTTTCCTGAAACACACACAGAGCGTCATGGGAGGTGGGCGTGGGGGGAGACAGCGGCAGCACGTGAACCAGGTTCACTCACAGGCTGAAGTTTACACTGCAGATCTGAAAACTTGCTGTTTCCACAGTCACAGCGGAAGTTCCTGTAGCAGGAGAGTGAGTGTGTTTGTGTTATCTTCACTTTATGGAGGATTTCAGCAGGAGATCCCAACCCTGAACAGCATGGCACAGGTTTTCACCTTTTGGTGTACAGCTCGAACAGTTCGTGACCCTCGTGACATTGGTAGGAGCAGGCCAGGCACACCCCTGCAGCTTCACCCCCCTTTGGCGTGCAGGTGTTGCAGGCATACAGCGCCTGCCTCTTCACGTAGCCCTGAAACACACAAATGAGAGGGTGTGGGTCTGAGCCCCCCACCTGCCTATCAGAGGCCTGCAGGAGGAAACCCACCAGTGGATATGAGCAGTGATCCGAGTCACTTCCTGCCAGTACGGCAGAAGCCTCTTCCTCCAGCTCCTCATCCTCTTCCAGAACGTCCACCAGAGAAATGGTCTGCTCTTCACACATGCTGTCCCTCTCCTGAAAGAGAGACACCTCAGCAAGGACGGTGACTCCAGACCCTCTACTCTGATAGGAGGGAGTCTTGTTCCAGGGGGGCAGCAAATGCGCTTGCCTCAAAACTCAAAACCCCTAAAGTTGGGACTCCATGACCAGAGCGTTGCGGTTGGAGCTTTACTGTGACAACCTCTGATGTGAAACATGTTCAAAGACGTGGACGTGAAAGCATGCACGCTCACACGGGTCTGACGTCAGACATGTGGATGTATAGGTGCCCGCGTGAGATGAGCAGCTCCCTATCAGACAGGGGGAGGAGTCACAAAGTCACCTGCACGTCAGGTGCTTGTCGCGTTTGGCCAGCTAACCTGCTTCCTAATAATTCGCTTTTACAAGAAAATCCGTTTTCACAAAGTTTCCTGAAGCCCCATCTTCCTGTCGAGAATTTGTCAAACTTTGATCTGATTCTCTATTAGTTGCAGTTAGTGTCTGACCGCGGGACACAAACGCATAAACTCACCGAAGTCACGCAGAGCTGGAGCTTTAACAATCAGCTTTCAGCGCGTGATCCACGCAAACAGGCCGCGCGCCGACCAACAACCAGCAGCGTGAAAAACCAGCCTTCGTCTGAGCTAGCTGCACCTAGCAAGCTACAACTTCCGGTTACTACAGAGATCGTATTTTGGCGGCTTCCTGGCACATGACGTCACCGCGCTTGGTGTTTTGAATCTATCAGTCGGTTTCCTCCCTCGTTTGATGAGGACATTCTGAACATTCTGTTTGGTATTACTAAGTATGCTATCTTCAGAATTCTATCTGATAAGCGGCCTGATTTAATTTACAAAAACGAAAAATATCTTTGGATTAATTGCTCAGAGCAGACAGTTACATTATTTACACGCAATTTCTCCCAGTATCAACAAAAACGCAATCAAAATCTATCCTGTCCCAGCTTTATAGAACAACATAATGTAACTTTTATTTGAACTGGACTGAGTGAGTGTGAGTAATTGAATAAGGCAAGATGGCGGCAGGAGGAACAGGAGCAATCGCACCCTTTGTCTCTGCTTACAAACTTTCTGAAGCCTGCTCTTGATCCTTCACATCCTTCAGTTGGCATTAATTGTCAATTATTTCATCAACAAAAGAATCCAACTCACCACTGTATTATGACCTTCAAACAACTGGAGAACGGTTTGGCAAAGACAAGCATCGGCTTTGGAACGCACACACTGGCTGTTACTTTTGTCTTTACGTCACTTTAGAACCAAGATCACCAAACGGACAAAAACAACAGCTGTGACAAAAACTTCACTGTACACCGGACTTATCATTGCAACATGTTTGTTGCTATCTGGGGATATGCACCCTTGCATAGCTTCAACTGGAAATTAAGTCTGTTTGAAAAGCACATTAGAAACTGGTTCTTATCACAGCAAACTTGTTCACATTGTATATTTATTTTTTAATGTTTTGTATGTAATTTTCTTTATCAAATTGTATTTGACGAACTAACTGGCGATCTCTTTTGTTTTTAAGCGATTGTCTTATAATTGTATTTTCTTGTACATATGCTTTTTAGCAATATTTAAAATTTTGTTTTTATCCCTCGTTTTTAGCTTTTTAGGATGACAATTTTAACATCTGTCCAGGGACAACAGATCTAAAATAGCCACTGTTCTAATTTTGGCACATTTCATGCAAGCTTTTACGGTGCACTGTCCCTGAGAGACAATAAAATTGAAATAAAAATGAATTTTTTAAAAAAACTTTTTTTAACCTCCCTGGCATTTTTTTTTGTTGCTTTTTTGTGTCAAAAAATATGTAAAATGTATTGTTCTTTGTTATTTATTACATGTCATGTAAATGTTCTAAATAAAGTTTAAAAAAGAAGTTTGAGGCTGGATCAAAATGGCGGCTTGAGCCGATGCTCTTTTCAACCTGAGTGCCAAACTGTTTGAATATTGTGGAAACTAAATCTAACTTTTAGTTAGATGCTACTTTAAAAATTCATGCTGTTATAAACGTAAAAAGGAAACGTTTTAACTGTTTAATGTGATTGGACTTTACAATAAATCTGCAACATTCTCACAAAAGAAACATTTTTATTTCCCCAAAATAGTGTAGAAAGATGCTTATTAAACTTTGCTCCCTTAATTGGAAGAACTAGAACTCTGCTGCTGCTGCAGTCTCAAGATCTCCACTGCTGGTTCTTGGACCTGACCACCAGGTCCAGGTTTCGCCATGTATGTTCTTGTGTGGAAACTTTAACATAGACTTACTGAATTTAAATAAACAAAGCATCTGAGGAATGTATTACCATCATGTACAGTAAGGATCTACATCCTTTTATCAACAGACCCAAAATAATCACTTTGAGCAGTGCAATGACAACAGATAACATATTTTACTAGTGTTATTGATAATATTAGAGATCGGGTGAGAAGCTCGGTCACCTGGGAGGAGCTCGGAGTCGAGCCGCTTCTCCTCCACTTCGAGAGGAGCCAGTTGAGGTGGCTCGGGCATTTGGTTCGGATGCCCCCGAGGCGTTCTGGGCATGTCCCACTTGGAGGAGGCCCCGGGGAAAACCCGGGACACTCTGGAGAGACTATGTCTCTCGGCTGGCCTGGGAACGAATGGCGGTCCCCCCAGGGGAGCTGGAGGAAGTGGCCGGGGAGCGGGAAGTCTGGGTATCTTTACTTTGCTGCCCCCGCGACCCGGTCCCGGATAAGCGGAAGAAAATGGATGGATGGATATTGATAATATTGTTAGTAGGTTGTTAATAAGTGATAACAGTGATCATTTAACTATCTTTGCAACTTGTGAGATTAAGTCTAAAAAATGAAATAATGATAATAGGCTACAATTTAGAAGGATTAGAACTGAAAAGTCTTGGGATACATCAAAAATAATTTAATGGAGTATAACTGGAAATGTGTTTACAAAGAAAATGATGTGGATAAAGCACATGATTGTTTTTTTTAAAATATTTAAACTATTGTGATAAAAACTGCCCAATTCAGGTATTCAGAAGTAAAATTAAACAAGCTAGGACCTTATGGATTACTGAAGAATAAAAAACTGACTGTGAGAAAAAATATAATTTAACAAAGAATTTGTAAAGCACAGAAGGGAAGAGGCTGAGAGGAGATGTAAGATATACAAAAACAAATTAAAAATGATTATGAGAAAGTGTAAAAGGAATACTACATTAAATTACTGGAAAATAATAAAAAGAATACAAGAAGAATGTGGACCATATTATATATGTAATTAGGAATTCTCCAAAATACACAGGCTATCCAAAGCATTTTCTGGATGGGGAAAACATTCAATAAATCTAAAAGATATAGCAATTCAATTCAATAACTTATTTTCTAATAGCTAATAGCTCTTCTAGCTAAGGACATTTTAACAATAAGCACAGGTCCTTATTCTACTGAAAGTAACATCAACACAATGTTTCTTGAAGAAGTGGAAGAAAAATAAGTAATTGAAGTCACTAATCAGTGTAAGAATAGACATCAAAAGACTGCTATGATATTGATATGATGTTTGTCTGGAAGGTAATTGAAGACATTTCAAAACTCATAAACAGTGGATATGGAAAGTATTCAGACCCCCTTACATTTTTCATTCTTTGTTATTTTGCTGCCATTTGCTATCATCATTTAAGTTCAATTTTCCCTCATTAATGTACACACAGCACCCCGTTAGACAAAAACCCAGAATTTTTGCAGATTTATTAAAAAAGAAACAGAAATATCACAGTATTCAGACCCTTTGCTCAGTAATTAGTAGCAGAACTCTTTTGATCTAATACAGCCATGAGTCTTTTTGGGAAAGATGCAACTAGTTTTTCACTCCTGGGTTTTGGGGATCCTCTGCCATTCCTCCTTCAGATCCTCTTCAGTTCTGTCAGGTTGGATGGTTAACATTGTAGTTCTCAATGAATGTCCTCTCCCTGTTAGTTAGCCCCTGAAATGCACAGACCTTTTCATTTAGAGTCGTCATATCTTCTACTCTGATGTGGAGTTCTTCTTTTGGGTTAGCAACTTCAAAGTCTTCATCCATTGGACAGGCGTTCATCACTGCAGAAATGTTGATGGAAGAGCAGGAAAGAGTGGAGTGCTGATCACACAATGTCTGCATTAGATTGTTTTCTCTTGCATTCATCATCTATTTAAAAAAACTTACATTTAAAAATACATTCTTAGAAAATGCTACAATGTACAGAATCTTACTACCAATATTACATGTAATATATGACACGTCAGTGCAAGAATACCTGCTTCTTAATGTTGATGCCATAACCACAGCAGCAGAAGGTCCCATCGTGCGTTTGGCTGACATACTTTCTGAGAGCACGCTTGATGCTCTGCTTGGTCCTTTCATCCTTTAAATTGTATTGTAGATAAGATAAATAACTGATCTATTTCACTGGGTTTACTCAAGGATAGATAACAAATGCTAACCTGTCCGTTAGTTTGGGGATGTTACTCACTGGAGACAGCATGTTTAATATTTAGGATGATGAAAATACTGCTGTTGAGCTGCTGTGACACAAACAAATTTGGTCTGAATACATAATTTTCATATTTTTATTTATCTAGGTATGAAAAAAACTTGTGACCCATCGATTATAGATTTTACAAAACAACTACAAACTTTTTTCAAATGCATTTTTCCTCTGTTCTTGATTGACAATGGTTTAAAGAAATGTTCAGAAACGCAATCTAAAGCCTAATTTTCTTTAAACATGTCCTCCATAATCAGAAAAACGCTAGTACACATTAAAATCGCTTTTTGTTTATTGGAAGTCAAGTACTGCGGGTCACACATAAACATTGTAGTTACCTTTCAGTCTGAAGTTGGATGCCATTCTTTTTAGTTGAAGGTGTTGTGATTCAGTTAGAGGAGGCGATCCTTTGTTGAGAAATGGATTTCTTTGAATTCTGAGGTTTTCATTTTTAGGGTAATTCTGAGTAACAACTGTAGCCACGGGATTGACTGTCAAAGATAAGATAACTATTACGACTGTCGCAAATAAAATTTTTGTTTATCAACTGTTGCAAATGTTAACTACAAAGAGGAAGTGCCGCCATCTTTACGCAATACAAAAACAATGCAAGATCTAGCATACGAGCCGAAACCACTAAATAAGCACTTTTATTGTAAATTTCAAATCAAAATAACTTTAAAATGCTTCATATTAATGTTCAAAACCCCAAACCTGTCAGTTTAGAATGTTAACTTACATTTAAAAGTGAAATTATCTCCAGCTCTGGGGTCCCGCTTCACAGTCCGCCATTGTTGTCAGAAAATCTCTGAGTTCAGCGCAAAGCTTCTTGGGATATGGAAAGCATTGAAGGAGAAAACTGAACAATCTTTGAAAGCAAATAAAAACAATCTGTTTTGATATTTGAAGGAACTTATAAGGCCACCGGCAGTGGCACTGAAGCAGTGGAACCATCAGCAGCTTCGTGGTTCTCCGTAATGAATGAGGCCATTGACAGCAGAGCATCAGTGAGGCCTCATTGCCTCATTCTGGGAGGACAGCCCTTCCACATCCTCTGCACCATCACCTGCCTCAGTGCCACAAGAACAGGGGCAGACAGAGAAGAGGAGGATGAGGAGGAGACAGAAGAGGCTCATTCAGCCAAGAGGGATACGGTGTGTGGCGGCCTATTCAATCTGTTGGAGAAGACAGAGGAGGAAAGGGCCAAGAGAGAGGAGGAGCGAGAGGAGAGGCTCTTAACTCTATTAGAAAAAATGTCATTTGAGTTGTTTTAATTTATCAATTTGCAAAAAAGAAATATTTGCATGTATTTTTTAGAAAATATAAGATTTTTTTAACAATCTCAAAGCTATTTTCTTTAAAGGTGTTTGTTACAATTTCCTTTGTATTAAACATTTACTTTTTCTGCATTTTAGCAATAGTCATAGTCCTGCAGAGCCATTGATCTGACAGTTGGAGCTGACAGGAAACCAGAGATTTGTCCTCGCAGACGGACGGCACTTTGCTCATCCTGCTGGTTCCTGGTGTTGTCCTCCTGCTGTGGCTCAACATCTGTGGGCTCCAATCAGACCCCTTCACTGATGCACTGACCATCACTGATGGAGGATGGAGCTGCATTATTCTAACCACAAAGGTTGGTTTTACTTCCAACGCCTCTAGAAATATTGCTCTCCATCTTGTCTTCTTCTTTTCAAATGCCCTCTCCATCACAGAGCGTGCCCTGGTAACGGTAGTGGTAATGGGCCTCAAACGCATTCCTCACGGGTTCCCTGTAGGGTGTCAGCAGTGTGATGGGATGCCCACTGTCACCCAAAATGATGAATCCTTCAGGTGTTTGATAAAAATTGGTCTGTTTCGTAGAACCTGCGAATCATGGACTGAATTTGGACACCCACCAAAAATATGTAAAAATGTGGCATTTGAGTCACATACAGCCTGCATTTGGATTGAATAAAAAAGCTTCCTGTTAGAATAACAAGCTGCATTTTCTTTTGGGGCCTTTATTCTTATGTGGCAGACGTTGATGCTCATGACCTTTTGGAAAGCAGCAGATCCAGTGAGCTGCTCAAAACCAGCAGCGACTAATAGCAGTTCATCCACACTGGAGACCAGCATGACGCTGCTCATCAGCTGGAGGATGTGTTCTGCTGTTCTGTGGACAATGTCACTCACAGTGGGGCGTGGCGAGTCAAAGGTCCTGGCTAACACACGGTAAGATGTGACACCTTTATATTAGCAAAGCAGGAGAGACATGGAAGACCCTGTAAAATGTAACAATCATTTTATTTGTGAAATTAAGTTTTACATTTGAAATGTTTCTGTTTCTTATGATGGCTTACATTTATTTTAGAAAGTATTTATGAATGCTGGACAATCTGTTGTTTGGGTATTTGAATTTTCATATTAATTTTTAAATATGAAGTATTTTTGTTTAAAACAAGTGTGCTGTAAATCTTTTGGTAAATAAAATGATTTAAATCACTGTGTTGAAGGCTGATATGGTTTGACTAGAAAGAAAAGACACTACATTTTCTCTGAATTCACAAGAGTGTTTCAGGTAATTATAAAATATAATAATCAGAATCAAATCTAAATTCTATAAAAATCAAAACTCTTGCCCAGCAGATGGTTAAACTCTGAGCAAAGTAATCTCAGACGTTGCCTCTGTGCTTCCTTTCAGCTCGTTTTCAGTTTGATCTAAGTAAAAACAGTTAAATTATTACCAACAGGAACATGGAGAGATTAATATTAAAAGATATTTTCACTAAAGTACAAGAAAGAAGTACAGAAAAAGTGCTGCCTCGCACGAGCCTGAAACTGTGAGAAAATAAAAAATAAACATTGCAATGGACTAGTTATTTATCAGTTAATTCCTGAGCAAAAACAGTAAATTCCTTCACAAAATTGTAAGCAATTTAATTTTTTTATAAATCAGCCAGGTTGTTTTTATCATCAGAACACAGTACATTCATCAATTTAAAAAACAAATGAATAAAAACACAGTACATTCATAAATAGTCTTCGTAATATGTTCACATTGTGTTTTTACTTTGGCAAACCGGCGACATGATAATTGGAGTATGAAAGTAGTTCGCCTCCAGACCAGGTGGTGGCGGTAATGCAACCATTCCGTTGTTTTTCCACCGCCATATAAACAACACCCGAAAAAGAACGGTGACCAAATAGTAGTGAGCATGGTGTCCGAATTGTTTTTAAAGTCCAGGTACTACATAGTCCAGCACTATATAGTGACACACTAAATAGTTTTTTAGTAGTTAGGGGTTAGAGCATGAATTCGGACACAGGGAGGGTTGGACTGCGCTTGTCGCGGCTCTGTGACGCCATCGGCCTAGAAATCCAGCCCAGGAAGAACGCATCACCCGAATTTGGACACAGCCAATGCATACTAATCACACATGACGTCATTAAAACAAGTCAGGTGACAAAATAGGAAGTGAGCGCCGGACTTCGGGATCAAGTTTGGTTTAAATCTTGGTTTACTGATGAGATCCACAAAGGTTTAATCTGCGGTACGAAAGGTAAGAGCTTGTGCCACACGAGCACGCGACGACGGAGCCTACTGCGCGCGCACACATTAGGAGAAGCGTGCGTGCGTGCGTGAATGAGGGGTGATTATCATGAAAATAATTATCCCACGACTGACTGCTCTTACCTTGTGTATGGCAGACCTTTTAGTGTGCGTATATGAGGTTTAATTAGTCAGATTATCTCTCTCCATAAACCTGCTTATTTCTGAAACAAGATTAGGCAATTTTTCAAAACTAATTTCTATTATTTTGCAGGGAAATATATTTCTCCAGAACACAGGAAGTAACTGCAAGAGAGATAATTTAGAAATGATTCTCCTTATGTTGCCATTCATTGTGCAAACAAAGGCAAATGCAGTCCAAGTACATTTTGACCAGTCACACAGGGATGACCCTGTGGAAAAGAGGTGGACTTTTGAGTTGCTAAAAAGGTCTCAAGAGGACCATATTTAGGGCTGCAAGACAGAAATGAAAGTCAACTGTTTTCAAAACCATCATATTTCATAGCTCACAGGCACTTCAGTTTCGCAGCCATCATCAATTGGCACCACGTGTTTCTTTCAGCTGCTGTTGTTTTGTACTCATGTCTTTCATTCATTGATTTTGCTGCTGTTAACAGCAGGGTTAACAGTTGGGCTCTTTTAGGTTCATAATAAAGCAGAGGATGGTCTTTTTCCATCCTGACATGTTTTGACCAACGATTGCTTGTGTGCTGTGACACTTCTGTTCTGTTCTGTTCTTTTCTTGTTGTGCGCCCCCGCATTAGCATAAGGAAATAGCCAGCTAAACTCATTGCTACAAAGACGTTTTTATTCCACCAACAATGGAGTAAAACTACAAAATAGAAAATGGTATTTAGAAATGTACACATCTAAGATTAATAAACGTCTCACTTACAGTCATTGCTTCCCATAGGACTGTTAGTTGAAGGAGTAAAACTAAAGCTGCAGACGTTGTATACTGTATACAAATGAATTCTGTTGCTATGACAGAGGACAATAAAGCTGGATTCAACCTAAACTTTATCAAAACTACAAAGTGAACAGAACTTTCCTGGGCACAACAACCTCCATGAACTGTAAAAAGAGAAAGACAAAGCCTGGAATCAGGTCACCCACTTCATCATATTGGTCTGTTTTAATACTAGATTTTTATGGTTACCCTTATTTTGACACACTATGACATCATCTTTGTGGCTGAAGATAAAGAATTGGATGTCATTTCAGACCTTCAATCTATAAATCTAAAAACCACTGACCAGGCCAGAAACTCCGGTGTAGTAACTGACACAGACCTAAATGTTGATGAACACATAAAGGCAGTCAGAAAATCAGCCTAGTCACCTTTAAAAATATTTCAGATTAAAGATCTGACGTCTAAAAGCAGCACCTGAAAAAGCTATTTCATGTGTTCATCTTTATTTGGCGTGACCACTGTAACAGTGTTTTTACGGGACTACCAAACAGTAGACCACATCAGTTCCAGTTCTGAGTTCTTTCCACCGTCTGCATATTTACCAGAAGATAGGCATTAAAGTTCTGATGCTCTTTAATAAAGCTTAGAATGGTTCAACACCAGAATTGATTGACCTACCAGACCTCTCCAGTCATCTGGATCCGGTCTTTTGCCAGTTCCAAAAGTCCACACCAAACACGGAGAAGCTGCATTCAGATTCAGACATCCTTAGATCAGCTGAAACACTCATGTTTTCACTCATTTTTTTTAAATCCAGGTTAAAGACCCACCTGTTTTCAGCTGCATTGGATTCGTTTTTATTATGGCCCGCAGTCCCTGACTGCAAGGACCACATTGTTTTCGAGCAGCTGTAAACATTTCTGCACCTTTGAGTCAAAACTTTGACCCCCGCCACATGCGTGAAAAGTAACCATAATGTGCACACATCTAGAATAAATTGAATGTTCAGCAGAGTGAATGACACACATACACCCGCCAAGGTGATGACATCACTGCGAGCAAAACCGTAAAAAAAATGGGTGGGCCGAAAATTGCTTATGAAGCCAAAAAAAAATTTTTAGAAATTTTTATTGGATGGCAAACATGCCGCTGCCAGAATCTACAACCACCACAGAAATTTCATTGACCTTTTGACTTTGTTAAGCGGCCACCATCTTGAATTAAAAAAAAAAACTTTAGTACAAGCTACAAACGAAAACTATGGATTTTCATAGATTATTTTGTAACTTCTCAACCATCATTGGCAAGATACTTTGGGAAAATGTTAGAATTAGATTTTAAATGGCATGCATGTTGCGAGCGCACCACTGCTACGATCTTAGCTAGCTAGCACGTTTTATCAGAAGGCCGTGAAAAGGGTATCCACGAGTGCAGCAGCTCAAGCTAAACATAACAATATAACATATGATATGACAATGTAAAAAATTGTGGTTGCAGTAAACAAAAAACCTTTGCAAAAAACTGCTGACTCAGCAAAAAATAAAAAAAACTTTGGAATTCGCTAACAAAACCACGATGCATTTGTCAGGATATCAATTGGAAGATTTATAATTATGAGATGACCACACGACCTATGGCTTGGCAAGTAAATGTTTTTTTCTATAGCACCTTTCCCAGATAAAAAAAAAGACAAAGTGCTTCACAAAAGTAAAAAAAATTAAATTACAGCCAGTACAACACAAATTGCACACAAACAAAATAAAAGACAGTAAAAGGAAGATAAAACACATCATAAGACAAGAATAGATTAACTAAAAGCTTTCTGAATAAAAACGTCTTGAGCTGACTTTTAAAACCTGCAACGGAGTCGATCAGTCGTAGTGACAAAGGGAGGTCGTCCCAAAGACGAGGAGCAACAGCTTGAAAGGCGAGGTCTCCTCTGGTTTTGTAACAGATTTTGGTTTGAGGACCTCCGAGACCTGACAGAAGAGTAGGGTCAGCAATGTACTTGCGAGTTTGTCCATGCAAGGCTCTAAAAACTAGAAGTAGAATTTGAAATTCAATTCTAAATTGAACTGGGAGCAGTGTAAAGAGGAGAGTAATGGAGTTATGTGTGTCATTTCTTGGCTCCTGTTAAAAGCCTCGCCGCAGAGTTTTGGATGAGCTGCAGACGGTTTAAAGAGCTTTTGCTAAAACAGGTAAAAAGTGAATTACAATAATCCAAACGTGAAGAAATAAAAGCAAGGATAATCATCTCCACGTCAGGTCTAGATAAAATGCGTTTGACTTTTGCCACATTCCTCAGGTGATGCATTTTGACAGTTTGTTTAGCGTGTCCTTACAAAGATAGACATTTGTCAAACAACACCCCAAGATTCCTGATGCTCGGCTGGACTGAGCTGATGTTTGGTCACTGTCTTTGTCTTTCGAGCATTTAAGTGTAAATGGTTATTAGATAACCATGACTTAATTTTGGTGGCCATTTTGTGTCCAAATTTTAAGATTTGGTCATTTTGCAAGTACGTGAAAACAAACCTTTTGTTTTGGCGATTTTAACCAAATTTAACACACATGCCACTAACTCTACAACGACCCCTGGAGTAATGTTGACCTCCACCTCGGGAAAAGGCCGCCATCTTGAATTTTTTTTAAAAAGCCACTGTCAGTACAAGCTACAAACGAAGGGATTTTTATCGATCGTCTTGTGACTTCTTGGGCATCATGGGAAAGCAATTGCGAAAAAATGTTGGAATTAGAAGTTGTAGATTTTGAACAGCGTACTCTTATTACTCGCACATTTTTTTGATGGAATTTTGTGAAAATGTATTATGTTGAGCCCTGGCTAGAGCTGGATATAACATAAGACTGGTTACGAACATGTTAGGCATGTGGGCATAGCTAACATATAACCTTGATTGCTAAGGAAATTCAAAAATTACTTTTTCTGATTTTTCTCAAACTGATGTCAATCTTTTTGGTATCACCAGGTGACCGAAACATAAAATAGTTGCTATGGAGATAAAACCAAGAGAAAAGGCGCCATTTTGAAAAAAAGTGGTGTTTACATTTTTTTTCATACAAACAGCCAAGACAAGTTTTACAGAAAGAGAAGGGAGAGGGTCAGGGGTGTGTTGTGGCTGCTTTGCAAGTAAGTTTGGGTAAAAGTGGGGCAGTGAGGGTGCCAGTGGTGCGTAGAGGCAGGTGGCGAGGACGTGGGAAGGTAGCGGTGAGGCCTGTTAGCGCCTGCGGGCGATCCAACGCCACTTGCGCCTTTAATTCAAGTTTACATCCTCAGTGTCACTATAAGCTTACTTTATATACAGTTCTTTTTAAGATTCTTTCTTTATTTTTTAATGATTACACCTTTAATATTTCTTTTAAATTTTATCTGAATATGTTATACGAGGGAGTTTGTAAAGTTTTTGTGCAAAAAATGTGCCATACAAATAAACTTTCCTTTCCTTGCCCTCTCAAAGGACTGGATACGCTTCCCAAATCCAAAAATCCATACGTAAAGAATTTTGTGGGAATGCAATACTGTCCAATTTTTGTTTCTCTAAACGGATCCAAACGGTGCCCTTTTAATGCATTTAGGTGCTAATTAATATAAATTTGGAAATGCATACATTTTGCAACAGAGAAACCTTTTTTAATTTTTACTGACACGTGTTTGTGAAACCAAAACAAAACGGCTTCAAACAGAAACTAGGCACTCTAGATCTTTTAGACTGTTTTTGTCCTCCTTGTGTTTATAAGTGTCAGTTTATTCAAACATTGCTTGGAGTGCTGTGGCAAAAAGCATTATGTTTTGTATGTAGGACACAAACCCTTGCTATAGTTCACCTTCAAACAACTGTAATTAATCTGATTTGATAAAAGCAACCTTGTGATTGGATGTCTTTTTGCTTGTCTCATGTGTACATATAAGATAAAGTAAAGATCACAACAGAAAGCGAAACAAAAAGAGGCTCATGAAGCAGGTAAAAGTATAAAAGATAGTGCAAATAGCATGTTTTTAAAGGCAGTCAAAAAAGAAGACATAATGAACATTGTGAGGAATCAGTGAACAAGAGGTTGACTGACTGTGTACTATTTGGATAATTGGATATTATCGAATATGTTATACAACCATTCATTAAGATATGTAATTTATCATTTTCAACTGGAACGTTTCCTAATAGGATGAAAACTGCAAAGATACAACCTTTTTATAAGAGTGAAATCGAATACACTCTATTTAATTACAGACCAATATCCCTGTTAGCACAATTTTCCAAATTATGGTAAAACTTATTTGTTACCATATTGGACAAATTCTTCGACAAAGATAATATCTTAAACAATAGTCAGTATGGGTGCAGAGCAAATCACTCCACAACAATGCAACTGATGGATTTAACTGAAGAAATATCCACAGCAGTGCACAAAAAAATGCCGGGAACGAGTCATATATTAAAAGGAAAGGAGGAAAGAACATTTTACAAGCATTTGGTTTATTTTTCTGTTTCTTGTTTTTGATGTTTGTGTTGTTATGCTTTTGTTTAATTTTATGTTTTAGCTTTTGTCAGCCAGTTAATGTATAAATATTATCTTACAAAGAGCTATATTTGGTTAAAATAGCTTGTTTGGTTTAGCTAAATGGGGCAGAGATCATAAGTTGTCATCTTTCTGTCTCCTTTCATTTTCACCCAAAACTAAAATGTTATGTAATTTATTGTTGTGTGCAATGAAAATTAGATAAATAAATAAATCTGTGGTTGGCTTTACCCTCAGTATCGTACATATTTTTCAGTGTGTTATTCTTTACACCCCTGGCAAACATATGTACTTCAGTTGTGAAGTTGGTCTGTTTTACAAAGATGTAAATAGGATAAAACTGGATATTGTAAAAAGCCCCCTGTTAGTTACATTAGTAACGCTTTGTAATTAGTGTCCTTAATAAACTACTTATAAGACAACAAGAAGCTTTAGTAAGATGTTATTAAGCTGCTTATGAATACATTAACTAGCATTTGTAAATATCTTACAAATGACTTACAAGTTAAAATAAACTACTTATATAGACATTAAAAGAGTTCTTAAAAATGTACTTATAAGACATTAACAAGCATTAGTAATTCGGTATTAAGCTGCTCAGGAAGACATTTATTAGCATTTGTTAATCCTTCATGCAGGCTTAATCGCTGAAGCTCCTTAAGGATCCAAACATAAAATGAATATATGAAGGACTAAAAACGTAGCTTTTGTATTTGTAGTTATGTGAAAACACTTTTTTGTTGTCCTCTTTTGCTCAGATCTATATTTGTTTTACTAACCTAACTTAATGCAACCCCTCCCTCTCGTTCTGTTCACTGCTCTCATGATGCCCCTCTCTCCACAGGATGGAGGATGATGAACTTTCGCCAGAGGATGGGATGGGTGGGTGTGCTTCTCTTCCTGCTGCTTAGCATGATGGCAGCCTACTACGTCTTTGAGGTTCACAGCTTCAGTCTGGAGCACGTGCAGAGAAGCAACATGGGCACTTTGGTTATGCCCCCCTTTGTCTCCACCCACCTGTCATCGCTACCTGTGTGGATGCTGGCGTCTGTCTTCTTAATGCCATACCTGCAGCTCTTCCTGTTCCTGTTTGCATGCACAAGAGCGGACCCCCGCGCTGTTGGGTACTGTGTGCTCCCCGTCTGCATCGTCCTGCTGTTCAGCCGTCGCCAAGCAGCCAAACCAACCAATCACAGAGGGGGCACTCTTATTGACACATAGGGACGCCGAGTAGCAGAAGCTAGTTTCAACGTTTGTTATGTCACATCCTGTGTGCCTTCTAAATGTACACTCCTTCAGGGGTTAATCATACTGTCCATTATCCCGCAACACCTCAGAGATCAACTCACTTCCCTGTCCTTGAGCTGAGCTATTGCTTTAAGACTTTAAGATGTATAAATCAGTCAGTGAGCAGCGGTCTCTTTTGTGTGTTTAATAATGTGACTACCTGGTTACCATGACAACAGAAATACAGAGAAATTATGAAAATAAACGGTCCAGTGGAACAGCAGTGGGCACAGGGCATTCAGGTTTTGGATCTTTTGGTGGGAGGTGGCAGATCTGACTTCAGCTCGTCTTCATCTTCCTTCTCATCTTTGTCGCTGCTCTCTTCTCCACCTGTATCCAGCAAAAGAAACAAATCAGAAATGTAAAGGGCCCTAGGCTGTCTAAGCACAGAAGGTGCAGACTGTTCGGTCCCTAAAGGCATTGTGCTGCTGGCTGCCAATGTTTTCCTTTCCTGTTCTTTTGAATTCACTTTTCAGATTTCCAGTCCAAAAGAATTTAAAATATAATTTTTGAGACTTTTTTTCCCCCATGAAATTCTCCAAATTCTTTCTACACTTTTAAAACCTATGCAATACTGGTATCAAAACGCTCACCACTTTCAGGACATTCAAGCTTGAATTTTTGGTATTCATACCTTTTACATATTTAACATTTCTTTTTTGCAATTTTTCTAAAAGTTATTTGAATTCTTTGTGAACTTTCTGCAAAGTATGCAAGTTTGGCATCAAAACATTCAGCACTTTCAGGACATTCATGCTTATAATTTTGGTACTATTCATTTTTACACATTTTAAAATTTTATGCAATTTCTAAAAAAATTCTTCTAATTCTTTGTGCACTTTCTGCGATTTCTGCAACTTAAGTTTTTAGCAACTTTAACATTATGCAAATAGCTTTAGCATTTTCAGCAAATCCCTTCAACAATTACAGTAAATTTCTTCAGCATCTTCAGCGACCATATTCAGCAAAAAGCTTTCCCACTAGCATTATCACAAGTAATGCAACTTTTCTAGTTTCATTTAAATTCATGGCATTGTGGTACAGTAAAATATCAAATTTCAACCAAAAAAAAAAAACTGGCTTTTTGAAGTTTTTCTAATATAACAACTTACAGCCTTTACTTTTACACCAACAAGGGGATTTTTTTTTCTCCAATCTTGAACACTTTGGGAAAAAAAACCACAAGAACAAAACATCAGGTCCAGAGTTATGAGGTGCCGTTAGAGACATTATTCTGAATTAGCGTTCATAAACACGTCAAATCTCTCACACACACAGGTGAAATGTCTGGTGAAATGCATGTGTACATACAAGTGAAAATGTGTTCACTTATGTACACATGGGAAATGTGCTCACCAACAATTCCGTTTGATACGCAACTTTTGATGAGCTGTGATGCTGCGGGACCCCTCGTAGCTCCCGCTGTGCGGGGCTCAGCTCAGCCACTTCCATCCAAGAAGCGCATTTAATTCAAAAAATGTGTTTCTATTGCAGTTTTGCGAAATTTGTCTTCTATACGCCCCAAAAACCACCTCCTCCAAGTGCAAGAACTTTTTTTTCTTTTTATAAATGCACGTTTTTTCGAAATTTTTCGAAATACTTGTGGAATTACCACTTTACACCGTCTTTTGAGTTTGCTAAGCATATGTACCCTAAACTATTATAGCTGCGTTTACATTACACAGATGCGCAAAACTTTATCAACATTCTAGAAATAGCGAAAAAACACAATTTTGCAATTACACTGTTTCCATTAAATCATAATGAGGCGAATAAACACAAACCAACTCACCTGATAAGTCATTTAAATACACAGGGGATGGCTGAGAATAATTGTTTTAAAAAGGGAGTATTTGGGTGATATGCAGCATAGCAAAATAAACTATATAACTGTAAATGAGCCAGACACAAACCTTTTCCTCTTTGTGCCCATATCCTATGTGCCAGAGGACCGCTGAAGTTAGTAACGTGGAGTGCATCCTCTCAAGTATTATGTTGATGGTGGTAACTGGATGCCATCATGGTGCCGAAATGGGAAAAGCAACGCTAGGCGATCATCCACCGTTTCGTACTCAGAGACCTGGGGGTCCCTCGTAGGGATGCATTTGTAGCATTTGACAAGGTGCGAATAATCTCTGCTGAAGTCAGTATATTAGTTAATAAAGCTGTTGCTTCAGTCAGAGTTGTTTGGGGGGGGCTGAGACGACATTACGGTAGCACACAAACAGTGCTGGTAAAATCCCGCTCTCAACCAACTTCCGTTTCTACTGAAATTGTTCACCAGTGCATGAGAGGATTATCAGCAGTGTGTGTGAGCACATTTGACATGTGTACGTAAGTGAACACATTTTCACTTGAATGTATACAGGCATTTCACCTGTGTGTGCGAGAGATTTCACATGTGTTTATGAACGCTAATTCAGAAAAATGTACCAACGGCCCCCCATACAGAGTGCTCAAATTTAACACACAAAAACACACTTTTCAAAGCAAATCAGAAATTATTGAGCAGAAACTTCTAATATCATAAAATATGTTGACATACCTTTTTCCATGGTAACTGTCACATGCAATAAGCCCTCTGCGTACCCCATTAAATTACAATGAACACTCGTCAGGTTTTATTTTCAGTTTGGAACGCGAGGGCTCAGAGCAGTTCTTATATACATTCAATGAACGAAATGGAGGTCTACAAGCTTTTACATAGACTTTTCATTGAAAGTAGCTGCTTCAAAGCGAATTGACGCAGCCAGTCTAGTGCGGCATGGGAGTTTGTATGGCAAGCGAAAGATATCATATCACCACTGAAAACGGAATAAAGATGTTGTTTTGGCCTAGGGCTAGGCGACATGGCAAAAAAGTAAAATCACGATTTTTTTCTTCAATTTTGTGTTTTGTCAATTTCTTTAAATTAACAATATCAAATTAGCTAAAAGGAATTATACTTATTTTAGCTGAAAGAAGCAAACACATTTTGAACAAATATATATATTTTTTCAAATTTTTTATTTTTTAATTTGTAATAACACACAATCACTCAACTAAATATAAACTAGGTAAAACAATGACAAAAGTCAGTTTTTTACGGTGCAAATTAGCCCAATAATATTAACAGTGGCTCATCCACTGAGGGAATACTATTTGATGTCAAAAGTTTAGAGTAATTAAACGATAATATTAAAATATGTATAAAATGTAAACTATATAAACAATTGCAAATTTAGGAGCAACACTTAAAATAACAGTTGTACATTAAAAATCTTTTACTTTTATAGTGAAACTTATAAGTTCATTTGTAAATAGTAAAGTTAGATTGATTTGTTAAACAATGAATTTCCAAAATATAAAAGTAAACAAAAGGTAGTGTAAAAATTACAATACTTCAATACAACAACTGTTTTTGGTTTTGCATAATTATTAAACACAAACATTCTGAAAAGAAAATCCTGATTTTCACAGGTTTCTGGCCAAGAAAATCAGTTTGTTTACTTTATGTGGTTTCAGGGCTGCTCTTTGGCAAACGACAATGTTACCACCGGAGCTAAACACCCACTCAGATGGGGCACTTGTAGCAGGTATGCACAAGTGTTTAAGTGCCAGCTGGCTGACTCTGGAAAGTTTACCTCATCTACCTTCCACCATTCTAGAGAAGTCATCTTACTGTCAACACTGGAGAGTGTAGGAATGTAGTTCCTTTTCAAAAAGCTCCTTCAGAGGGAGCTTCTCATTCCACAGAGGTTGAAGGAGCTGCTGCAGCTTTCAGAAAACGGCCCATGGAGTGCTTAACTTTCTTTGGTGGATTTGTAATGGTACCACTCTGGGGCATGGAGGTGCAAGGTTCTGGATCTCTGGTTCTGGAGACTTCAGTGACAGCTTTCTCTTCAATTTGTCTTTTGTTAGCAGCATCAACGTATTGGATTTTTGAACCTTGATGTCGTGCCCAGCAGGGCATCAGTGGCAGGATCACTATTTCTCCATGAGGTAGTCATTCACAGTCTGCTGCTTTCAGCAGGTTGTTTTGACGTAGGTGCAGTACAGGCTTTACATACGACACACTCGCATATTCCTCCTCAGAGAAGGCATCAGTGAAGTCTCTCAGTGGCCCCAGGGCTTTCTTTAAGGACTTACATCCAGGTCTGCCATGATGGCAGATGGTTTGTTTTCCTGTCAGCCTTGAGGACTTTAGACGGGGCCTTTTCCTGTTCAAGAATTCTCTCCACTGTGGCCAGTTTAGAGCCCCATTGAGTTGGTGACTGCCCGTACGGAAGCCGAAAACAGTTAGAATTGAATATAAAGGCTAAAAAAAAACGACATAGTAGTCGACTGCAACGAATTAAGACTGATGTACTTAATATTTTTTCTTTTGCTGACTTTTAGCAACAGTAATGTTTCGATTATAGTTAGTGTTTTTTTATCTCTACTTTTTTTAAACAAATATCTTGTCATTGGTAAACTGTTAGAAATTAAAAAAAAAAAAACATTTTATGTTTTAATTAAATTAACAAACCATCAAGCTGTTGCAACTTAATCAGTCGATTTATTTTTAAAAACGGTAAAAAATCTATAGATGAACAAATCTTTCGTTATAATTTGATCTCTGACCCCAACACTCTGTTAGCAGTTAACATTCAACACGTAACGGTAGACAGGAAAATTCTAATTTGATTTATTTATTTTTACTGTTTACTAGCGCTCGGCCGCAGACTACAATTGGTGCCTGTGCACAGTGCACGAAAAGTCACATTGGTGCAAATCCTGGAAATCTTGCTCCAGGCTTTGTTTTCACAGCTCTGTTCCTATAAATGAAAATCTTGGTGTCCGGCCTGGGCAGAAAAAAGCAAATATGCATGTCTCCTGTTTGATCATGCTAACAATAGTTGGAATTCTTGATTGGTCCTAGTAGGGCGCTGAAGCATCAGCATCAAGAAGTTCAATCGCTTGAGTTTGCAGCGCGTGATCAAAGAGGCCTGGTTTGTACGTTCACGCCTGCAAAACCTGCACGGCGACGCATGACTGCGAGCGCCCCGAAATCCAGGTTGACGTGCGTTTGCTTAGAATTTTCAATGAAAGTGGCCGCTTGAACGCGAGTCGACGTGAATGCTCATGCAAAGCTCATGGAAGCCTGGAAATCGGGTTTACATAGACTTTTCATTGAAAGGAGTCGCTCGAACGCCAAGGCGGGGGTGTGTACGTAGCTTTGAGAGTCTAGATGCTGTCACCGTTCACGCCTTCATCCTGTTATTACACACTCACGCGCACGCACACACACACACACACACACACCGCTTCCATGCCTCCATGCTGCACCAGTCCGGAGCTCACCGCGTGCTCGGCCTCCGCGCGGCGTTTCCTGCTCCACCAGGTCGTTTAGAAAAACAGATGATTTAACCGTAATCTCGGAAATTCCGCCGATGAGGGAACTCAGGCTGTTATCTACCCGCACGCAGAGGCTCTGTCTCTGCCCGTCCCTATGCCTGAGCTCCGCCAACACAACAACCGCCATTCTTTACCTCTGCTGTCGTCATCACGTAAGACGTGCCGCTTTTCTATTTTTTTAAATAAACTTTACTTTAAACGTCAATTTCAGTACAAAAATGTGTAACGCAACCATTAATATAAACTGCACATCAATACAAGTAACACAAATATATAAAACAGAAGAAAATAACAGTGTGCCACGGGTAGAAACAAACAAATAAAGACATATGAGTATGTTAAAGTCGGATTGAAAAATTGCATATTTCACATTTTAAATGATTTTATATCTAAAACAAATTTCCAGACATTTCACTGCCTTTTGGTTTTTTGAAAAAAATATTGATTCAATATTTGGCCTCCACCAGACATAAAGAAAACTTTGGAATTTTGTTAGAAAATTTCGCACTTGCGGATATAAAACTTAGCAAGAAAGATGAATAAGGTGATTAAAAATTGAAATGACATTTTCTTATGCTGGTGGAAACCAAACAATACATGCTTCCAAAATGAATAAAAAAGAGAGAGCTAACTTGTAAAAAAATCGCCAAAAACATTGTAAAAAAGAGCAATGCCAAAATAAATGAATAAATGATTCTTGTGAAAGTTTACAAAATGTACATTACGAGTCAATATTGGGTTTAAATCTTTTTGTATACGTTTTTGTGCGGTAAAATCTGTTTAAAATGTTATTAGAAATTCCTTTTGTCTTATTGAAGGCAGACTTTGTTCAAACATCTATAAATTGTTTCCAATAATAGGTGACGTGGCAAAGTGACAATATCTTTCTGAAAAAGGGCCATAATGACCTTATTATTTTTCCTGGAACGGAGAGTAAGATAGAGTTTTCCAATAGTGGATAGTGAAAAGAAAGACTGAAAGGTAAAGGATCAAGTCCACCACTTCTGGTTCTAAAATGACCCTCTGTTGTATTGTTTACACGATCATCTGCTGTAGCCTGAAAACAATAAAATGCGGCTGGAGATCTGGAGAGGTTTTTTTTTATATATATATTTCTATTTTATCTACTTTTCTACAGAGCTATGGCTATCGAGATAATTTTCTCATTATGGTATCAACACAATTCCTAAAAGTTCAATTTTAATAAATAAACAGTATCACACATGCATAGTTAGAAGAATCGATGGGACTCGATGTTTATGCCTGTGACCCCGTGACGTATTTTTGACTGCGATTTAACAGGAGAAATTCATATTCAAAACAAAGACAAATTGTATTCAAAACAGACATGTGAAACGTTAAACTTAAGATTGTATTCATAATTTTTCTGCAAAGTTGTGCACAAAATCTAAACCTGTGCACAGCTTTTTCTTTTATGAGTACGTTTCTTTTTGACAGCTATCTTACCTCATAGACATAACTGTGAGGAGAGAAGTTGTGTTTGTAGAGGACTAACCATCAGAGGAAAGCCTGGTGGGGAAAAGCTGATCATTTGACTGGGAGCTTATTTACAGCGTAGTAACAAAGTAAAAGTACGTTTAGACCACCAAGTTTTTGATTGATGTTTTCACAAATTTATTTATTGAGTTCTAAAGCTAGAGCTGCATAAGTTAACTGGGACATTCCTTCTGCTTTACTGATCAGAATGTGACCTCTTAGAGAAAGATCTCTAACAAGCCATTGATTATATTTCTGTTTTGTATTAATAGGTCAAAGTTCCTGTGGATTTTTAGGGATTATCAAGCCTAGATAAACAAATTCAGTTTTAACTGGTTTTGAGAATTCTGCATGTGATGTTCAGAATTCTTAAGAAATTAACCTAAAAAAAACTAGCAAATTAGTTCTTAAGCTGCAAAAGAAGATGATCTCAGGCGATTTCTGCATGCCATGACTCAAGATCTAATGTTTCAGTGATATGGAGACGAAGGCCTGTGTGCTTGGAGTGCTGTGCTCTCTCCCACAGGACCCTGTTTCTGGCTCTGTGAGGGGGACCAAACTGTCGAACACCTCCTGGAGGAAGAGGACAAACTGCCATGGGATGGTTCAAGTTCAGATGGAGGGGAGTTGTGCACCAACAGAAACTCCCTCAGAGCTACTTCTGCCAGTCACTCCTCTGGAAAGAGAACCCGTCTAAACATCAAGACCTGTGAGCTGAGGGCGCAGCTGCAGAGACTCCACTTCACAGAAGGAGCTGGTGAAGTGATCCTAAGGCTCTATTTAACATCAAATAGATATATGTCAATCTTTAACACACCCATAGTTTGACATATCCAAGTGTCTAATTACAACAAAAGCCACATACCTTAAATATGAATTGTTAAGTTAGAAAAATGAAATAAAAAAAGATTATTGAATTATGCATTGAAATCATTAAAAAAATTCAATAAACTTGTATTTGAAGGTTAAAATCTCTAAAAAACAAAAATCTAATAATAGTTTAGAAGGAAGGAGATTGTTTAAGACTGTTATATATGAAGATTCAAAAGATATTTGATGCATGAAAAAGGGCACCAACATTGAAGGCTGGCACTGTTCTGTAAGAAAGATGACCTGTGTGGAAATGCTGGTTGTGTACCTCTGGGACCACTTTTTCTGTTTATTCTTGCAGAGGTACTTTATGTGTATAATAAATACATTATAATGAGAATTATGCAATTTATTTATCTATAAACATTTGAGGTTATGTGCTGTTAAATCCATATAATTTACCTGCATATGTATTTCCCATGTGCCTCAGGACAAATGCTGGTTAAGAAGTCTGAACACTATGTTAAATTAGAGGAACAAACCATCGGTCCCTCATCAAAAAGCACATGACACTTATCTAGCTAGCAGATGAGCATAAATGGGTGCAGCTGGTGATGATTTTCATTTTAATTTGATTAAAAAATGTCAGTGTGTTGGCAGAATCTGAGACACACCTAAGTTAATTAAACTTTTGTTTTTGTTGTCCTTCCTGCAGCTCTGCTTATAATTTCTGCTGCACTTGTTTAGCCCCAAACACAAACTTCAGAGAATCCTGGCGACGCAATTTTTGCCTTTGAGAATTAGAATGGAGAAACATAGTTCTAAAGGAATGGTGATTCTGGTTTTCATAAAGGAGTCCAGTCTGGTCCACTCCACTATTTTGAGCATTTCCATTGCAAAATGGACCCATTAAACAATACTGATTCATTTGATCACAACAGCGTAACAAAAACTAACATTTTCTTGAAATGGAAAAACGAAGTGATGCTGTAATTAAATGAAATGTGTTGATCAAAAGAATGTTGAAATATAGATTTTTATCAATTCATATTATTATTAAGATTACTAATAATGTTTAGTTAATAATTACATTATCAGTATTTTTATTAGTATAATCTTGTTATTATTAAAATGTATAAATATAAAGTGCAAGTAAACTAAAAAACATTAGTTTACTTTCACTTTTCTTAAACTTGTTTAAACATACATAGAACATTTAAGACAAATTCCAAATACATGTCTTCTGTCCTGTAAAAGATACTAAATAAATGAAAAATGAACCAGACCATGCCAAAGAAAAAAACAGCAGAGACAATAACAATCACTGTTCTAGGTCTTTCTTTTTAGAAAAGGCTCCAACAGGTCATTGGGTCCACTTTTCTTGCACTTGAGGCTTCACAAGTTAACTTTTAAAGACAACAATTAAACGCAGAACCACAGATGATTTGTGATGCATGTACTTATGAATTCTTTTTGTTGCATAAACACAAATGTGTGTCTGATTTTTAGCATTGAAACCTAAATGATTATCAATAGATAAAGTAAAATAACAAAACATTTCCAGTAAAATAATTTCTAATGATAAAGTCATCTGAATGATGTTGATTTCTTTATTCTTAATCAGTGTTTCAATATTTGCAGAAAGAGTTGCAATATGCAAGATTTCTTTCACTGAGCTCCAGCCATTT
This sequence comes from Oryzias woworae, assembly GCA_016861445.1. Lineage (NCBI taxonomy): Eukaryota > Metazoa > Chordata > Actinopteri > Beloniformes > Adrianichthyidae > Oryzias > Oryzias woworae. The sequence continues at coordinate 357,868 of BOLG01001259.1, read as the reverse complement.
CTGAAGAGCATTACTTTGAAATAAAAGAAGACTCAGGGACACCGTTTCCCACAGAGCATTATTTTGTAGTCTTCCAGTTGTCCTCGCAAAACAAAAAATACAAAAAAGAAATATGACGGTGAAAAAAATGTCTCCTCTAGCACGATCTTGGATTTTAAATGTCTACACACGAGGAAAAAACATGGTGGAGCAAAGATTGAATAAGACTTAACAACCTTTATTTGTCCCTCAATGATAAAACTGCATTACAACACAGCAGAAAGAAGAGGAACATGGGTTAAACTGCAAAAGTAAAAAAAAAACAAAACATCAGAACATTTGAAAAATGTGAAAAGTCAACAAAATTAAAACTTTTTCTAAAAAATACATTTTTTTGGAAAATGTCCTTCAGATATTAACATCGATTCTGCACAAAGTTCTTAGTAGAGAAATGCATAATAATAATAACATCAATATTAACAATACCAACACTATAGACTTTCAAATCTGAATCCAAAAAATCTAAACAAAAGAACAAATGTTACAGTGTTCAAACATTATGATGTTTTCATGTGAGAGGCTGGAGCCTGTCCTCTGCATGTTATGGAGCATTTAGTCCCAGGACCCACAGCCAAACCCCCAGAGACCCACGCTGACAGAGCACCGCTGTGCCCTGTGACGCTGTCTAATGCATTCAAAAGTCTTTGAATGGGCCACTCGGGAAGTAGGTCAACCATGTGACCCAGAACGCTGCAGAACCACGTATGTCCAGAACACACAGATTCATATAATTTATAAACACAACTGAACTCTGAATTTATCCATAGCTTCAATCTCGGCATTTAAACACACAAATGTTCAGATCTTCAGTATAAACAGCAAAAATGTGAACAAATGACCAAAGACGCAAGTTGAAACTAAAGCAACACATTTATTAAAATGCACTGTATTTACGCTGAAAAAGTCAGTAAGTATGTTTGTGAAATATTTTCACCAGAAACAGTGGAGATTCTTTGTTTTAAAGAGGCATTTTATGTCAACAGTCATTCTGGGTCAGAATTTGTAATATATTTTATCTTGGTGGAATGCAATAGAATAAAATGCTATTTAGGATTTAGAATTCATGCAAAACAGAATAACATATTTTTCAGTCAGCAAAGCAGATGTTTTTCCAAACCAACATGCAGCCTGAAGCCCATGATTCAGAAAATCAAAATCCTTTAGCTCATTCTCTTAAGCAATTCCTCTGTTTCAAATCAAATTTTAGAATACAAACTAACCTGAAGTAATCTTCTCCGCATTGGTGTGTTTTCTGGGGTTCTGATCCAATGCTTTCATTACTTTGGGCTGAAACTGAACCAGCTCAAGTTCTGACGTCATGGTCTGCCTTTAGTCCTGGGAAATTCTGTGCAGAATTTTGCCACCATCTCCTCTGCAAACACAGGATAACTCAAACAGCCATGACAAGATACCTTCAGCTCCAAAATTCCTTTCATCAGCAGAGCCTGCCACTCTCAAATGTGTGTTTACAGACAGCACTGGGTTGCAGGATTATGGTAATAACAGGCTGCCTGGTCCCGTCACTCCGCTGGGTGGGCGGGCTGCGGACTTTTATCAGCCCATTGCAGTGGCCACTTCTTTACAACTCCACTCACCACAGCAGCTTTATCGCCAAAACCAGGAGCGGTTTGCGGCTCAGTTGATTGGAATACTATCAGTGATCATCGCTAATGAGACTCCTCCTCCTTGGTTTTTTTTCTGGCGCCACCTTTCTTAAATGTACAAAAGAGGCATAAAGGCAAAGCATTATGTCTGCAGACGTAACGCGAGGTAAGCGGCTGCTTTTGTACCAAACATAGGCTTCAGGTTTGGGTGCTGCAGAGCTGACGTACCCCCACCATCAAGTCATCAGATAAGAGTGCTGCTCTGCGGCTCCTTTGGTGCAGATGACCTTCAGAGACCAGAACTTGGTTCCTGAAGGTTTTCAGTTCTCCGAATCAGAATGTTGAACAGTGTTTTTTTTAATGCAGAATGGGATGAATCTGTGTGTATGGTTTCCAAGGAGACGGTGGGGAGACAAAAGATGCCCCTTCATCCACATTACCTGTCTGTTTCAGGACTCTTCTCAGGACGAGCAGCTTCTTCATGCTCAGGAGATGCACCCCCCAGGTAAGAACAGTTCAATGCTGCTGCAAGTTGGCTGCATCAGGAGAAACTGAGGACCTCCTGAAAATGACTGGGGGGATCCGCTCTCAACATCTTGAATATCCTGGGGAGCAATGCTGTGGCTTTAGCATCGCTGTCAATGATCAGTTCATCTGCCTGGGGGGCAGCCTCAGCTGTGAGTCCGTCACACTCTCCTTCATTCTAATTTTTCCTTTGGTTTCAGCTCAGCGGAGCTTGAGCTAAGGAATTATCTACCCCGTTTCTGGGGCCCGCTGGACAAAGAGGGCTCAACCATGCTGTCTGCAGACATTCAGATTCTGGCATTTGGCCTGGCGCTGCTGGGTGTTCTCGGTACCACGGTGGCCACTGTGATGCCCAACTGGAAAGTGAGCATGAGTGTGTGGACGAGCATCATAACCCCAACCTCCCAGATGCAGGGTCTGTGGATGGACTGTGTGTGCTATAGCGCCGGGGTGTTCAGCTGTACCATGAAGAACTCACCGCTGTTGCTGCCCGCCTCCCTTCAGGTCATGCGAGCCGCCATGGTTCTGTGCTGCATGTTGGCCACGTTCGGACTCTGCCTTGCCTCCCTTGGGCTCAAATGTACCCGTTGGGGAGGCAGCCACAGAGCCAAGGGGCACACGGCCATAGCTGCCGGGGGATGTTTCATCCTGTCCAGCCTTCTCTGCCTGGTTCCTGCATCCTGGTTCACCAATGAGGTTATCAATGCCTTCCTGACAACAGACCTGCCAGACAGCAGCAAATACCAGCCTGGGGGGGCTCTCTGCATCACATTTGTCTCTGCTGGATTTCTTTTGGCTGGAGGGGTCATTTTCTGCCTGTCCTGTCCTGGAAAGACATCAAGGTGGCCAGACCAGGCAACCTCTTTTGACAGGAATGACCAAAGGAGGAGGGGCCTGCGAGAGAAGCAAAAGCAAAATGTCAAGCTGCAGACAGACGAGCCTAAGCTGGGACAGCCAGAGCACCCAGACCCCTGCAGACCCCTCAGAGAAGACCTCAAGGACAGCTACAGTCTCCAGGAATACGTGTAACCCCCACACGGCAGTCTGACTCCTGTGATGATAGGAGGCTGGGGGGGTTCGCAAATGCTGTAAATAACTATAAAGGCAGAGAGGAGGAACTCTGAAGAGAAAACAAAATGCACTGGGGGGGCGCGTCTCTAAACGGACGATCTGCATCTCTGCTGCAGCTCTGCTGAACTGAGATGCAGAGAAAACACAAACTCTGAGCCTGCCCCCCACAAGCCTACGTTGATGCTTACCAGCCGTTTGAGGGCGGAGCCAAAGTCTCAATTATTACTATGAACCCTGGCGTGCACACACATGCACAAATACACACATGTGAGCACCAGGTTTCAGTCAGTATTTGCTGTGTGCCATTTATGACATGAAGATTTAAAGGAAACACAGACTTCTGTAGTTTCTTTTGGAACAGAAAGCACCGGGTTTAAACCTACAAGATGAATCCGTGAGTCTGCTGGAATGAAGAAGAGTTTGAAATAAATATAAGAACCAAATGTGCAGGGGAGTGTGCCTGGAACAAACATGGTGTCTGTGCAGGGCAGTTAATGTGCGTCAAAGTACAGCAAGAACTTGATGCTGAGGAGTATCAGCATCAGTACTTTTAAATGCATCACTGTAAAGCTTGAACAAAAGTATTTGTCTTTTTAAGATCACATGTAAAATATAACACAAATGTCTCAACTGTCACAACGGATCAACATGCCAACCCTGACACATGTCGCTCCACCTTAAAAAAATACTTTTTTTCACAAGGAAGAACAGATTGTATCCTGCATCCGAAGTGTTGCAGGAACCCTGTCCACAGAAATCACTGAGCTGCTAGGTTCAGATCAGGGACTTGAAGGTGACTACACCAGCCCATGTTTCAGCGGTGGTGGGGGGTGGGTGGAGAAGCAGTGTTGTGTGAAAGGAGGTAATTATGTTCTCTGCCTTCCCATTACACAATCTCCACACATGGATGCACACAACCCCTCCTCCAGCAGCCTGCCCCCCTGTACAAGGGGACATGCTGTCAGTTTGTAACTTATGGATAGATGTGTGTGTGTGTGTGTGTGAGAGAGAGAGAGCCTGTGTGTGTGTGTGTGTGATAGTCTGTGTGTGTGTGAGAGAGCCTGTGTGTGTGTGGGTGTGTTTGTGTGTGTGAGAGAGAGAGCCATATGTGTGTGTGTGTGTGAGAGCCTGTGTGTGTGAGAGAGAGAGAGAGTCTGTGTGTGTGTGAGAGAGCCTGTGTGTGTGAGAGAGTCTGTGTGTGTGTGTGTGTGTGAGAGAGAGCCTGTGTGTGTGAGAGAGTCTGTGTGTGTGTGTGTGAGAGTCTGTGTGTGTGTGAAAGAGAGTCTGTGTGTATGTGTGAGTCTGTTTGAGAGAGAGAGTCTGTGTGTGTGTGTGTGAGAGTCTGTGTGTGTGTGAGAGAGAGCCGGTGTGTGTGTGTGAGAGCCTGTGTGTGTGTGAGAGAGAGAGAGAGAGAGAAAGAGACTGTGTGTGTGTGAGAGAGAGCCTGTGTGTGTGTGTGAGCCTGTGTGTGTGTGAGAGCCTGTGTGTGTGAGAGTCTGTGTGTGTGTGAAAGAGAGTCTGTGTGTATGTGTGAGTCTGTGTGAGAGAGAGAGTCTGTGTATGTGTGTGAGAGTCTGTGTGTGTGTGAAAGACAGTCTGTGTGTGTGAGAGAGCCTGTGTGTGGGTGTGAGAGAGAGAGAGAGAGAGAGAAAGAGACTGTGTGTGTGTGAGAGAGAGCCTGTGTGTGTGAGAGCCTGTGTGTGTGAGAGTCTGTGTGTGTGTGAAAGATAGTCTGTGTGTATGTGTGAGTCTGTGTGAGAGAGAGAGAGTAAGTGTGTGTGTGTGTGTGAGAGTCTGTGTGTGTGTGAAAGAGAGTCTGTGTGTGTGTGAGAGAGCCTGTGTGTGTGTGTGTGAGAGAGAGAGAGAGAGAAAGAGACTGTGTGTGTGTGAGAGAAAGCCTGTGTGTGTGTGTGAGAGCCTGTGTGTGTAAGAGAGAGCCTATGTGTGTGTGTGAGAGCCTGTGTGTGTGAGAGAGCCTATGTGTGTGTGTGAGAGTCTGTGTGTGTGTGTGTGAAAGAGTCTGTGTGTGTGTGAGAGAGTCTATGTGTGTGAGAGTCTGTGTGTGTGTGTGTGAGTCTGTGTGTGAGAGAGAGCCTGTGCTTCTGTGAGAGAGTGAGAGAGAGTCTGTG